>VZRF01011317.1:350394-451768 GCA_013396875.1 Vireo altiloquus | reverse complement strand
TATTTATAAAACGAGTGGGACAGATTCTGAGCTGAAAAGCCCTTCTGTGCTATAACTAATAGGTAGGAGTCCTGCCCTGTAACCCCCTGCAGTGCTGGGTTTGGGTCCAGGGGCACAGAACTCCCTCAGTCAGCCTGTATCTTCTCCTGGTGCTTTGGCAGGGAAGTAGGAACAGTTCCTGCTATGGTGTTGCCTTGTTGATCCATCACTCCCATTTCTCAGCCGGGATTCATGCACAACTCTTTGGATTCTAATACTGGTTTGTACCAACTACTGCATCTTTCATGGTGTATCATCTTCTCCTGAGGTTGTGAGTTGAACAAAATGACCTGATGGATTTGGATGAGTCTGGAATATTATGATTCCTTTAATGTAACTTAAATGTGAGCTGCTGCTAAAAGGGTGGTGCCCTTTTCTCCCTGTGTGGTTCTCTCCCATTTTCTGCATGTCCAGCTGCACAGTGAGTTACATTCCAGAACTGATTCGGATAAAATGGACATGATTTGTGGAACAAGAAATTAATGATTGGGGAAACCATTTCATTAACTAGCAGTGTGTGTAAAATGAGCATAAGTGTTCAACCTGAGTATTGTAAAGCCTTGTATGTCCTAGTCTGTGTCTGGAACTGGATCTATATTTTAGAGGCAGGTAATGTGCACTGCCAGATTACTTCAGTCTTACAGAATTACTAGGTATGAATACATATTGACCTGTATGCATTATTGGTAATATATACATGATGTTTTAAAAATACGGAGTTTGTTACAGTTTGGTGATATTGAAATAGGATTTTATAAAGAGGGAGTGGAAGAAAAAAGCTGATGCAGCATTGGAAGAGAACAATAAACCCATCCCATGAGCCCATCCCTTCCCTTTGCTTAGGAGAGGAGCAGGCAAAGGCAAGTGGTGCATGAAATGTTTTGGTGTCTGCAGGCCATTGCCAGCTCCTCTTTGCTGAGGCCCCTGGGAAAGGGTGTAACAAATGTGCAGGATAATTGATCTGCCCATGCATAGTAAATGCGTGAGCATTGTAGTGCGGTTGGCTGTGTTGTGCATCTAATCTGCCCATGCAAAATAAATCTGAGAACCATTGTGTTACTGTCAACTGTGCTACACATTTGCCATAATTCTGGTCACATGGGTGCCTTGCCTTGCTCCTGAAATGATCAGAATAGTCCATGAGCTGGGAGGTAGATGCTGGTAGAACAGAACTTCCCTTCGGTGTTTTGTGACTTTAAAGAGCTTATTTTGTAAATTATTTCTATATCAAAATGACAAATAATAATGATTTCTGGCATTCATGGAACTTCTCAGCTTTGGGTTATCCATACATTGAGCTTGGTTAATTTGTGTGTAAAATTTTTGCTGACGTAACTGTACTGTTTATAACTGTGAAAGTAATTGCAACCCAACCCCTCAGTAGATGATGGCTGATTAAAAGTAGTTTTGTCAAATAACAGACTAAAAAAACCCTTCTGCTGTTAAGTTTTACTTTGTTAGGAATCTCTTTTTAACTTATACCCCTAACAAAACTCCTGCTAATATAAACTGTTTGTCAGGCTGAAGAGTTCTCTGATTATAAATGTAACCGAGTCCTCACAGTTGTTTCTGAGCTCTGATGAGATATCTCAGGCAGATTTATACACAGTGGCTAAAGCAAAAGTCTCCAGCTGCCCTCTTGGCCCTGCCCCTGGAGCTGGGGTGGCTGAATGGAATCTCAGCCCACTCCATAGCAGCAGAAATTCATAATCTGCCATATCAGTGCAAACTGGTATCAGCAAGAACTTCCATTAACAGACTGAGTGGTAAATTGTCCCTGTAGAGGAGAAGATCTACATCCCTCATGGCTGTTCTACTCTCGTGGTGTTAATGGACACTGCAATACCTGCCTGAGGCTCCAGAACCCCATTTGTCCATTGTTTTGAATTTGGGTTTGCTTCAACATCGTGTGTTTTCTTTTACCTTTCCTCAAGGATAGTCACTTCTCCAAAACTGCTCTGTAACTCTTATGTTCATTCTTGTTCATTTTTCATCTCCCTTCCATCTTCTTTCCCCAAAGTGACTTCACTAGCCAAATCAATCGAGTTGTTTTGTTGAATGGCAGCACTGTAAGAAAGTAGAGTATCAAAAAGTCAGATGTAGTTTGTAATAATTTAATCCTTCCTGAAGCAAATGAAAACTGACTGGGTAAGATTGAATGGTAACAACTGTATACTGTTTACTCTTTATGGTTAATAATTGGTGAAATTGTATTGCCAGTAAATTATAAATATTCAGTTTTCTGTTATACAGTCTAGTTCCAAAATTGTTAAAAATTATTTATTTAATGATTTTTAAAATTACATTTTACCTTCTAATTTTGCAAGTTGTTCTGTGTTGCTAAGTCTGTTACTTCAGCTAATCTGTTCACGAATGCTGATGAGCATTTAAATGTTGGCAGGCATCTGCCCCCATGGTTTATCTGAGACTAGGAGCTGCAAGAAACAGAATTCCTGTTTGTCTGCCACATGCATACAATTCATACATACATTGCCATAATCTTCACTACATGGAACAAGACACTCGTTTGTAGAAAAATGTAACTTTTATGCTTGGTAACTTGCAGCATGTGTGTGTACCTGGATTGTTTCTCACTGTGTTTTGATCAATGTATGCTCTGACAAACAGCAAACGTTTCATTCCATCAGAAATTTTAATATAGTTATGTTTGACAATGTTGGGTTGAACTTCATGGATGGAAGTTAGTCATGGGAATGATAAAGTCCATAAAGTATTCTAATTCACCTTTTTGAATCCTGCAGCTTGGCTGAAGAGGAGATAAAGGCAGAGCAGGAGGTGGTGGAGGGGATGGACATCTCCACTCGATCCAAAGGTGAGTAAGAGGAATATTTCACTTAGGTTCTACAACACGATTATTTGTAAACCAGGATAGTGAAGCTATGTCATCTGCCAAGAAGCTACTCTTGAGTGGAGACTCAAGATTCACTGTATTTTTTGTAATGACTCCTGTATGATAAGAAGTGTTTTAATTTTTGCTTGGTTTCCATTATATGTCAAATCTACACACACAAATATTTCAGTGTAATTTCAGCCTTATGAATAACTAAAGTTAAATTATGAAAAAACATCGACTTCTTGTATTCTATCACTTATCATGACATCTTTTAAAATAGTACTTATAGATTTGCAAGAGAGGATAAAATAGTAGTAGGAGCAGCAAAAATATTAAGGTAGTATTTCCTACAGTAATGAATTTTTTTTTCTGAGAATAAAGAATCACAGTAACATTTCTGTTTCCACAGAAATTAGTCTGCTGACCAGTATCTATTTCATGGACATTCATGCCTGTCCATCTCTTTTTGTACTTGCAACTGACTTTACTGCTGAGTTTACTTAAGAGCCATTTCTCTAAAACAGCGGCAATAATTACTACCATCCTTGTAAAGTTCTGGCACATACCTAGTTACCCTTCACATTCCTGCAGCAGGGCTCACAAATCTAATTAACTCTGAATGTGCAGGTGGGATTGTCTTGAAACCATGGCACAGATCATCTGCATATTTTTTAATGAGGAAGCTTGGCTGGATAACATAAAATTGGATTCCAGTCTTATTTGTACTAGCAGTAAATTTCTTGTTTCAGTTCTCGTGGTATGGTTAGGTGAGGTAGTACATGTGATCTGACACCTCAGAAGAGATGCACTTGCTCCTTTTGTCCCTTCTGCCTGTCTCTTTCTCCTTTCTCTCCTTCTGATCTTGTATGTTAGTCTCCACCACTGGACTGCTTTCAATATTTACTTATCTCTGTATTTCAGTGTTCTGAGCCAGCAGAAAGTAAATGTTTTTGTTGCTTTAATGATTGCTGCTGACTGGGGTAAGCTCCCAGCTCTGCACTTCACTACTTACTTCCTTTATGGTGCTTGTCACATCTCAGCCACTTGAACTTTCTAACCAAAACCAAAACATTTTTCTGCTGTTGTAGTGACCAGTTTGTTCATGAAAGAGTTTGATAACTTAAGAACTTGGTATAAGAGACAAAGGGGGTTATTAGATACATTTAGCTGCCCATGAAATCTCATCTTTATTTCTCCTTAGAAACACCGGCCTACTTACTTGTACTAATAAGACTTTTGCTTGTTAAATTTAACATGTATGTTGATAAAACCCCTGCCAGCACCACTCTAAGGACAAGAATAGCAACCACCCACCCCAAGCCCTTACAGGCTTGTATTTTTTCCAGCGAAGAATGTAGGATATAAAGAACTCTTTAGACTTACCTGTAAACCATTTCTCTTTGTTGTAGACCCATCCTAATCTGTGAATTAGTGATAGAACTTTATAATAGTTGAATATATACCTTTTCACAGAAAAGAAATGAATCATAAATGTCATCTCCAAGAGCTGGCCACAGTACAGGCCAGGTGTAATGAATATTTCTGGACTCCTATTGTTTGGGTTGAAACAAGCTTCTCTGATAGTTCAGTGCAGTGTTTCTGCAGCAGAGTCACAAACCAGAATTTCAAAACTGTTATTCTGCTCTGTGTAAGGCAGAAAAATAGCAGCAAAATTCTCAACTGCTGGGAGGGTGGCAGCAATGTCTCCACTTGCAGCAATCAGCTTGTGCAGAGTTTTGCTTTGTGTGTTTTGCAAAGGATATAGATGAGGAAGTTGACCCTATCTAGGCAAACCTGGAGGGGAGCACACAGCTCTATGTGCTTTGTGTGGGTTTTCTGATGTGTGAGAAGCCTGTGCAGGAGATCAGTCTGTGGCACTGTATAACTTCAGACGTGACCTAGAGCAGCGGATGTGCTGCAAGTGTGTAACCTCCTTGCCTCCTTGCCTTGTATGGTTTGTACAGCTTATGTGAGGCTGTGTCTGAAGAAAGTTGTAGAGAAATAAATTTAATTTCTTTAAAACCAGTTCGCTGGATGCAGACCTCTTAATGAACGTTCTTGTTTTGGTATAAGCAGTTTAATTGCTATAGTTCAATTCCAGTTCAGTTTAAGCTAAACTAAACCATACATTGTTTAATCTGTAACATGGGTCTTAACACAGCCTTTGAATTGGTCTAAGTAACGTGGTGGTTTCAAAGCAGCCTAAGCTGGTCAATGCAGCAGTTTTATCCACTTCCTTCCATACCTCAGCTGGCAGGAAACTGACTGAACCATAAAACATGAACAGTTTTCTACTAGCTCAGTGTGCTGAAAGAGCTTGGTGCACTGCCAGAACTGGTGTAAGAGAGAAGGCAGGAATACACCAGTTGGGTGCAGGAAGTGTGGAGCTTTGTTAGCAAGCATTTAGGCAAGGCTGGGCTGGAACAAAACCAAGAGCTTAAAGCCATCACTGACACTTCTTACTTTATATTGTGATAGATAAAAGGAGTCTATAGCTGGGGTCAGGGCTATGGAGTCCTACATGTTCAGCTGCATTTCTCTACCCTTCTCCTTTGCTGGCTGTAATGCTTCTGCTGTTGCACAGTCAGCTGTGTCAAACAGCTGATCTAGCAGAAAATGGATAATTTTTTGTAGTACCAGATTTTGCCTGGATCATGAACTGATTAATCCTACTGTTCCACACAAATGCCTGTTTCCAAAATATACCAGATACCTGGTAAGGTGGCAAAAGGGGGAGAGGAGTAGAGTTACTCTAGCAGTTATAATTTAGGTCTTTTTATAAGCTGTGCATGTGCAGCCTTATTAAAGACAAGATTTTAAAATACACTGCTCTTTTGATGAGAACAAGAAAGCATAAGGCATCTGAGAACTGGAAATGGGAAGTGACAGCTTAAAGAGACTGCAGAGTCCAAAAACATAAAATGGAGTGAACGGAGGATTGCTCTTTAGTGAAGGAGAGAGGCTGTGGATTACATGGTTATATTTTGTCCTTTGCATATGATACATTAATATGTCCAGCAGAAACATCTTGTCATACTTCTGTTCCAGCCTTATGGACTACTTTTGAACCTTGTTTATTAAATATTTCAAGATGGGGCTTGCAAGATCTCTGGATAAATGTCTGAGCATTTCCAGGTTGTGGTTCCAGGCCAAATTCTGTCTTTGCTTGTACTTGTTCTCTTTGGACAGAAGGAATTCTCCACTGGGTGTTTTCTTCCTATTAACCTGGAAGAATTTTTTATTTTTTTTTAAAATCCTTTCTGCTAGTTTAACTTAGCTGCCAGCAGTAGCAAGCTGTGGTGGCAGATGGACTTCCATGTAGGTTTTCATGTATTTCAGCTGCTACTGGAACCATTGCCTGTTTAGTGCCCAGTCAAAAGGAGCTCTTTAACTCTCTTTCTGCCATCATCAGTCAGACATCTCTTACATTGCCTTTGCATCTATGCTGGCTCTTAGGACTTGGGTGGAGAGGTTTCTACCTGCTTTTCTCACTGAACTGGATTACTGGGGAGTTGAGCAGATGTTGGACATGAATGGGAGCAGCCTTGCCCCAGCAGGGACAGCTGGTCATTAGATGGTCTTAGTTTGGCATAAAATCATACACTGAGGCCCTACTGCTTAATGGGGAGAATTCTGACATTTACAGGTTTGGGGTTTTTTCAGGTTTGTGTTAAAGGCTTTGGTCTCAGGAGCTCCTCTCAGTGGTAAAATGTTCAGCTACTATGAATATGAACACAAAAATGACTAATTAAATGGAATTCCCAGAATGCATGATATATTTTGTAAGAATTTTATAATAGTACCTCTCTATCCACTTTCTTTGTAGTGATACCAAGTATTTAATCACACAGAGATGAGATTCTTACTCCAGTGTGAAACTGAGACCTCCTGCAGAGAACAGAAGTACAGCCTTGGGTTTTTGTCTCTAGTGCAGAGCCCTTGTTATCAGCAATCCCACCTTAGGAAGGCCTTGGGACAGCAAGTCCCCCACAGCCAGGCTCCAGCTTATCCTTGCTTTTCAGCTCTTACCTTGCATTGTTGGGAAGTGTTTCTTTTTCTTTATCTCCCAAAGTCCTACAGTGAAGAAAAAAACTAACAGTGTCTTTTTCTACTTGTGTAAAACTGTAACGTGGCAGGAGTTCATCAGAATTTACACAACCATGGCTAACCTCTGTTATTTATTACATTAAGCAACTGGATTGGGTTAATTAGATTGATTGAAGTTTCTGGAATGTAAACAGGGCTTTAGTGGTTGGTTGCAACCGCATCGTGTTTCAAAATCCTGGCAGAAAATTAAAATTCCTCTAAGTTGAGTGTAAATTCTGACAGATTTATCCATGATTTTATAAAGTTTTAAAGATAATTACCCTTGCTGAAATATTATGGGTAATGGATTTGAAAAATCAGAAATCTTTTAACAACCATTCAGGATAATAAATTTAAATGGGAGGCTTCACAGTTCTGGAATTCATCTGAATTATTAATTGAAACCTATTTTATCAAAGGGGAAAAGTTAGTATTGCTACATTTCCTTGCAGATTTCTTCGTTGATTACACTCCATGCTGTTTAAAGTTTAAGCATTCAGAGATTTTGAGGAAGAGGAAAGAGAGACGTGATAGTCTAGGTGGTTTTGTTCTTCTTCCTTCTAAAGGCATAGATACACATTTCTGTGGGGTAATGACAGCTTAAGCAATCTTCAGTCCCCTTTTTTTTTTCTTGTACCTTTTCTCACACTGCCTTCTTATAGTCCTTCCTTAAAACCATCAAATTAATTCTTCATGAAACTGTTTGCAATAAATTTTTGTTCTTCTGTTACATTTTCTTGAATTTAATTCCTTGATTTGGTTCACCAAATGTTGGCAGAACTGTTCATGCCATAATAAAAGGCATAGCATGGCTTTGGGAATTAAGGTTAACAGAAGTAGCTTTGGGCTGTTTAAGTGACACTTCTGAGTGTTTGACTTACATGCAGCAATTGATTATGTTCCTAGTTGGAAATGTTATTCAGAATTTTGTGTATTTAACCCACTTGCATTGAGATATCAAAAACCTACTTAGATCACAGAAAGCCTGTTGGTGTAACCAAGTCTCAGTTTACTGATATCTCCTGGGAGGCTAAAAGAATGCTTTTGCTGAAAAAATACATTGATGTTTCTGGCTCCTGGAAAACCAAAATGACTGCTAATCTTACTATCTTCATCCTAAATCATATTGAAAAGCTTTTATAATTTCTTTTTTTTTTCTGTTACTGGTTAAACAAATGTCTTTCTTAGTTTCCCTCTTCTCACTTTCTGAAAATTTTCAGAACAGAAAGGTTTTGTTTACCAAGCACTAAGTAGCTCATTTTTCATAGAATTTATATCTACAGTTTAAGAAAATTAGGTATGGAATATGAAAAAATAATACTCTTAATGAAAGTAAACTTGATATAGTTAAGATTTTTTTTATTATTATTGTCTGCACTTTATTTTGAAATGCTGAACTTTTCTCCCCATTCACACAGTCTCAAAGAAGAATAGTTCTTCACTCACAGCAAAAGATTTTATCCTGTGATTTCCACTTTTTGGGAAGGCTTTTGTTTTCTTTGCCTAACTTTTTTTGAGGTTGAATTTGAAAATCTTGGTCTGTTGTAATTCTGATTTACTCAGGCTTTTCTCATTTGCATCACTATCCATTGCATTGAGGATGGAAGGCTAAGGCAACATAACCTGGTCGAAGTCAGCCCTGCCTCACCAGCATCCCTCCTTCCCACCAGCCGTGTTTCCATCCTTTTCCCTTATTAGCAGCACTTTCAACTCTGGAACTTGTTGCTCTGCTGATTTAAATGAACTTAAAATTTAAGGTTTTTGTTGATTTAGGCTGTATCAGTTTTCCCAACTGTCTTGCTTCCTGGGTGAACAAAGCACAGTGCTAGAGAAAGAAAAAAGGAGCATATTTTATTTGTGGAAGGGTCCTGTGAAGCCTTGACTTAGGTGTGGATTTCAGCTCTCATTAAAGCTTTATTGGTAGAGAAGATAATCCAAATACAAAAGATGGCTAGAAATACATATGTAGACATGATTTCATTGTTGTTTTATTCTGGAATTGCTTTGATTGTGCTTAGCTTAAGTTGTTAAATTAAAAAAATAACAAAAAAGGAGTATGGAAAGAAGGCCATAAGGGGGTGCCACTGGCAGTCTTTGGCACTGAGCAGTTTATGCTGTGTTCGTACAGTAAGGCATGTTGATGTTGCTTGTTTTCAACAACATCCTGCTTTTACAGGTTTTCTGAGTTGGCACCTGCTTGTATTGAGAAAAGCAAGACATCTCACTTGTCAGGAATCACCGCTATGGAGTGTTTACAGAGCAGCACTTTGCAATACACAGAGTATAAAAATATTTAGTTGTGGTCTGTGCTCCATATGCCGCAGCAAGATAAGATCCACGATATAAATAATATACTTTTGTTTGTTTTTATAATTTTTTCAAACTAAACTGTAGTAAGTCATTACTGTGCTTATTTGCTTACAAAGTGCATTGCCATCACATAAAATTGGACTTACAAAATAGTCATAAAGTGTGAAATGAAATTGCTTTAGGGTTTAAGTATGCTTTAGTCTGTCCCCTGGGAGCAGTGGTTGCTAATCCTTTAGTCACGTGATGGCATACAGAAACAAAGATTTAAGCCTCAGATGAAACTTAGGTTAGCTTGTTGTTAATGAAAACCAATGAGTGGTTTGCAAGAGCACTCAGAGGTGCTTATTATCGACCTTGACAACATCACAGACCAATTAATACTAATTTAGTGATGTAAAACCAGGTAACTTTTAATGAGAGTTTAAAAAGTTATTTCAGTTATTTTTCACTTGAGCCGGAAGCACATTTTAAAAATGGTGCTAAGAAAGCAAAATCACACAAAAACCAAGAAATAAGTAGACTAAAGTTACTTGGCAAGATTAATATTTTTATATTTTCAGTACAATTGGTTTATCAATGAGAGGTTTGGTTCAGGTTGACGTGCTCAGTGTGTGATGGGAGTTCAGTAGGAGCAGGGGCATTGCAGGGTGCTAAATGGTGACCAACTGGCATGGTGAGAGCCTTCCTAAGGTGAGACCATTCTTGCTCATTAAACACTTTAAAAAAAACCATTTGCTTATCACAGAAGAGATCTGTGGCTGTTCCCATTTGAAGCAGAAACTTGAGTCCACCAGTTAAGTAACTGTTCTAGTCACCAAGTTATTGCAGAGCTTAAATTTGGTCTATTTTGTTTTTTCTCCCCAGATTTGTTTCACTTTTTAAAAATAACACTACACTGGGGAAATGATTCAAAATTAAAAATGAACTGTCCTTCTGACAGGTTGATCTAACAGGGATCAGTTTCTTGATCTGGTTCACAGCTCAGCTACAGGATCTCTGCTCACACAGCTGGGAGAGCCAGGGAGGGAGAAGCAGCAATTTTGCTAAACAGAGTATTCCCACTGAAAGAAATTCACACAAAATGCAGCTTTTTATCAGAATTGGAAACTATAGCTCTAACAATTTAGGTAGGTGCTACCATTCTTTTGTTACTTGATCTGAATTAAGAGATTGTTCATATTATTAGGTCCCTCACAGATTGGTAAATTGGCAACATAGTGGGGTAAAGGCACTGGCCTATTCCACAAGCACAACTAGATCTGAAAGAATATGCCTGTGCATTGCTGTTTTCCTGTCTATTCCTTACTTTTTCCAGTTACATCTTACATTGCCTCAAGAAAACCTCTGTGCATTTGAATAACTTGCCAGTTGTAAAAAAAAAAAAGGGAAGTGTATTTCAGGTCAGTTTTTGTACGTTGTCTCTGAGTCATCACTAGTTGATTTGAAAATCCCCAGTATACTCAGGCTTCTTGAACCAAGGAGGAAAATTACATCACTTTAAGTAGTTTTTAAAATTACTTAACCAAACATACATGTTTGTGTGATTATTTAATAAGATTGGTATTGAATCAGCACCTTTTCTGCTGAACTGTAGCTTGGATTTGGCTGTGACTGAATAGTCATTCAGTTCTGGTTTATCTAATAACAGTTTAATCCTTTTCCTAACCCCAAATCAGTTAGTTTAGGAAAGGAACAACATTTAAAAGAGAAAAGCATCCCATTATGGAACTTTTCAGCTGATTTTCTTACTGAGAGCTGAGACACAATGTTCAGTGTCACAGTCAGCTTCTTTGTAAACCCCACAATCTGAGGCTGAAGAGCTGAAAGGAAACTGATGTGCTCCACTGGTGGCAGTTTTGTGCCTGGAAGTAAGAAATGAAAGCCAAATGTCCATTTACCCTCCTGGTTTAAGGTGTGCCTGCATAGGTACAATCTGGAAATAAAAGCCCAAGTCTCTTCAGGGAGTTATGGGGATGGCTTTATTTGCTGGTGAGAAACTTGGCCTAGAGATCCCTTTGAGGATATTGTTTGCAAATTATAATAAAGAAACAAAGACTTAATGTGATGATGAGAAGATGAAAAAGACATGGTATGATGCTGGTTTTTGTGTTTCTCTGAATGCAAACAGTTCCCATGCTGAATAAGCTCCATTCTACTTTCATGAAAAAAATAGCATTCGGAGCTTGTTTGGTTTTAGGTTTGATCAGTTTGATTTAGTTGTGGTCTTTGGTTTAGCTGACACTGATGCTGCAGTTTCTTCCAGGATAGCTGGATTAGCACAGCTCCCTTGGGATATATGAAGCATAACCCAGCCCAAGGAGTTCTTCTGCCACCTTCTGTGCATAATCAGCTAAACTGACAAACCCTCTGAGTCTCCTGTCAGCACATGTGTACTGTCTTGGCATTTTTATTGTCATAATTGCTTAAGGAGGGGAGGAAGCAGACACTGTATTTTTCACACACATAGCAGTTCTTTGTGTTGTCACATCAATCTAAATGTGAGGCTAAATGGAGCAGGAGGCAGATTTGCTTGAATCCAAACACAGCAAGTAACAATAATGGCCCCAGACATATTGTATTGATTGATTCCAAGGCATGTCAGCAGGTAACTGTTGCTAAATGCTGCCCATAAGTGTAAAAGGGGGGAGGGGTTTGTAGGAAGAGAAAGAAGTCACATGTCTTAGTGTCAAAGCTCAAAACATGAGAAGTTTTTTGTTTGTTTATTTAAATCAGCTTTACTACCTTTTGCCAAAATTTTATAACTTATGTCAACAGAAGAGTTTCTCTGAGAATTGACACCTTCTGTCTGCTGGGCAGCTCTGCTAAAGTCTCTGTGCCTACAGAACTGGTGGCAGACACTTCTCCTAGAATTGCTGAAATTCCAGATGTTGTTAGCCTGGTGTAGCTATTCTAGATTAGTAAAACATAGCATGGGCAGACACTCCTGCGTTTGTTTTCTCTTCCAGTTATATGTCCTTCTATTGATATTTTAATGTGTTTTTCATATTTATTTAAAGTTTCTAAATGTTATCTTGATACGCATTAACCAAGCTTTTGATCAATCAGAAGTCACCATATAGCACCATATTTTCCATTGATTTGTGTAGAAAGTAGCCAAAACCACAAGGGTTTTTTTTTTTTTTTTCTGTGCAGTTAAATATTTGGGGGATGTTTCAGTTGTTTCTCTTGTGATATTGTTGAATTCTAATCCCTGTGTTTCCATCTATAATTTTGTTTTGTTGCACGCATTAAAAGCTTAAGGAAAAAATTCAACTTGTCGACTGAACTCTGATGAAATTTCACTTGTATTTTGTCAGAATCATATCACTGTTATATTATTGTCCTTTACAGCTGATTGTGTACTTGTTTCTTTTGAAAAATATCAGTAAGTTCTTTTTAATTGAGCTGAGCATTTCATATTCATTAGGGATCACTGAAATTTTGTTCTGAGAGGATGAAGTTGCAAATGCTCTTATTTTAAAAAGATGAAATAAAAATCTTTGAGGAGTGTGAATGACTAAACCATAACCTTATTGGAATGTTTTTCATCAGTTTGCAGTCTTTAACCCTGTTGTTTGGATCTGTTACAGATCCTGGCTCTGCTGAACGCACAGCACAAAAACGGAAATTTCCCAGCCCCCCACATTCCTCCAATGGCCACTCACCTCAAGATGCATCAACAAGTCCTATAAAAAAGAAAAAGAAACCTGGTCTATTGAACAGTAATAATAAAGAGCAGGTAAGAGAAGTCATGGTTTTATTATGCTAGAATATGAAACTGTAGAGGATGTAGAGACAGCTGATCAGGAGCTCAGTCTCTTTAAAGAAACTCCATTTTTGTACTCTTAAGGAATGGGTATTAATTTTTGAATGCAGCGGGGGTAGGAGTTGGTATTACAATTTTGATTTGAATGCTCTTTGATCGTTGTTTTACATCTGTTGAAAAAGACCCTCTGTATCCTGTTTAGTGATTTCATAAAGGTAATAAGATGTATAACCAATAAATGCAATTTGGAACAGAATTATTATGAATAATTACAATAATGAATAATAACAATAACAAAACCAACAATAGCTGTTTTTCAATTAAAAACATTAACAGGAAATGTTCGGTAGAGTGATAACCTAGATTAAGAATGATCTCATAATGTCAGCAGAAGTTCCTTATCTGCTTGCAGTCCTTTCCTGCTGTTCCTTAGTCAGCTCCATCTTTGATACTCTCTAGATTTCCTCCCCTTCCTTAAAATTTCCGGGCAGTGTACACTCCTACCAAACTAGTTAAGTCAAAAGATCACACTGACTTTTCAGTCTTTGCACTTGTAACCTTATTTTTGCTGTCTTCTGAATGCTGTATTGATAGCATTTGTTGTCCTTCTTGGAAGAACTTGACTCCACAAGAGTTTGACAATTTTGGATTCATTGTATGACGCACATGAAAGAATTATATGAATTGTATTGAATAGGAAATGCTGTAAAGCATCTGCAT
Organism: Vireo altiloquus; assembly: GCA_013396875.1. Taxonomy (NCBI): domain Eukaryota; kingdom Metazoa; phylum Chordata; class Aves; order Passeriformes; family Vireonidae; genus Vireo; species Vireo altiloquus. The sequence continues at coordinate 437,993 of VZRF01011317.1, read as the reverse complement.
CATCTTGGAGGAGATTACATGAAAGCAGTCTTCATCCTTACTGAAATTACTTCACACCTGATGTACTAATGACACGTCTGTGTACTGTTCAAAGTGCTTTTTTGTGTCACGGGGTTTTTTGCCAGTATCATATAAACACAGGATTAAGTCTGGAGTGTTCAAAGCACTTTATGCTGGCATAAGAATATCCACATTATCCTGTACAATTGCACTGGTGAAGAAAGAAAATTAAATTCCTACTCACTGCGGTTGTCCTGGAACAAAAGCTGTGAATAAATCAGGCCTTAAAACCCAGTGTCAGTTGTATTTTATTTCAGGATAATCAGGAGGTGCAACTGTATCATTTGGAGGTGCACTGGGGTCAGTTTGGCTTTTGCTGAGCTTCACTGCAGCCTGGGTTTATTCCTTTACATCTTGGACATTTTCTGGGCAGATGTTTTCCTCCTGAAATCTGAGCTTGTAACTGTTCAGTGCAGAGATAATTTTGCAAACAGTGGAATTGAATCCTTGAGTATTAATTTCCACTTTTTCTTCCTGCATTTAAAAAGATATGTGAAAACACAGTTGCAGTTGTTGAACTTAATAAATTCCCCTTGGTAAATACTTTTCTGTTTTCCAGGTATCTCAGACCTGAAATGTACAGGATAGAATAAAGTTGTGTATCTAATGAAGAAAACCTATCAGACTTGCTTATTTTGCAGACTCGCTTTATTTTTGCTAAGAAAATATAATATATTTAGTTCTGTTTAGCTTTTACAAGTTGCTTTTCATTTAATGCTGTCTTGCATGTCAGATTTAAAGTGGGCATGCCTGAAGATTGTTGTGTCTAAATAGGTTCAAACTCTGCTCTATGTGGTAGTGGGAGTTGATTTAAAGATTCTTTAACTGCTGAGCAGATGAGAGCTGAGCATACAGGTTCTAGTTTTGATCTCAGGGTGAGTCTGAAGTATGATGTAGCTGATAGCTGTGGTTCTGATTGACTGATAAATCTGTTTTGAGGTATGATAACCTCCCTGGAAACCTCTAACTTAATATCCTACTTTACAAAATGTTTTATAATACTTGAACATTTCAAGATACCATTACTAAAATTATAGTTGCACAAAGCTTTGTATTACATGTTGTGGGTGCAGTAACAGATCTTCAGAATGGTGCCATCAGGTATTTAAAGTGCTGAAAAACAAGGAAAGAATTCAGGAATTGTAGAATGTAACTAAGGTGAAAAATAAGCAACTTCTGACACTTAATTGGACAGTTATAATGTAATTGAAGCAGTCAGCTTGTTTTACTACTAGTTTCAATATTAATTTAAACTGAATATAAATAGTGATCTTTTTCTCCCCAAAACAGCACTCCAATTTGTTTGTTTTCTTCAGTTTTCTGTGTCATTCTACAGGTCTTAATAACTCCAATAAATCCCTTAAAAAAAGCTACTACCTAATTGAGCCTGAACTTTAATAACTGTTAAAATTTTAACTCTTAAAACGCGTTACTCTAGGACAAGTGAAATCATCCCTTGATGCAGTTGAATCATTCATTTTCAGTCTTTTAGTTTTGTTCTTTGGATTTCTCTTGAGTCTCTGAACCCTTTTTTGTTTTGTTTCTTAAGCTTGGCATAGGCAAAATAAGGTGATAGATGTCTAAATGATAAAAGCATCCTTGAAGAGAAAACTAATTCATCTTATGTTCCAGCAAAATTGACTTCAGTTGGGATGTTATGATTTCTGTGGAAGTTTCACAGGTTTTATGTTTGTCTTAAAGCAGAATCTTTGAGTCTTACAAAGTTAGTGTGGATACACTACTTATACCCACTTCAAAGTCAGAATATGTATGAAATTCCTCTGGTAATTTCCTTTATCTGCAGTGGAGGAAATGCCCCATAGCTGCCTTTCCAAGTATAAAAGACTGAGATTTGATCTCACAGCTGTGGCGCATTTAGCTGCAAACAAAACATGTTTCTGCACTGGAAATTACAACTTTTTCTTCCTCACTCCAGTGTCTTTGTTTGAATGCTTGTTGTAGTAATTCATTTGAAATGGAGTTAAACCCTTTTGCTGTCCCACTTATTCCATAAGATCTCATATAATCATCCTTCTGAAATCCTGGTCATGTGATCAAATGTGTGTATATAGAAAGTACAGAAGTAATACTTTGCTGATTTCTGTGGTGGGAACAAAGTGTCTTTTTGGGCTTTATCATCTGTGGAATAGAAAATGAAAACCACCAAAACTGGCAGAAAATCATGCGAAATTTTACGTGGCAAAATGTTTATGGATAACATCCTTTCTTTGCCTAAAATATTGTGTAGTGTTAGATAATCTGGGGTTTTTTTGAGATACAACATCTTCAGGTGGGTTGTTGCTTCTACCTTGAAGATCCCTTATTCCTGCAAATAATTAGACCTCCTCCTTTGTAACTTTAGGTATCTAGAAATACCATGGTTCAAAGTGGCACGATGGTGCTTTCTGGGGCCATTATTTATGCCCCATCATATCATGTGACTGATTTTGTTCAGGATGCCTCAGAGGTACAGATGGTTGCCATGTTCTGTGAATCACATGGGTGACAGCTCCAGTGGCTCAGAAGTTGCAGATTTGTAAATGGTGTGGGACACTTGCAAAATGACCTGAGAATCAAACAGAATGGTTCTTCAGACTACAAATGTTTACATAATTACAACTGAAGTCACGAGCAAGTGGTTTTACATCAAGCAAAAAAGTCCCATTAAATGAGCTGTCTAAAATCTCAAGGCTGTTTCCCTCCTCAGCAAACCACCTCTGTAATGAATACCAAACAGAGAGTTTGAGTTCCCTTGTCATTAATAAATAGAAAGTAGTTTTCCAATAAACGTTAAAAGCTGATACAACAAACTCTAGGTATCTGTGGACCCATTTAAGCCATCCCAGGCTCTTCACTTCTTGTGTTTTGACATCAGCTGTGTCATCTTTGGGCTCTCAGGCTAAGGGGAAGACCAGTTCATGCAGGTTACAAAGCTGACACTGTTTTCTAGTGCAGGCAAACCAGTGGAGATGTGAGTCTTAAATTCTGATATGCATTTAGGTGGTGAATGAAATCTCTCCTGTAGCGGAGGTGGCTGCTCAGGGTGTGAATTTGCTCCTTTGTTATCCTTCTCTACAGTTTGCCTTATTAATCAAAATCAGCATTGGCTTGCTTCTTGGTACAAAGCTATAAACTGCTGCAAACTAGCACAGATTTGCATGGTGTTCAACTCCTTGTTTCAGGACTAACTTCGTCAGTTGTCCCAGGTTTAGCCACCACTAAATATCTCGGTATTTAGCTTGCACGGCCCCATGAAATTCTGAGTTTAAAGGGCCTAATAGCTTCTGTAGCAGTACTTCTTTCTTGAAGCTGAAAGTGTTTGCTGGCTTTTGTTGAATTGCATGTCTTGCACTCAATGCCTTCACTTGCCACAAAGAATTTATTTCTGGTCTTGAGTGCAAATTGTCATTCGACATCTGAATAAGCAGTAAACTTCTTTATGAATGATTTTGTGCGATGACTAAGATACTGTGCTTGCATAAATGTTAATCAAACTCTGTAAATTGCTGTTTGCTTATATATTATGAATATTATGATTTGAAAAAATGCAAATTTGTTTTGAAACCAAACCTGTTTTTCTTGCCTACATTTCAGTCAGAACTAAGACATGGTCCGTTTTACTATATGAAGCAGCCACTCACCACAGACCCTGTTGATGTTGTACCACAGGATGGACGGAATGATTTCTATTGCTGGGTTTGTCATCGGGAAGGCCAAGTCCTCTGCTGTGAACTCTGTCCTCGGGTTTATCATGCTAAGTGTCTGAAACTGACAGCCGAACCAGAGGGGGATTGGTTTTGCCCAGAATGTGAGGTTAGTTTGATATAAGGAGTGGATTTCTTTCTTGGTTTTGAATTTAAGCAGCTTTTTCTATGTTCTGAAATGTTTCTGGTTTATTCTTACATTGCTTCTTGGTCAAGGTACCAAAAAAATTTGTACAGAAGAGGAGGCATCCATGGCTCTGCTTCACCATTTTTTCTCTGTGTGTTACCTGGGTTGTGTTTGCCTTCTTACCACCTTTATTTTTGCTCCTTTATGTCTCCAGCTAGAGAGGCACCATTTCAAAGAGTGATCTCTTCATCAGGCACCAGTAATTCTGAAATTATCCTGCAGTTTTCACTAGCTTAACTTGGGCTTCTTCTGGTGGGCTGATCAGCTTTTCAACAGTGCAGAAAAAATGCACTGTAGGGTCTACATAAACAAGTGGGTATTTTGTTACTATTTTTTTCTGTGGGGTGAGGAAGAATTTAATCATTCCTCTCCAGGGATTTCTGGGGAGAGAATACTTAGCATCCAAGTATCTAATCAAGGAATCAATGAAAGGAAATTGGTTTATGGCATGTTTTCCTCTGATCACTTACTGTATTAGAGCCTAGGTGATCTTCTCACTCTCTCACATTGCTCTGTGCCCACACTGAATTTGGGAATTTTATGTATTTGGGAATTTTATGTATTCACTTTGTGTGATCTTGAAGATGCTGGGTAATTTTCTGTTTTTTTCCTTTTTTCTTCTTTTTTGATAACATACCTAGACCAAAACCAGGGTAAAACAGGCATGTGAAGTACACTGCATTATCAGAAATGTTTTGTTTCTTATAAAATAGCTGTTGTCTTTCATTTGAGTGCTAGAATGTTTCAGTGGAGAAGGATTTATCTAGAAATGTTTGCTGACAAAGTATTTTTTTTAATCTGAACTTGTAGAAAATCACAGTTGCAGAATGCATAGAAACACAGAGTAAAGCAATGACAATGCTCACCATCGAACAGCTATCATATCTACTGAAGTTTGCACTACAGAAAATGAAACAGCCAGGGGTAAGGAAATTTTTGTTGTTTTTTTCTTTAAATACTTGGATCATGTGTTTGTCATAGTCCTGGGGTTTGCTTCCTTTAGGTGGATGATGAATGTAGTTTAGTTTATCAGATTGTCTGTGACAGCTTCTGTTCTATCTGCCACCTGTCTAGCACAGACAGATTAGTTTAGGTTGTACAGACTATTTTGGAGTGCATTTAAAATGTAGTTTCACGGTGTAATTTAGGGGTGTATTTTCAGTAGGTGTAATGAAAGTACAGTGTAGTTTTCCAGTGGAACGTGGTGGTTTCTTACTCTCTGAAAGTGGTCAATGCTGTCTTGGAGGTAAAAGGAGAATGGGGAGACATGATCTCTTAGTCCAATATATTTATATGGACAGGAGCCCTAGGCACTGACAGTTACATTACTGATTATATGTGTTGAAAATGTTGCTTGTGAAGGTTTACTAGAAATTGTTCTTACCACAGAAGTTGGTTGTATCACATACTTTTAAAGTGCCGAGGAAATTTTCTTCAGTGTGGCTAAAACCTGTGCCATTGTGTGTTGTAAATCACAACAGTACCTTTTACAAATCCCCCAATTTTTGCAATTCATCACATCTAGCATGTGAAAAATCAGTTAAATGAGACCTTTTAGTTCCTGTTGTTCTGCTAGTAATTCATTACCTCACAACGTTTTATAATTACCTTTGAAGAACTTCGTCTGATAACACAGCTGGAAGTAGTATTAGAAAATGAGTGAGTATTGTGTCTTTGATGAAACTGTTCAGTATTAGTAACCAGTGTGGTTATTATTTCCCCTAACAGACAGAGCCATTTCAAAAGCCAGTTTCACTGGATCAACACCCAGATTATGCAGAATATATCTTTCATCCAATGGACCTTTGTACATTAGAGAAGGTTTGTATGAAGCTAACAGAGGAAGTTTGAGTTTGATTGCTATCTGTAACATTTCTAAAATGTTTGATGGCAGTGGGAGAGAGGTTGCTTAAAATTATTTTGATGGGTGGAGGTGGTTTCTTGGTTATAAAAGTCAGTTCATTTACAGCTTAAAAACAATCATGTGTTAACTGAAGTTCACTGTTTTGTCTAAGCCAGTAACAAATGCTCGGGAAAAATAGTGTGAAAAAGACAAGCTTACACTGCTGACTTCCTCCTGTTAAATTCATCTGATTCCATGAATGATCTCCAGGAGAGACTTTTTAAAGCAGCATTTTCATTTGATCATTATGTTTGTAAGCTATTTGTGGATCATTGGTTCATTAATTAGGGACCTTTTGGTGTATATCCAGGAGTCATTCCAGACTCACTTTACTGATCATTCAACAAATACTGTAATCTCCACTGCACCTGAGGTCTAGAAGAAGAACAAAACACCCAAGAGGTGGATAATGGAACTTTCATTCTCAGTTCAATAGTAACTTGAAAGTACATATAATGAAATCCTCCATTCTCCCTTGCTTAATGAGGAGTGAAGCATTGCAGAGCTTTGTTCTGTCAGGACCTGGTGAAGAGACAAGTTTTCATTCTCTGTGCCCTCAGAGTGGAGGCTGATGTCTTTATGGTACAAAGTGTAACAAAACCATGGGACTGATTTTACTTAATCAAATTGCTTTACCCACTGGGTAGGCTGTCATATCAAACATACTGTCTAATGTACTCTGACCAGTATTTTTTCTGGATCTTGTAAAAATTAAAAATTAAAACTGCTATGGAGTGATAATACATCAGTAGAAGAAATCAAGGACTGTTTTTTGCAGGAACATCATGTTTCTGACACTGTTAGGAAACGTTTTTTGGAAATGCTGAAGATGTTGACCTAAATAATTGACTATTTAGATTTATTTTAGACAGTTCATACATTTTCAGGGCAGTCAAAAGGCACCGTGAATTTGAGAGGTTCTTAAGCATTTAGAATCCTAAATATCATAGAATCCCAGACTGGTTTGGGTTGGAAGAGATTTTAAAGCTCATATTGTTCCGATCCCCTGTTGTGGACTGGGACACCTTCCATGGGACCAGGTTGCTCTGTCCAGCCTGGCCTTGAACACTTCCAGGGGTCAGTTTATTTATTGTATGCCTGATAGGACACAACATTCAGGTAGAAGCTGTCACTTTTTACTAACTTCTCTTTCCTGATTCATTCTTAATTTCTTCTTTTCAGAATGTTAAAAAGAAAATGTACGGTTGCACTGAAGCATTTTTGGCTGATGCCAAATGGATTTTGCACAACTGCATTATTTACAATGGGGGTAGGTATTAATATGTACATCCATCCTCAAATATGAAACTTTAACATAGTTGAAGTCATGGAGCAATTTGTAGACTTCTACACTGAAAGTGTCTTCCTGTTAATGACCTTAATGCCTAAAAACAACAGATTTTTTTTTTAACAACTGACATAAATAAAACCATAAGCCTGTGCTGTCATTCCACGTTAGAGAAAACCTTTCAAATAAGTTAGAATCTTGGAATGGTTTGATTTCGCAGGATCATTGAGTAGTTTGAACCTTATATGACCTGATCCAACCCACATCATTTCATTCCAACCCCCAAATTGCTTTGTTTCGCATAGTGCAGCACTTAATTGAGACCTAATTGAGAAGATCATACAGCACATCCCTCATTGAAAGTGTGTGTCAGTGGTGGGAAGGCTGCAATAGGCCACAAAAAGGAGCATTTAAAGATGCTAAAATGTTACATTGAGAAGAAAAGTGCTGACTTTCTGCTTTTGTAAGCATGTAGTTCATGCATGTGTTTTTACACAGTTTTTTTAGATGTTCTCTTTTGGTTTTATGGATGACTTTTACATCTGGAAACTGTTGATTTTATCATGGTTCTGCTGTAACAATTTTATTCATTAAAGTATTTTATTGTTTCCTCAGGAAATCACAAATTGACACAAACAGCGAAAGTCATCATCAAAATCTGTGAGCATGAGGTATGAGTGCCCCAATTAAATTAATCGTTCTGTATGTTTAGTGTTCCATTTCATGTTTTTGTGAGTAACATAATATATATTTTCTAAGGTGTCTATTGCAGATCTATAATTTTTGTAGGTTTTCTTATGTTTAGGTATGCATATCCATGGCTTACAGAATGGCATTTGGCAAGGGCATTGCTAACATGTCTTCCACTAGATATTCACTATTTATAATTAGGACTTGTGAGGAGGGGAGGGAAGAGAAGAAAGTGGATATATGGATTCTACTCAAAGGCACCTGTTTTGTTAATATTTGGAGTTGGAAAAAGAGACCAACATCTGCTGATGCATAGATGTACTTTTTGGTGGTTCTTTTACTGTAACAATATGATCTTCCTCTGAATAAATGCAAATGATCACACATTGGACTCTGTTTAATCTCTCCAATAAATTTCCTTTTTCTTTTCAGATGAATGAAATTGAAGTATGTCCGGAATGTTATTTAGCTGCTTGCCAAAAACGCGAAAATTGGTTTTGTGAGCCTTGTGTAAGTTAAGAATTATGGTAGTCTAGCTACTACATTAAACTAGCAGTTCTCATTTGACTGTTACCCCCTCTTTGTTTTAAACCTGTGGTGGTTACTGAGTCAAGGAAAGCTGCTGTAGTTTACCAAGTAGTTTGTGCTGGCATATCATCCTTGTGGACTCAGACTGTCTCAAGATACTTAGCTGTAAGATTGCAGTTTTTCATGAAAGGATTGGTCCAGTCAGAAATAGTTGTAAAGGCTGTCAATAACCAGATCACAAGTTCTCTGTCCTTGAATGTAAGCTAACTGCCTTGTGCCACCTGTGCTTACATGTGGTGCCCTCAGTGCTCAGAGGACTTCTGAAATGTGAATCTCTTTCTGCAGATGTGCATCAGTTTAGACTTGATTTTTCTTTTGTGACCTATCGATAGGTTGTATACGTTTTCTGTTTAATACTGAACCGAATTTGGGAAGACTCCTTAAAATTCTTAAGTAGAAGTGTATAATTCATCAAGTTCTTTCTTAGGCTGTCCTGGTTTCAGCTGAGATAAGAGTTAATTTTCTTCTTAGTAGCTGGTACAGTGCTATGTTTTTGATTCAGTATGAGAATAATGTTGATGACACACTAGTGTTTTGGTTGTTGCTAAGTAGTGCTTACTCTAAGTCAAGGACTTTTTAGTGTCTCATGATCTGCCAAGACACAAGCCTAAGTGAAAATTAAGAGTGTTTCAAAGATTGGCTCTAGACTAACTTATGTTATGCTACATATTTGGAGGGGACTAATCAAAGTAAATGAATAAAGAAGTGCAATTACGATAAGTTTAATCAAGATACATAAGGTTTTAGATTTTGGGAGTTTTTAAAATATAATTTTATCATTTTGTCCTCTCAGGATTTATTATGTTTATAGAAAAATGGAATCTTGTATTTGGCAAGTGCCTTGTGCATGTTGGATCTTTACTGAATCTAAGCAATACATACAATTAAAAAAAATCATGTTCATGATCAGATTTGAAGATAGTACTGTTTATATTTTCTTACTGTGTATTTTGCCTCTTCCTCTAGAGCAATCCCCACCCTTTGGTCTGGGCTAAACTCAAAGGCTTTCCATTCTGGCCTGCTAAAGCACTGAGGGATAAAGATGGGCAAGTCGATGCCCGTTTCTTTGGCCAACATGACAGGTGGGAGTTTAACCAAAGGGTGCCTTTGGCTGCACTTAAAAAATTTGTGTTGTAATTTTGTGTCCTTACGAGTTTTTAGATCCTGTCTTTAGAACCTTGACCCTAACAAACCCTAGCAAATACAGTTTTCGTTCATTACATGGTGTCTGTAGAACGTGAGCTGTGTTTGTAAGATGATTACATGCATAGTCTGGTGAGTATGCAATGTAATTCCTGTGTCTGGTGTTGTGCTGGGGAGAACTGTGGTTCTTAAAGGTCGAAGAAACCAATGAAGTCATTTATGTTGTCTAAACACTATGGGAATAAACATGCACCTGTAGGTTTAAAAAATACAGAAATATTACCTTTTTTGAAAATGCCAGTTTAGCTCTGAAGGGAGTTTTCTATACTAGTGAATCCTCTGTTTAGATGGACATGGTCATGATGAATACAAGTTGGTTTGTCATGAATATATAGTAAGATGTGCTGTAAAAAACCCAACTAGATAGAGCCATGGAATAATTAAATCAAAGTTCCTGGGATCTTAGCAAATTGAGAGACAGTTTCAGGGTCTGCTTCATTTCATGATAAATAAAATCTGTCCAATACTTGCTGATAAAACTTTCCCTGGCATTGAGGAGTTTGGCCAAGCTGGCATGGGGTGTAAAATGTTTCTAAGAAGGTGCTTGTGAAGTATTCTTTTCCTTAACTGTTTTCTACATTTTCATGCTATGACAGAAAGATAGACTGTTTAGCAATGGTTGTCTTGCAGTTACATAGACTATTCCAATTAGTAATACATTGTCATATTTGACCAGTGTTAAGTCATCTTTTATTGCTACTGGGTAAAGTAAAATAAGCTAGTGATAATCCAAGGCATGCAATTTACTTACTTACCAAAACTAAGCACTGAAATATTAAAAGAATGTAATGATGGTTCTTTAAAATTATCTGGGCTATTCATATCTTTATGATTAGGCAAAAATAAATCAGTATGTGCATAAAAGTTGGCAACGTCAATTCACAGTATGAAATGCAATTATATTATCTTTTATTTCTCTGTTTTATACATAGGGCCTGGGTTCCAATAAATAATTGCTACCTCATGTCTAAAGAAATTCCTTTTTCTGTGAAAAAGACTAAAAGCATCTTCAATAGTGCAATGCAAGAAATGGAGGTTTATGTTGATAACATTCGTAGAAAATTTGGAGTATTTAATTATGCACCTTTCCGGACACCATATACTCCCAACAATCAATACCAAATGTTGATAGACCCTGCAAATCCAGCTGCTGGAACTGCAAAGACAGACAAACAAGAAAAAATCAAACTGAATTTTGATATGACAGCATCACCCAAGATTCTGATGAGCAAGTCCATGCTGAGCAGTAGCACAGGTCGCAGGATTTCACTGACAGATATGCCACGGTCACCAATGAGTACAAACTCATCAGTTCACACTGGATCTGATGTTGAACAGGATGCAGAGAAAAAAGCAACTTCCAGTCATTTTAGTGCCAGTGAAGAATCCATGGACTTTATTGAGAAAAATACAGGTAAAAAAAAAGGAGGTACAGGACTTTGGTAATGGACTAGTTTTATTCTGTGTACTTTTTAAAGACAGTTTGTGTTATTACTTGGTTTTTGAAGAAACTTTAGAAAAATGGTGTGTTTAACTTTCAGTATCACAGATGAGAAACGACAGTTCTTTCTGTTACATTGAGAAGGAATGAATAATCCTGAAAAGTGCCTAAACCCCTTCAGTTTAAGTAGCAGAAAGTAGTTGTAGCTATCAAAATGAAGAGTGGAAATAAATGTAAAAAAAAATTAGAATTGTCATGATTAGGTGTTCTAGTTTTAAAATCTGTCTTTATTAATTTTGTACTTTTTCAGCTTCTCCAGCCCCAACAAGAACAGGTCAAGCAGGGAGCTTGTCAGGCAGCCCCAAACCTTTCTCTCCTCAAGCATCAACGCCAATTTCTGCTAAGCAAGAAAGAACTTCTGCTCCAGGAAGCATTCTGAATCTTAACCTTGGTTAGTCTTGATGTTTGAAAACCTAATATTCTTACAGCTGAACAAATTATGGTGGTGTCAGTGCTGCATAATATGAACAAACGTGCTTGTATGTTGCTTTAAATGAACAGAGGTCTTTAAATGAGGCACGTGTAATTATTGTTTAATCAGATTTACTTTTTTTTATTTTGTAAAAGAAAGTTATTCTTTCCTGTTGATGAAAGGAAGTAGTTAAAGGATAATATTTTTTCTTAGCTGAACTGTACAAATAAATGTGTCTAAACAGTAGGTAAGTTTCTAAAGGTTGTAATGACATGAACATTGCTGCTCTTCACCACTCAGTCTCTCTCAAGTGAATTGCTGGCAAGGTTTTCTTGTGATCTTTAGGATTTAGGATTTACTAGGGCTTCTCTCTTGCTGCCTTCACATCACCTCCTCACTGACCATCCCTCACTAGGGAGATAGATGGATGAAAGGAATTAGCAAAATTCTTGAAGTCTTGAAACTCCCTAGAAGTAAATTTTGGGATTATGGGATTTTGAAAGATGGAGTAGGTAAGTACTAAGTTGGTAAAATAGTTCTGCAGGCTAAACAGATGTAAATCAGTTCCCTCAGTCATGCTTTGTTCCTGTGAGCGTTTTGGCTACTTTTTACCTCCATGTGATATCACACAGAGAACCAGGATTTCCCCCCTAGGTATTAGCCAGGTATTTCAGGAAGGCTTAAGTTCAAATAATGAATTCATGTCTTCAGTGCCTTACAGATATTCTGATTCTGGATACAAGCTCACAAGTCTGTTTTTCATGGATCATGCTGTATGTGTGGACATAGTTGTAGAATTAATTTCCTCTGCTGCTCTGCAGCTGATGCATTTGGAAAAACATTAAGAAATATGTAGTGCTGCAGTTGTTTGAGCCACAGATGGGAGACATCAGCTGGAGCATAGAACACTTCGAATAAATTGTGTAGATTGGAAAATCCGATGTTATGGTCCATGAGCAACACCATAAAAGAAGTGCTTGTATGCTTTCAAGTAGAATATCTGGGTTTTTTCAGGTTTAGGGGAATTGCCTTTGTTAAATCGACTTCTTGGTGATCGGAGTGAAAATTGCAACCCTTCTTCATTTAATAGTGTCAGCTGTGCCAGACATGGGTTCTTCTGTGGGTGTTAGAATTTTTCCAATATAACTCATTGTGTCTCATTGTCATACGTGATGTGAGCAGGGTTTCTCTCTGCGAAAACAAAAGTGAGAGTCCAGAAAACAAAGACACTTTGTATCTTCAGCAGAATGCTAGGAGGACTCTGTGGTCTGCAATTCAGCAAAAAGGAAGGAAAAATAATAGAAATGAACCATCTGTTGCTACTGGCAGACTTGCTAATTTGAGAAATGGAGGTGTGAATGAGAAAGATATACAGGGATTTGGGGGAAAGAAAAATGTGTCCCTGATAGTATAGGACCTGCCCTTGGATAACAGAGACCGAAAACAATAAGAATGTATTGATACAAAATTTAAACTTACAAAGAATGTCTGGTTAGAGGAATCATAGGTTCAGCCCTTTTTATTTATTTTACTTTTCTCTAAGTTGTACATCAACAGAAAATGTCTTGTAAAAAAATTTATATATACATATATATATAAAGTAGAATAAGGCACTGCTGTGTCATATTTAACTGCTCTGGAATGAAACTTGAAAATAAAGCACAAATGCTGATTGTGCCAGTGTTACCTTCTCCATGGCCTCTGGTCTTTTTCAGCATATGGCATTGGCTCTTTTGATCCTGCCATGAGCCAGTTGAAGGAGCTAAACTGGCCAAACATGATTCTTCTCTTCATTCTTTCCCCCTTCTTCTTGGGTCCTTCCTCTTCCCCCAAGTAACTCCAGCTGATTCAGTGCCCTGAGCACTGATGGAGTGTCAGCACTGCTGGTGAAGGGTAAAGGATAAGGATTTATGCTACAGACATACATCTCTGAAATGAGAAAATTGAAGCAAAAATGTGAAACTGAGTTGCTAGGACAGTTTCAGCCTTAGCACTCTAGTCTGTACTCTTTGTGGACAGGTGTGTGCATTTCAGAGTGAAAGTTCTGTACATGTAGATGAAAACTCAAGATTTTGCTGACATATACTGAAAAATGTATTATTCTATCTTGAACTTACTAATTTATCCAGTGGAACAATCCACATTTTTATATGTATTCTCATGACCTAACTTTTGGATTTTAAATGATGACTATAAAGACTTATTTCTATTTAATTTTCTCTGTAAAGGTAGTACTCCTTGTAGTAAATAACAGCAGTAGTTTAGTAGGGGTGCTGTCAGACAGCTTTACAAACCTGAATGGGGATTTCTTGATAAATTCACGTTGATGGAGAAAATGTCCCCATTATTGATCCATGTGTTTTGTGTGTGAAGAGAGGAAGAATCCATTTTTCTTAGTAAAGTTATTTTAGAGTTATTATTTAGCCCATAATTATAAAAAAAAATGTGCAGTATGTTCGAGATTACCTGCCTTGCTCTTTGGTGAAACTTGTTTTATCTGGATAGTGATCTCGGTTCTCTTTGTAAAATCTTTTTCTTAGTTTCTGTTTCTTTTTGCAGACCGTAGCAAAGCTGAGATGGATCTGAAGGAGCTGAGCGAGTCGGTCCAGCAGCAGAGCACCCCTGTGCAGCTCATCTCCCCCAAACGGCAGATCCGCAGCAGGTTCCAGCTGAATCTTGACAAGACCATAGAGAGCTGTAAAGCACAACTGGGTGAGTCTCCCTCAACAACACAGTGGACATCAGAAGGATACACTTAAACTGGAGGTTAAATAAGTTTTTGAACAGTAAAACCATAAATATTTTAAATTTTAAAACAAGAGTAAAGAATGTTCGGACTCTTTGAGACAAGTAGAGTGCACTGAACTAGTTTGCTTTACAACACAGTGAGGCCTGATGCTTCAAATTCCTGTCAAAAAGCTTTCACCTTTGAACCTGTTTCTGAACCATTCTGATGCAGATCGTATGAGAGGATTGTAGTCTTATTTGCTTTGCATGTTGAAAAATTGGAGAATTCTGCCTAAATTGTGTCAGTTGCACAAATTAGAATGAATGTAACTAACTATAATCAGGTGAATAGTGTTGAAGATTTTTAAGGTGACTTCATGTGGATGAAAATAATTCATTTTTGTATTTGCCAGCATTGGACCTTAGTTGAACAAAAGAGCTTGCAGATAGTGGGGAAAAAGCAGTGAAAGGAGGATCATTGAATGAAATAAAAATATTAATTGGATTATGTAGAAATTTATTCTTATGCATTATGATGCTGGGATAGGGCACTAAGCTTTGTAGCCTAAGGACTGACAGTTAAGATAATGGTATGTGTACACTTTGTTCCAATATATAGAGTATTTTCTTGGTAATGTCAGTCAGTCTGATGTCAGCATGGAATGTACTTTTCTTCCCACAATTTAGGAATAAATGAAATATCTGAAGCTGTTTATACTGCAGTAGAACACAGTGACTCTGAAGATTCAGAAAAATCTGATACCAGTGACAGTGAATATAGCGATGAGGATCAGAAATCAAAGAATGATCAAGAGGATGGTGAGGACAAGGAAGGTACAAGAAGTGACAAAGAATCATTGAGCTTGAAAAAAAAACCTAAGCCTCCAGCACAGAATGAAGACAAGGAGGAACTTAAAAGCACAAGTCCAGAAGTGGAGAAAACAGAAGAACCGGTCAAGGAAAAGTCTGTTTCAGACACTGAAAAAGAATTTTCTGAAAAGGGAAAGAGTTTACAGCATCCTGCAAAAGAAAAGCTGAAAGGTAAAGATGAAACAGACTCTCCAACTGTGCATCTGGGACTGGACTCTGATTCTGAGAGTGAACTTGTCATCGATCTAGGAGATGATCATTGTGCTCGTGAAGGAAGGAAAAACAAGAAAGAATCTAAAGAAACTTCTCCTAAACAAGATGGTAGGATGAAATGATTTTGGTTTTTTTTTCTTCTCTTCTCTAGGGCTGTTACCAAAGGTAGAATTGCTACCTTTATTTTTGCATTAAGATAAAAAGATCTGAATTAAAACAATTTTTAGGAGTGATTGTTCATCCTTTGTGATTACAAAAAAAGTTTTCAGTGCCCATTGTAGTTTCTGGTTTAAACAAAATTTGTTTTACTGTTTCCTTTCAGCAGTGTAGAAGTATGAATCCCTACATTTTGTTCTGTGACAGATGTAGAGATTGTTTTGCAATTGTTACCACTTTCAGTTGAATCTTTAAATTTCCATTGACCTCCCACCGTTTCAGGCATAGAAGAACTTAGAACTTAACCAAACATAGAAATTGCATAAGAACCCATTCAAATCAATGTAAATACTCTCAGTCATAATCAAAAGAACAGCTAAATCACTTGTTGTCTCTAAGATATTGTACCTTGTTCTTGTGTTGCTAAAAGAGGAAAGCAATCTCAATTAATGGGTAATGTGCTTTTACTAAGCTTGTTTTGCATGTTAGTCTTTTGACAACAGAAAATAGAAAGCCAGATTTAAATGGTTAGATTGAAAAGTATTTTAATCTTCATGTAACTTTTATCTTCTTGTTGATATTTTTACCATGTTGGCTCAATCATTTTATTTAAAATAGTGTTTTCAATCCATACTTTAGAAGACCACTTAATGCTCCTGAATTTTGAATCTTAGAACTTAATGCATAAATGTTACTATGAGGTAATCAAGAAATAGGGTTATAAACTAAAAGGAGAATTGTAATTTTGGGGATTCTTGTTTTGTTTAAAAATTTTTTAAGCAAGGCAGCTTTATGAATTTCAGAACCACTGATCCATGTGGTCTGAACCCGCGGATGGTTGAAATAATAAGTAGTCCTAAAATTTTACTTTGATAGAGAGGTAAAGAAATAATATATATTCTGGGTGAAATTAAAAGTGAATTCAAAACTGAACACAGTAATTGAGGTGTGGCCTCACCAGTGCCAACTATTGCAGGACAATGCCTTCCCTGATCCTGGTGGCCACACTACTGCTGATACAAGCCAGGATGCCATGGCATTCTTGGCCGCCTGGGCACACGCTGGCTCCTCTCCAGCACCGCCACATCCATTTCTGCTGAGCAGCTTTCAAGCCCCTGTGCCCCTGTAGTGCTGCCGGGGGTGGTTGTGGCACTTGGCCCTATTGAAGCTGATTAGGTTGTCCCAGCCCACTGATGAAATCTGTCAAGATTTCAATCTTGCAATCCTGCCCTCAGGCAGATCAGCACTACTGCCTAACTTGGTGTTGCCTGCAT
This sequence comes from Vireo altiloquus, assembly GCA_013396875.1. Classification (NCBI taxonomy): domain Eukaryota; kingdom Metazoa; phylum Chordata; class Aves; order Passeriformes; family Vireonidae; genus Vireo; species Vireo altiloquus. The sequence goes on along the minus strand of VZRF01011317.1, from coordinate 421,217 downwards.
TTGGGTGTCAATGTCAGTTCACTGTTGTTTAGAAGGTTTTTAGTGTGCTGTTCCTTCAGTTACTGCTCAGACATGAATCCTTTAGAATGTTTTTTTTTTTCTCTTGGAAGAAATTGGGATGACTGGTGGAAGTGGTAAGGCAGCAACATCTTAACAAGTGCTAACCTCTCACATATCTTCTGGATGAGATCAAGCTGGTTTTTCTTGGTTTTGTACTTTTTGTTTTGCTTAGTTACTGATGCATCTGAATTGCCACCAGTTTCAACTAGACTGAAATGACTTTAGTGGTAGAATATTGATTACTTTTGAGGAAAATAATTGACAGCAAACTGGAAGGTATATATGGCTGTTTCAAAAACTGGGTGGAAAGTCATGAATCAGATGTGTTGGTGAAAAGCTGGCATAACATTTTATGTTTGTTTAGTTGCAGGTAAAACTCCACCTTCCTCCAGTTCAAGCACTCAGCCTCTACCAGAAACTCCAGTACTCACCCGCTCTGCATCCCAGACCCCCCCAGCTGGTGTGACAGCAACCACCAGTGCTGCTTCTACTGTCAGTGCTCCCTCTGCTGCCACAGGAAGCCCTGTGAAAAAGCAGAGGCCTCTGCTGCCCAAGGAAACCGCTCCTGCTGTGCAGAGGGTGGTGTGGAATTCTTCAAATAAATTCCAGACATCTTCTCAGAAATGGCACATGCAGAAGGTACAGAGACAGCAGCAGCAGCAGAGCCAGCAGTCACAGTCACAGCAGCCTCAGTCCTCTCAAGGGACAAGATACCAGACAAGACAAGCAGTTAAAGGTACACACTTTGTTAACCTAAAGTGCCTGTGGTGTCCTAATTCCCCAGCAATGATTTCAGTGCTCCGAGGGTGCCCAGCCAAGAGTGCTTCTGTGTAAACAAAATCTCTTAACTGTGGTTCTGCTCTGATAAGTGCCTTTAGAAAACAAGTTACTCACCATACCTGCTCTTTCTGGTGTGTATTTAGAGTCATGTCTCCTTATTTTAATGACAAAAAAATTGTGTGTGTCTATATAAATATTGTTGCTTTTCTTAGCCATAAGACTTGGAAGGGTGAACAGAACCATTTTCTGGATTATATGCTAAAACCATTAACTATTCCACTTGCATGTTTACCAGTGTCACCTCAGCATCTACAAATTGCTTCCAGTTTTATCTGACAAGCTGATCTGAAGGGTTTTTCAGAGTATAATTTGACAACAATGAAATTACCCAGGCTCCAGGATTTGTCTTTGAAATCCCTGTTGTTTAACAAGACTTTGATGCTAGTTTACTGAGCAAACAGCTCTGGCATTTCAGAATGTTTTCACAACTGTTTTCTCACCATCCCTTTGCTGGAGCTTTCACCAATAGCAGGCACAGGGTAATACCAGCCTGTGCTGCTGTTTATTCACTTAACAGCAATTTTATGTAAATCAGCTTCATTTGTAATTTCAACTTAATAAACTGAAATGTTTACTGCTGTACCTGATGAGGACACATTCTCCAGTCTGCTGAGACCCCTGGCAGGCATGTGATTTTAGAGGAGAGAGGTTTAGGTGATGGTTCACATACACATATTTACAGAGGCTCATTTCTCTGGTCCCAAACTGCTTTTGTTTCTGTCACTTAAGCAGTGTTGAGGAAGTGGTGTCTTTCTGCTTGTAGACTGCACAAATTGATACAGAAATATTCAGTGAGGAAAAACAAATGTGAAAATTGGAGAAGTTAAATGTGAAACCTTTAATAGAATCATTCTTTAATACACACCTTAATAGTATGGGCTAAATTTAGTGTTCAGCCCACAAGTTTTTTTTTTTCACTATTGTTTACTATTGAGCACATCATAGCAATGTTCCATCTTAAATATTACAGTCAAGAAATCTATCAAGTGAAAACTATAAAATCTATAGATTTCTTATATGCTGAATGGGCATAAACAAAAGTATAGCACATAAAGATGAATATTGTTTATTCTACTACTATTCCAATTACTAAGTAGTAATTCCACTACTGAAGATATTGGCAATAAGACATCTTTTATTATATGAATCAGTAAAAAGAACTTGAAAAGTTTTGTTCTTAAAAACATACATTTTTTAAAATACTTCAGCAGATAAGTCATTAGAACTGAGGCAGACTTCTGCACTGGCCAGTCTAAAATGATAAGTTTGAAAGTTGCATTTGCTTCATTACCTTTAAGCCTTACAATTATGTACAAGTTCAGTGATTGGGCATTGTGTAATTAATCATTAGATGCCACCATCGTATAAATAAAGCAAGTCTGAAATGATTATGTGCAGACAGTTAAGTTAGATATTGAAGGTAGAACTTTGCCTACTGTTTTCATAATTCCTTGTGTGATTGATCCACTCAATGTTCTCTTTTCTTAGCTGTGCAGCAAAAAGAGATCACCCAGAGCACTTCCACATCCACTATAACCTTGGTCACAAGCACTCAGCCTATTTCTATGGTTACCAGCTCTGGGTCTGCAAGCACACTTTCTTCCTCGCTTAACACAGACTTGCCAATTGCAACAGCTTCAGCTGATGTGGCTGCAGATATTGCTAAATATACCAGCAAAGTAAGTTCTGGAGGAAGGTTTTAACAAAGTTGTACTTTTCTTTTCAAACACCCCATAGTTTCATCAGGTGGTAACTTGTCATAAATGTGTGTTTGTGCATTACAGCAGTTGCTAAGTTGTTAAATTGAAGGGGGGGATGTAGTGCTGGTCTCATCCTAGTGACATTGAGGGAAGGGGCATGAGCTTTCCATACTCCCTTAGATCTTTAGATTAAAAAAATCAATGAATACTATATATTTTTGCATTGAGTTTCTTCCCCAGATTCATGGTTACATATTTTTGGTTGATAAATTATACCAATAGCAGTTTCTTAGAAAAGTAGAAGTTCAAGCAGTTCACCAGTTCAGGACACTTAAAAATCAGAGTCTTGATCAAAATTGTTGTGCTCTGCCTTCTAAATAAGTATAACCAGGTAAATGATATGTATTTAGAGAGAGAAAGAAGGGTAGCAATACAGGTTCCCTATATTATAGTAGAGGGGTTGAAAGAAAATGGAAGCGGGAATCTATTAAAAATATATACCAAAGAATTATTTTATTTTCTTTTTGTCTTTCAGATGATGGATGCCATCAAAGGAACAATGACTGAAATATATAATGATCTTTCAAAAAATACTACTGGAAGTACAATTGCTGAGGTTAGCGTAAGATTAAAAATAAAACCAACTTGTATTTTAAGTTTGAAAAACGCAAATTAGTATTTATATATATATAAATGTGTCGCATAACTGTATCTACAAAGTATTATATATGGAGATTGTCAAGAGATACTAATTTATGTGCTTTTTTAGAAGTAATGATTAGAGTGGTGGAAAAAAACACTGAAAAAATACAGGTGGGCTCTATAAGATAAGCATTAAGCCATCAAACCCAGGTCCTTAAATCTTCTGTCAAGCTTTTGTCACCTTGTTTAAAATCAGAAATTAAGTTGGTTTTTTTGAAAATAAAATTTTTGTAAACTGTGTAGTGCAGTGGGTTACTCCAGTTATGTGATTATGACTGTAGTTTTAATACTTTTTAAAAATACTTTGAACTTTTTGCATTTTTAATGAAATGCTATACATTGCTTTTAATTTTCCCTAAGGGTAGGACTTAGTATCTTCTAAGGGTTTTTTTAACCTTGGAAAAAGAAGATTAAACAGTGCAAACTTAAGTATGAATGGGAACAAATAAAGCTCAAAGTGTGATGATTTATTTACCTGTTTTAACCAAAATAAGGAAGTCAAAGTTTTGAGCAAAGATATTTGTATTCCTGGTCCACAGTGAATAGAAAATCTTCCTTTTCTAAGCCTTCTCTAGTTAAAAATAAAATAAAATAAATGAAATGAAATGCCATACTAATAAATGCAAACAGCACTGAGGAATAGGTTCTTAATTTGGGTCAGAAATTTGAGACTTGACAGTTTTAGAGGAATCAAGAGTAAGTTTAACAGAATTTTTTTGTCTTTGTGCTCTTTATGGTGAGCAAATCTAGCAAACAAGTATTTAGAATACTTCACATTTTGGTTTGGGGTTTACTATTGTCTTGTCTTTATGTTAATATGAAAGAACCTTGATGTAAATGATGGCTTATTGCCTCGGGCATGGTTTTTTATATAATAATTTTGTAGTATACACCCTGCCCTGTTTATTATTGCTAACTATTAAATTTTTAATATTTAGATTCGGCGTTTGAGGATTGAGATAGAAAAACTTCAGTGGTTACATCAACAGGAACTTTCAGAAATGAAACATAATCTAGGTATGAAAATGACAGTCCAAAACATTGTGTCAGGTATTGTCCTACATAGAAAATGGAAATGCTTGTGGTATATGTTACCCTCATCACTTGATGCTGCACATTGTCCCCCTTGGAACTTCCACATTTTTCTTTGGAAAGAAACCAAGATGCAATTAACGAATTAGATGAGAGAAAAAATGGAATTCTCTGTATTTTCTAAATATTGAAGCAGTACAAAAGTTTGGGCTTGTAAAGAAAAAAAACATTAACAGCAGCTGCCTATGCCTTTTTTGTGCTTATGCTGTATTTTGGTCCTTTGTGGGACATCTAAAACTAAAGTGTTAAACAAATGGAAGGTAATGGTTAAAAACCATGGAACCAGAATAAGAAAAGAAGATGGAAGACTTTTGTTGAGTAGGTGTGAAGCAGATGCCCAAACTTGGGGAATACCTTGACTGCTAGTTTTAATTTCATGTTGTCTTTAAACTCCTATTACTGTTTTGCTGCTTGCTGTCGGGGGGTGGAAATGCAAACCCATCTTTCTCTGGATTTTGAGTAGAACTGACAATGGCTGAAATGCGTCAGAGCCTGGAACAGGAACGAGATCGTTTGATTGCTGAGGTGAAGAAGCAGCTGGAACTGGAAAAGCAACAAGCAGTGGATGAAACCAAGAAGAAGCAATGGTGTGCCAACTGCAAGAAAGAGGCCATCTTTTATTGCTGTTGGAATACCAGCTACTGTGACTACCCCTGCCAACAAGCTCACTGGCCTGAGCATATGAAATCTTGCACACAGTCAGGTAATGGTGCCTCTTTCACAGCTCAGGGGGTTTGGGAGGGTGGATGGATCCACAGTGACTCAGTTCTTCATGTGCAGATGTGACTGTGAGGAGGGACTGTGGACTAGTTCCCATGAGTAGTGGCCTCATTCTTTTTTCCTTTATTTTAGCTACTGCGACACAGCAAGAAACAGATACTGAAATTAGCACAGAAACACTAAATAAATCATCCCAGCCCAGTTCAAGTGTGCAGTCTACACCCACAGAAACAGCCAGCACCCCTAAGGAAAAGGAAGGTTCAGCTGATAAAAGCAAAGAGAGTGTTACAGTGAGTATCATCACTTCAAACAGAAATCATGTGTAAGATTTCTCTGAAACCTACCCCTAAAGGCTTCCCCTGGATAAGCCAGGAATTGGTAACCATTCGCAGATTTCAAAGAGTGCATTTTGGGGAGTGATAGAGAGTTGTGTTTTTTGTTCTTCACCTTGTAAAAAAAAATCTCCTCTGTCCTCTGGGAGTACCCTTTCCCCTTCATTTATTCCCAATAAAACCTTGTGTTGGCTTGACTCATCCTTCCAGCCAAGGGGCACTGGACCTCTTTCTCTCTCTCTCTCCAGGACCCATCAGTGTAGCTTCTGGTCTGGATCTTTCGATACAAGTTGCCTTCTGATAAGCAATACAGACTGCAGCACTTCCAAGCCCTTCTTGCCTGGGGGTTCAGAGGCCAAGCTCAAGACCTGCATTCAAACCAACTTACTTTCTCATCACAGACTGCCATTAGGGTACCACAATGTTCCATAACACAACAACACTTCACCCGGATCTACGGTTAACGGAGCAGTTCTGAAATCTTCCATAGCATCTACTCCGATAGTTTTCAGTAGGCAAGGATGAGCAAATGCTCTAAAAAAAAAAGGGACTTAACATTACATATATAGAAAATGTTTATAGAGGAAATTCTGCTTTCTAGGTAGGGCTTGACTATTAGCAATTTTGGCATAATTTTTTTTCTGCCCTTGCCAGATTTATTAAATGAAAAATTTTAGTGGGGGGGAGGGCGAGGCTGATCCTTCAAACCTTTACACATGATCCTCCACATCAGTAGGAGCCTTGTTGTATTTTAAAATATTAAAAGCAAACTAATTTTGTAGTATTGTGATTCCAGCATGATGTCTCATTGAGATAGTCCTGTAGAATTGGGAAGCATAGTAATCTAGAGAGCTGTTGTTCATTTCTTGACACTTTTGCTACTGTCTGGTGTTAGATCTCTGGGCTTGAAATGTCACCTAAGGGAGTAACTTGGGGAACAGATTTGAAGAGGGGGAAAAGGATGTGCTGTTTCACTTAAATGTTTTGATGAAGTTGGTTAAACTCTGGCTCACTCGGTTAATGTTCATATGCATTGTTATGGCAGCACAAGCTTTGTATTTCTGGGGAAGTAGTAGGGATGTGAGATGTAAAACCTGCCAGGGAATATTCCATTTACACAGATATGGAATTGCTTTTATATAGATGTTCTACCTGAAACATCATGCTGTGTACATTGATCATGTTCATAATTTGAATTTTGTTTTATTAACAAAGAAGTAACCTGTGAATTCATTAAGATGCAAATTTTTAACCCAAAGAAAACATCCAACATAAATCTCATATAATAATAATGTAACAACTAGGTGGAATTTATGTAAAAGCTGAGGCTTCTACTGAGGTTGCCTGTGCTGTCTCTGCAGATAGCAACAGGTGTGACAAGCAACCAGCCTTTAAAACTGGTCCAGGTACCGCAGACCACCACCTATATTCCAGCTACTCAACCCACAATTGTAAGTACAACATCATAATTTAAAGTCTGCAGCAATTCCTGGCATTAAAATTGCTCAGTATCTCTAGGGAGTTGTCTCCGTCTGGTGTTGTATCAAGAGATGAATTCACTGGTATAGTCTCAACTTGCAGTGCAAAATGCTTTATTTTGCTGTGCAACATTCCACCCTTTCATTCCATTCATGATTGCAAGGATTCAGAAATCTTTAAGTGCAAAGGCACTGAGGACAGGCAGAGGCCATTTCACATTATTGGTCTGTTTCATGTATATACTTGACCACAACATCGATGTAAATATATAGAATTCATTTTAAATATCTTTTAAATATCGTTTTGTCAATGGTATCTTAAAGAGATTTAGAGATTTAATTATTTCTGAGCTATGCTTGATATTCCTGTGACATCTCAGTACCTGTGAAAAAGGATATGCATTTGTCAGCAGTGTCTCTCCCATGCAGTCTTGCACATTAGCATTATGAAATGAAAAATTGCATTGGAATCAGACCTGGCTTTTTTCCATCAAAGCCTTAACCAAGGACATCCGAATTCCCTAGTGTCAGTCACAGTAGATGGGACAAAAGTGAGTTGGATTTTTGTATTTTATATACCATATTAGCCCGTTATTTCAGCTGGTTGTGCTCTGCAGTGCTCGTGTCAGAGTCAGCTCCTGAGCTGGCGCTGCCCTGGACACGGCACATGCTCCTCTTCTGGTGGGTTCAGCAGGGAAATCCATGTGTGGGTAACTTCATTTCTGACTTAAAATACTGTTATAAATTACCTGACTTAACAGTGTACCTTACCCACACTGTCACTGTGAGGCCTGATGTGCTCTAGAAGTTCCTGTGTCTCTCTTTCCCTGCTCACACCTCTGGCTGCAGGACACACCTGTGTGTGTTGGTGGGTAGCACTCAGGCACAAACAGTGCTTCACAGCCATCAGATTCCACACAAACACAGCTCTTGGTGGGGATTGAGACTTCCCACATTCCTCACAGCATTTCAGTTCCACTGGGTCTCAGCTGAGACCACAGTCCACCTTTGCAGCATTGGCCCTGAGTTGCTTGGACTGCACTACCATTAACAGTAAGGTTTTGTATGTGTTTGAAAATCCAATAGCAGACATCTAAGACATCAGGCTTCTTTTGTGAATAGCTGCGAGGTTGTAAGATCCTAGGTGGTTTTGTGTGATATTCAGAAAAATGGCAGTTACCCTCATCGGTTTTCTGTAACACAAAGTATATTGAGTTATGTAGAGCAGAATTGGAAGGTGTGAAAAGTTTCCAACTTTATTTGTGCATGTTTATAACTTTGTACACATTTGCATTAGTCTTGCACAGCTACAGACACCTCTGTATTCTAATGACTGCACGTGCAATTTGAATAATTTTAAACCTTAGTGCATGTTTAATATGTATGCAAAATGTACATATGTGTAAAACTGGCAGAGGTGGAAAATTTACCTCTCAGGGAATGATCTTAACACGTTTAAGGAGTCTCGCACATTCCATATTCCGATCGCGCTAAGAACTGAAACTTAATTATTTCCATGTGTGTAAGTGTGTATATTTAAAAGGCAACTGTGGCAACCTTAATTTCCCCACCTCTAGTACTGACAGTGACTTACATAATGGCTTCTTTAGAATTCAGTTTGCACTTTGTGTCCAACTAGGAATTTCTTCCTCTGAACGACTTCCATTGTATCTTCTGGGTACCATTTCCATTGAACCTTGTAAACACATCTGAAATCATTACAAAATGGCAGTAATCTTGAATTTATTTAGCAAATTGGTCCCATGTTTGTTTTTTATTCTTTCTGCAGTTAAAATAATGTAAAAATATGAACCCATCATCTTTGCATTCCAGGGAATGGAATGAGTAGGCTTCTGGAAGGCACAGACTCAGTTACAAAGGAGCTGTAATCCATCTCAGCAGGGATACTCAGAGTCTTTGTGGAATATCATTAAGACACTCATGTGGTTTCTTGAATCAGTGTGGGGAAACATTGGGCTTCAGTGAACTTGTATTTGTTCTTCCATGTTCTCTCTGGAATGTCACACTGTCACTGGAGGATGATCTGTGCATCCCTTTCAGGTTCCTCAAAATCTCACTCCCTGTTTCTTCCACAAGATGCTGTGAACTGAAATGGATGTGTTTGTCTGATCACCAGTTGTGCATCACTGGAATTGTATCGGAACACACTTGGCAGTTTGTATGGTAGAGACATTTCTAGACTTTCTCACGTTTTTGGAGGAAGGTTAAGATACAGACTTGAGGTTCAATAAATCCTCTTACAGATCTCCAGAGTGATGTGACCTTGACCAGATTGTTTAACATTCTTGTGCCTTTGTCTCTGCATCTGTAGAATCAATTACCACCTATAGAGATGTCCTGAAACTCCATTTGTTGAGATGTATAAATCATGATCTGTATGATGGAAGTGAAAAGTTTATTCTATATTAATATTTTTACAGGGTGTGTAAGACAGTTCCCAGTAATGCTGATGTTTTTGCTATTGATTTGTGCAGAAGTTAACTTAAGTACTTTTTCTGTTCAAATGGATGTTCTTTGTTCTCTTCTGTGTAGACTGAATGCATGGGGGAAAGTTCCTTTTGGGGAAAAAGATTTAAGTAATGTGTAACAAGAATATACTTATAAACAAGGGTATTTTTGTACTCCAGTTTGATTTGTCAGAACTTTTTCAAATGACAAAGGATTTTCTTAGCCCTTTTTCTTCTTCCCATGTATTAGTTTGCAGAAAATACATAACTGGATGTAAGTCTGAAACCCTCACCCTCCAAGCACAGGCAGTGTGTGCAGCCCCTGTAGCACCTCCTGTCCCTCTCATTCTGTAGCAGTGATGAGAACATAAACTCTTGGCTATAGGGAAGTAATGCACTACTCTCTCCCCTGGAATGAGGTAATACTGCGGTAATAAAGGTATTAGTTCTTGCACAAAATTGGAACTTGTTCTGGATTTCCCCTGGAAAATAAATCTCTGTTGCTGTGGTCATGTTTATGTGACCTTTAACATAACAATCTGTTTCTCTTGGTTCTAATCCACAGACCATTCCTGTAGTGGTAAGTCCTTCTGCTGGGACAGTGGCAATGAGAACTGGAGTTCAGTATGTTCAGACCACAATGCCAGTCCAAGTACGAAGAGTCTAACTGCTAACAAGAAGTTCATACAATTGGTGGAATAAATAAATCTAATAGAAATGTGACAGATAAACAGTTCTTTGGATTAACCTCAGAGGTTCAGACTTTAGCTTTGTGTATGTGTACAAAGCTTTAATTACACTACATTAATGTAAAGCATTAGTGCTGGCTTAGAAAAGCTGAGGACAGGTAAGATCCATATTAAATCTATGCTTCTTTTGTAAATAATGTACAATTTGTGGATGTCATTAGAGTACCATCTCCTTTTTATATTTGTATTGACTTTAACTTATAAAGAGCGTTTGAAGTTGGAGAAGGAAGGTTCAAAAACAGCCTTACCACAACCTTATGCTGAAAACTGGTCTTGGAAAGCTGCATCAAATAATCTGAGAATCTGAACAACTTTTTGCATTGGGAGTGAAAAAAATTTCCGCACTTTGAAACTCTTGTGGAATTTCTCTGAACAACCAAGTGATGAAGGATATCTCTTTTCAGTTAACTCTATTAGGCAAATTATGTGGACCTGAAATCCATAAAAATTTACACTGTTTTTCACAATTGACCAGGCTGACAACAATATTGTTTACAGGTTGAAATGAATTAAAAATTTTGTTCCGTCTAAGATCAGAAAATGTGGAAAGTGTAATAGCAGCTGGTTGTAGCAGGATTTCTGATATCAAAGATTGAGGACAATAAAGTTTGTTCCTATGCTTTACAGTTTTCTTATTTTTTAAAAATCCTCCCAGAGGACTTTGAACAAGAACTAGGTGTGGAGAAAAACATGGATTGGGAAACATGGGCAAAGGACTTTTGATGCTGGGCCAGAGCATGTATTATTTATATGATGGAATTTATGTTTTTCTGTAAGCATGAAGCAGTACAGTATGAGAGGAAGTAACCCCTGGAGATGCTGTCTGTTACACTGAGACTGTAGTCCCATTTTGTATGTTGTGTAAAACGAAAGCATTGAACAAAGCAAAGGTGATGTATGTATATGAGAAAATTAATTGTATGATATCATTCCAGTACATTCTGTTGTACATTTTAGTCATGTTGATTTCTCCCATTGTTTATATAAGAATGCTGTTTGTACAGTCTCCAGCTAGTACCCAGATTAGAGGGAAAAAAGAATTAGAAGAAAAAAAAAAGCGAGAACAGAATATTCATTAATTGCAGTTGTGTCAAAACTAGCCTAGCTGGCCTTATTTGTGAAGCATAATTGCTTTTAGCATATGGAAGTATTTTTTCACATTTTCTTTGTATAAAATTTGTATTAAACTTAAATATCTTTTTTGACAATTGTGTTTCTTTGTGACTAAGACAGGTGACACACACGATACGCTTTGGGTTTCTCCAATTTTTCAAGAAACGTCACCATTTTTTTATTAAACTGTTTTAGAAAAGTGTTCTGTGTTCCTGGATTTCCAGTTTTGGTTCAGTCTGGAAGAATGTTCATTTCTGCACAGTCTCCAGCTCACAGGTAATTCCACTACGTTGGCATCTTCCATCTCAGAAGTGTGGGACCTTTGGATCCAAGCCTGTCCCTTTATGTTGTGTAACATTTATTCATTGACTGGTTTGGGGTTGGACTGATACCCATCATTGTTAGGTGTATTTGTGGGTTAGAAATGGTGAGTGCAGTTGTAGTCCCTCAAGAGGGCATGAATTGGGCAAGATTTCCGTGTGTGTGTCTTAATTGTGAGTCAGAAGAAACAGGGAGCTTGTTGAAACATCTCATTGTAAAATCTGTGAACATTGAAGGTCCTGCTCCTGCATTTACCTTGTTCTGTGCATTTGTAAAGCAACCACTGTTCATGTTCCCAGTGCTACTGTTGACAGAAAGCACAAAACTTGAAAGCTTGCAATGATGTTTTGGCCTTCCCCATGGAATTTGGATGCTGAAACAAGGCCTTGGGTTAGAGGAAAAAGAGATGTACAAGATGTACTAACTGTTGTAGGAAACCCCACTGCCTTCTGACACTAGTTCCAGCCTGTGGAGGTTTTTTTTATTAATGGGAAGGTTTTTCTAGAGAAGATTTGTTTTATTTCCTCCTCTAAAAAGGTGCCCAAATCCTTGTGGCATGCGTAGAAAATGCAGAAATACATAAAACCACAGGTGAAGGAGCTGAGCAAGACCTGTACATGTGTCTGTGCATGTCCTTAAGTACAAAATTGCTGTAGATCCCCTCTTCTGTCCATGATGAATTCCCTGGAACAGTAAATCCTGATACTCTTGCTGCCCTGAGAGATGAATGTTCCATGGTGACTGGATGGAAGTGGTGAGAGATATGTGTTCCTGACCTGGTGTGTTCCACCCAAAGCTCTGCTAAGAATGTCAGCAACAAAACCAAGAGCTTTCAAACCTTTAAATATATTCAGAAAGCAAAATCTTCCAAGAAACTTTAAGAAAAAAACCATAATCAGTGCTCAGGCAAATTGACTCAATGAAGTCAGGTGTTAAATTTGGAATTTCAAGGAAGAGCAATTAGCTGATTGATGGGGTATTAAAAGCTGAAGTTGTGCTTCTTTAGGAATCTGCAATTCCTGGCATTTATTATTCTTTCAGAAGTTTATTTACCAGAGAGCTTATCTTGCAAGCATTAGTCAATTCTCCACTGACTTTGTCACAAATAGGAAATTATATCACAAGTGAAGGGAATCATTCTTACAGCAGGGAAACCTTGAGGAAAAAATTCTGCTCAGCAAGCCCTGAGAACAGCAATGCCTCTGCTAGAAAAGCACATTTTGGATGGAGTGCTAAGCCCAGAGAGCAGCTCTTTGCAAATGCCCCCACAGCATCTACTGAAAGGCTGGGTTTGGTCATGCTGAGGTGTCACAGCTGCTGTGGGGCTGCTGCCTTGGATTAATTTAAGATCAGATTTTCTGCTTTAGCTTGGCAGAAAATCCCCTCTCAGATCTAGCACTGTTTTCTCTAAATGTTTTCAGAGGTTAGGAGTATCCCTCAGGTTTGTGTAGCACTTGTGCAACCCTTTGAGAGGTGAGGGCTCTAGCACTTGCTGCATCTCTAACACCTTCCAGAGGAGCTTTGATCCTTCTGACCTTACCTGGTGCCACAGCAAGGAACAATCAGCTATTTTCAAAGTAAGAGATTCATCCAGGCCCAGAGAATTTAAGTATTTTGACATCAAGGTTACCAGACCAACCTTAAAACGGGGAGCACACATTCCTCATCCTACCTCTGGATCCAAGAGTGGTGGGAGAGAAGGCAGGTAATCCAGTCCCCCAAAATGTAAACATGTTTTTATTTAATGCCTTTCACTCATCACAAGGTACTTTTTGCCCCTCCTCAGCCCCAAGATGGCAGCGTAAGGCACTGTGTAGACACATGCACAGTCCATGTACCATCTTGGTAAGGTTCAAAAACACAGCTACAGTTCTTACCAGCAGTACCATGTGTCCTTACTACTCAGGTACACAATATGATTCTCCCCAGAGTTTGTTCTGGAGAAATGAACTATTAATTTAGAACAGTAAGACTTTCCCCACCCTCCCGCCCCCCAAAAGCCAGGTGAAAAACACAGGTACAGAGCTTAATACCAGAGTAATGAGATTAGTTCATAAATTAAAAAAATACCAAAAAAAAAATCAAAAACCAGAACAAAACAAAAAAAAAATCAATAGTTTCACTCCTATTTTCAGAAGGTCCCGTGTGCTGTGATGGATTCTGCAGACTCCTTGCTGTGTCCTCTTTCCCTTTCAAAACCAAGAAGGCTGACAGGGAGACCCAGACTTGTATCATTTGCCTTGCTGATGGCAAAAACGCCATTAGAGGTCTGTGCCTCCACCTTAGCCAGCAACTACAGCATCCCAGTGACTGATCAGGAGGACTTTCCTCTGTCCAAAGGAAGGAGGACTTGAGACAATATTCTTTGGCTGCAAGTTCTTAAAGGCTTCCACTGAAAGGGTTCTCCTTCAAAAAAAAGAAAAACTGCAGTTGCTGTGGGATTTTTTTTACTAAGAAAATGTTGAGGAATAGGTGAATCCGATGTAAGAGTCTGAGTGAAGCCCTCCCAGTGCTAAGATGTTGGGATCTGCTACAAATATTCAAGTTCCAAGGCGTGTCGAAGAGCCTCCAGGTCAGCGTGACAAGAGATTCTCCAGAAGGGCATGTTGTGCTAGAGTGAAACCAAAAGAGTGGACATTTTTTTTTCTGTTTTTGTGTAATACTGAGATAAAAAAAAAACTTTCTTAGTTTGTACCCTCAGGAACCGAGTTTTGTACTTGGCCACCAGGCTGTCACAGGGCCAGGGGCAAGGAAGCTCATCCTGGGGGAGGGAGGGAGAGAGACAGAGTGGGAAATGTCTCCTTGTTGATCTGTCTCTCCTACGCAGACAGGAAGACACATCCTCCACGATTTAGGAGTATCCTGCTTCACAGGTGATGGGGGGATGTGGGCTGGATACTAAACTTTGCTCCTATTTTTTTTCCCCCCCATGAATTAATCAGGAATGTTTCTAGAACTGCAGTATTCCTAGAAACAGTTTTAGGTGAACATCAGTAGTGAAAGCTCTTAGCAGTGATTCACAGACAAATAAATTCAATTTATCTATTGTAAAAGGAAGTTATTAAAATTTATAAAAATGTAAATGAAGGGATAAAATGCCACACAATCAAAATGCTTTTTAACAATCCACCTTCCCAATTAACTGGAACAGTAGGTCATACTGCATTTTCTATAAATGCAGGAACTGGTATCACTGCTTGGATCAATTATTCATTTAATGTAACACTGTGGCCTCAGGGGAAGGTGCAATAGGATTATAAAACAGTCTGTCCCCAAAAAACTGTCCTAACTCCCATTTATGGGAAATTATCTTAAATTATTCTGCCTCCCTGTTTTTGAATTTGTATTTGCTGTGATAAATCTGAAGCCATGTACACACATGTCCAAGTTTTAACCAGCCTGTTCCACTTGAAATCTGAGCATCTGGACAAAATCTGGAAGGTCAATTACCTTCCAGACCTACTCTGTCTTCTTTATACTATCCTAGTATTGTCCTAGAAGTTGTGAATATACTGTAGTATATGTACTTCATTGTCCTAGAAGTTGTGAATATACTGTAGAAAAACAAGACTTGAATCTGGAAGAGGACAAAGCATCAACTTTTTAACTGCTATGACACAAGTGCAGTTAATTTCATGGGGATCTGGAATGTTACCTGTAATGAGAGTGCCCTGAAAGCATCCCTGAACAGCAGTTCCTTAGCAATTGCTGTGATCCCCATGGCTGCTTGCACAGAGAGAACCTCAAAATAATTAGAACGTGCTCTTAGATGTTAAATACAACTTTTCTTGGTGTGTTCTGGTGAGCCTGGGGTTTGCATTGGATTTGTTTCTTCTCCAAGACTGTTAAAGCAGTTAAATCAAGACACAATTCCTTTCTGCACGGTGATTTTGTAATATTTGGTGATTTTCTTTGCCTCCTCCCAAAATGTCAGTCTCTGCACAGCCTGTGGTTTATATGTAGTAACAAAAGTACAGAAAGCCTAAACTGACAGCACTTAGTCCCTTCCAGCATGGGCATAACACATCTTAAGAGTCTTTTATCACTGCAGGAATTCACCTGTAACCATGCTGCTTCTGCATAAACAGCTGCAACAAAGCTTCAGAGAACATACACTTCCTAGACAGATTCTGATGAAGGGAGATGCTCCTTTTCTAATTGTACCCACCTGTGTAAAAAAACTCCAGTGGTTGCAGATGTTTATGTTACAGAAATCTATTTACACTCCTCTAACCTTTAAATACAACTAAAGCTTCTCTCTGGTACATTGCCTGTTGCCTACCAGTAAACAAATGTTTCCTTTGAGCTGTTTATCAGTGTGTGTAGAGACAGCAAGCAAACCCTGACAGCTGAAGTGACTGATACCTAATATTCTGCAATTTCACTTTAAGGGGAAAAGTTATTTCCTTCTCCCTCCCCCAGTTTCTATTAAACCCTTCCACTAAATTATCTGTTTTTCTTTCTTAAACCAGAAGAAAACCTGGCCTCCCAGCCACTCCTGTTGTTCAGCAATAACAGATTTATCACTCATCAGACAGGTGAAGAAAAATGACCCACGAAACTGGAGATGTTATCAGTGCTGTCAGCAAAACAGCGAAAGGCTCTCTGCCTGTCCCCTCCCTTTTTTGTTTTTTCTGTACAAAGCTCAGGTGTGTAGGTTTGATTAATGATTGTCATCAATCAAAGGAGGCAACAGCCCAGCAAAGAATGTGCTCTACTAATGGCTGAGCTGCTCAGGCCAGGAGACACGAGCAGGAGGCTCCTGAAATCCCAGCAGAGGAGACTGCTGAACTCCCCACCCCACCGTGCAGGCTGAGAGCCCCTGCAGCCTTTGATGCACTCCTGTTCACTGACCCACTGCCTTTGAAGTGTGGCACTGAGCTGCCACAAGCAGCAGGCTATTGTCACTGCAGCCCCAGTCATGCATTTTGGACTCCTCCTGACAGCTCCTTAACCCTTCACGAGCTACAAAACCATCTGCAGTTTCACGTAGTTTTCCAAGGTGGGTGCAGATATTGTTGCTTCCACTTACCAGGAAAAATCTACAAACTTACCTTTTTTGCTCCCTGTTCCTCTTCAACACCATCTCCTATTACAATGTACACGGCTTTCCTTCCAAACCTCTGCATTATTCTTTCAAAACAGCTCTCTTTCCCTAAGCAACACAAGAGAAGACACATTTCTGTTATCTGGACACACAACACAGGCAGAGCTAATTTCAGGTACCTGGAGTTACAACCTAACTGAACTGGCTGCAACATTCTTTGCTTTTCAAATTGGAACCAAACTGATCTTCTTCTGAGGCAGATCCTCTCTATCGCATGACCATTTCTAGCACTTGTTTTGCTAGCCAAGGACTTCCAAGTGCTGCCAGTTTTCCGTGAGCTTTGTGACTGTCATGCCCTGCCTAGGCCACCAGCTGGCAGACTGATGTGACACTCATGGCATTCAGTTTCCAGAGCCCTCTTCTGTTCACTCTGGTTGCAGTAAAAACACGAAAATGCAATCCTCAGAGGTTCAAACACACCAGAAAGAACAGAATACAGAAAAGCCCCAAGCCAACATTATCAGTACTTATTACTCACGAAGCTTCACAAAGTCTGCTCAGCACACTTGACCTCTCTGCAAGAGTAAGAGGATCCAGTGTTTCTGTAAGAGGTCCAACCAGACCTTCCCTCCAGCTGGGTGCAGCTGGACATCCCACATGCAGTCAGTGCTCCACAGGGTGGGTGTGTATCTATGTATCTGGCTCACTCCCCCATGGAGACACTTGAGAAGTGTTTTTAAATTTTTTTTTCCCTGCAGTTTGTACTAGGCTAAGTGTGGGAGTCAGGATGTGAATTAGACATCTCCAAGTACAGAGCTAAAAATAAAGCTCACTCATTGCTTGTTACAATCAGGTTGGATGGCTTAGGGACAAAACTTCAGCCTATCTTAGGTGAGGCCTCAGTCAGTTTGCTCTTACCTGTTTTTGTTGCACTGTAAATGTTTTCAATGGGGAAGACAGTGCCCAGTCCATAGAGAAGCACTTTAGCCAGAGCTGGTATAAGCTGAGTTGTGGTGACCAAGACATTCACACAGTTGGGCCTAGAAAACAGAAGTTACTAGAAATCTGTGTTTCTCTCTTTCACCCTGGACTGAAAGATGGTAGGAAGCAAACTCTTCCTGCCACTGGAAGTTCCCGAGCCAAAGGGGGATTCTGCAGCCAGAGGAAGATAATGTGAGTACCAGAGATGTCTTTTGATCAGCTCAGTAGAATGAAAAAAACATAGACCAAACCAGCAGCAGTGATGCAGCCTTTACTGCAAGCTTGCCAGGATCTCTTTGGTGGGAATTTAAACACAATGTAGTAATGTCCATGCTGGGTTCTGTGAGTGAATGTGTTCAGGGACAGAAGGGCTCTTTCCACCCCCTTCTCTTTTGTAAACCTGCTCACATGGAAATGGTGCCATGGATGAGGGAGCCAAGGAAAGGCAAGGAAAGGACTGTTGTGCTTTGGCTCAGTTCATGATCCCAAGCTCACCCCAACCCTTGACAGTTCAGCCTGGCAAACATGAGCAGACTGCCCTCCCACAGGCTTGGCCAGCAAAGTCCTGTAAATGTGTCTCGATTTGTTTAGAGGGGGAACACAAGGGAAGCAAAGGAGCTCCTGGATCAAACCCACAGGCAATTCTTTGAGCTGTTCTTACCGGGAATGTATCAAATTCAGCGCCTTCAGAGCATGTGTGAGCCAGAGATCAGTCAGCGCTTCCAGTTCTGCTCTCAACTGCAGCCAGGTTTCTCTCTTAGGAGCTCCTATTAAACCTGCAAGCAGGGAAAGTGTCTTTGCAGAAGCACAGGAAGGGAACTGCATGGCTCTGTATGTCAAAGGACACCTGCCTGTGTTCTGAACCCTCTCCCTGCTCCTGTCGTTCCTTGTCCCTGCCATGTCACCCCAAAGCTCTGCCTTGAGGGCCGTGAAGCCCAACAGCAGCTGGGCTCTCTGCTGCTGCAGCTCAGCTTCTTTCCCCTCGTGGTTCAGGCAAGCACACAGTGTGGGACCTCCCTGGAACACCTTTCCTGGAGTGAGCATAAAGCTTGCAAGGAAAGTGAGCAAGAGGGTGGAAGAGCTGTGTAAAGTGGGCAGTGGCCTGGGCAGAGAGACAGACACCTGAGGCCAGGAGGGTTCTGTTCCTCCTGAAAAGCTGTGCCCCATTTCCAGTGCATGCAAGGTAGACTTGTCCTCCAACCAATAAATGAGTTCTGCTTCTTTCTTTTCCTAGTCAGAGGGAAACCTGCACTCATGCACTGAAAACAAAGCTGAGAGTCTTGGAAGAACTGTCTGGAACGAGGGGAGATGAAGGAACCCAGGGAATCCTGGTATCTGCTATTGTTTTGGGGGAGTTAAAAACATGTAGTTATAATACAAGAAAGCCTTCAGACAGAAATCAGACATGTTGTATAGAAAAAAAAGAGCAGAATTAGTTTTGGACTGTTACCTCTCCTGCTAAACTTTCTGGAAAACTGGAGAAGGTTGCTTTCCTGCCAAATGAATTACAAAATAAAGCCCCACACTTGGACACTGATGCAGGTATTTTAGTGTGACTCCTGCACAGAACCACATTTCAGGGTGACTGCAGAGGCACTTGCTCAGCTCACACCTGTACCACGAGGCTTCCTGCACCTCCTCCAGCGATGTCCCCAGAGGGTCTCCAGTTTTTGGGAAGATGAAAGGCCTGCTGGTTGCCTGGCCACTGGCACTTACCCCCCACATTGTTTTTGTAGGTGTTGTACATCTCTTTCACCCGGCGGTAGCGGAACGCCAATTTCCTCATCCAGTCAACTCCCCCGTGAACGCCTGAGCCCAGGCACAGGTTTGCACTGGCAGTGGAACTGTGGAAGCCATCCGCAGAGAAGTTATACGTGCTGGGAGAGGGAGGAGGGAAGGGGAGAGGTCAGTGTAATTACAGCCTGCACAGTGCCAGCAGGGAGGGGAAACCAGTGAAAAGAAACGCGGAGACAAGTGGCAGCTGAGACACACAGGACATGCTGTACGGAACTGAAGTTCATCTTTAGTACAATTACCAGCACAGATCTAAAAAATGTTCTGTTCCTGCATCAATTTCTCACAATAATCATCCATAAAACCACAAACTGCAAAGCTCTATATGAGTTCTGCACATTTCATTCTTGTCTCTTTACCGTGGCTCTGCAGGCAACGCTTTGGGAAAAGTAGATGGAATTGCACAGAAGTAGTTTCTATGAACATGATGACCCAACTCACACAGGTAATGGTAATGTTTGGTGCAGCTTGGGTGTAAGTTTCAAAAAGGATCTGGCACAGTGAAGTCCATTTCATCACTGCTAAGCCCATTCACTACAGACCGGACAGTGGGAAACCTTTCAGTCTGGTTTTGAAGCATTTTGGCCACAGCTGTGACAATTGTCCAGTCAAATCATATCAGAAACTGGTGTGGTCTGACTGGAGTTCAACCTAATTTAGATGCATTTCCCAGAATGGTTCAAAGCTCAGCACAGTCAGGGCCTGACAGAAGACACAGGGCACAATAATGTGAGAAAGAAGACTCTGTACCTGTGTGTGATTAATAAATGCAGACAGCATGGAGCCAGGAGGGGAGAGAGTGCAGGTCTGAGAATCACTGACCAGCCCCCTGCCATTTCCAAATGGCTGGGGACTGCCTGTCCCACAGCTTCCAGCTTGGGAGATCTCATACCTTAGATCCTGGCCATTATCATCTGATGATACATCATCTATGTGGATCTGATCACAGTCCTAAAAGGCAGATGAAAAAAAATACAGTGGTGAGTAGATGTTTTGGGAATAAAACCTGAAATAATATAATGCAAAAATACTTTAAGTGTAATAAATATTAAGGAGATAAAATCTTACATATTGCTAGCATTGTAAAGTCTAGCCAGTTAACTGTTAGCAACAAGTATCACAGAGGAATTGCACAAAATATGAACAGAGAGAGTGTGTGTGTGAGATCCACTGTTATCTAAGGGCATAACAGCTCTTGAATAACACAGAAAGTGTAACTCCTTCCTATGCAGACAGGAGGGAGAGAGATGCTTGTGTTTTAGCCAGGAAAGCTGTGTTTTTTCTACTCTGTATGCATGATAAGGCAGAGACTTGGCAGCCTCCCCCCCTGTGAGAATACTGCTTTGGACAGGAGGTGTATGCCCACATAATTACAGGGGGAGAAGATCTGTCCCAAAGAGATTTCCAGAGACGCCTGTCCTGCCGGTGTTTTCCCAGTTTGTTCTGAGGGGGCTGAGCTTCCTTTGATGTGCAGGGAAGCTGGGCTGAAGCAATGAAGGCAACACTCTTTCACTGCCCCAGCCACAGACAGAGCTGAGGAATAATATGTGTCAGTAATGAGGAAATCTGTGCACAGGAAATTCAACCAGAATATACACTTGGAGCTGAGCCTGCATGAAGTATGTGCTCTAGATCTTATCTTCCAAAATCCTTCATTGTTCGAATGGTGGAGGCCCTGCCTCAAAAATGTGAGAAATGTTATTCCTTTGGTTTCTTTCCCAGTCTTGGCATTGAGATTAGAAAGAGAAAAATCAGGAAGCTTCCCCCACCACCTTAACTCTCCTTTCTCCACGAGCCTTACAGGTGAGAACAGAACTTTCTAGAAAGCCTGCAAGCTGATGAACATTATCTTTTGGATGATTTTTCAACAAAGTTGAAAAACTGTGACACTTGGTACTGTAGGTCTCTGAAGTCAGAACAACTGCGGCTAAGTATTCTTCAGTGTTCTGTAAACCACAGAATTTGTTTTACCTTCCTTACACAATTATGAATTTGATTAATTACTTTAAACGAGCCCCTTTCAAAAAAAAAAAAAATCCCCTAACAAGGAACCAAACTTCTTGTCAATGGCAGAACATGACAGATAGTGCTTGTCCTCAGTAATGAGATTTTCTGCAGCATTTTAGATAATTCTCAAAAAGAAACACAATTGCATCTTGTTATCAACCCATCACTGGAGTGTCTATTACTGTATACAATTGGAGGCAAGCAGCTGAACAGCAGATCTCTGCTGGCACCTCTCTCTCTCCTCCAACCCCAGCATTTTTTTAACCCCCCTCCCCTAGGTGCTGTGACCCACGCTGGGGCAATACTGATGGGGCAATGCAGCCAACTCCACTCCAGCTGCACGATGCAGGGCATTAACTCAGGGGAAAGGCATTTTGTGGAGGGATCTGTTTTTCTCATTGGTGAATGGATTGTTCTGTACACTGAAGTGTGACAACAGCAGCTATCACATTTCTAACTTAATAAAATACCCTGACACTGGGTGAGACGCTACCTCATAGTGCCGGCTGTGCCTCTCGTGTTACGGGGGAACTCGGGGAGCTGCTGCAGCCACAGCCACACTCCTCCACTGCCCTGCAAGGCTTGGTTTTCATCCTCACAGAACCTCCTCGAATTCTCAGGGAGTGGGGAATCAATGCAGGATATCTGGGCTGCTGAAAAGGAGGAGGTTGCTCAAAAGGCAGGAAGGCTGTGATGGGGATGTGGCCCAGGTTTCACATCTGCTGGTGTTTGAGCTGCTACTCCAGGATCCTGGGGTGGATGATGTGTGGCACACACAGCCTGCACCTCAGCTGAAGGTGTGAGACCTTCTGCTGGTGTTTGAGCTGCTACTCCAGGATCCTGGGGTGGATGATGTGTGGCACACACAGCCTGCACCTCAGCTGAAGGTGTGAGACCTTCTGCTGGTGTTTGAGCTGCTACTCCAGGATCCTGGGGTGGATGATGTGTGGCACACACAGCCTGCACCTCAGCTGAAGGTGTGAGACCTTGGCCAGCCCTTGCAGCTCTGGGTACTGACCTGGTTTTACTCTTGGGATATCTCTGGGTGCTACACAACCTGCCTCCAGGAGGCACCAGCCACATTTAAAGGAGTCTGAACTGTTTCAAATGGCACTGCTGGCTTGGAGAGAGCCTCTGCTGCCTCCTTGTGAAATACAGGGCTCCTGAGGAGCTCCTCCTGTTATCCCTCACATTCCCTCTGAACACTCTCAAAGAATGTCTTGTGCAGGTATGAAAACAACTTACAAATGTACACATAGTCTATTTGTGGATCAGGACTGTGCTAGAGAGTTTTAAACATCTCATGGATTCACTGATCAGTGGAGCCTGCATCCCCCATTAGGTGGGGGTTAACAGCGCCCAGAACACAAAACCTCCAGGGATGGCTCTGAAAGGCAGCAACTTGTAAACACACTAATCCCCTTGTTTGTTAATTCCTCACCCCCTTGTCTGTCCTCCTCTCCTTAATACCTGTTTTCCAGAGAGCCAGACAATAATATATCCAGAGGGATTGGGGGTGGAAGGTGCTATCCTTTAGCCAGCATTGTACTGTGAACAAAAGGCATCTGGGAAAAAAAGCACAACCCTGGAAAGCCCAGAGTTTGTCTTTTAACTTCACTGTGATTTGTAACCTTGGGTAAGTACTTTTCTCTCTAAAAAGGAGAGCAGAGAGGGAGAATGCCTCCTGTCAGGTGAATATTTGCTGATATATTCTGCAGCACGATCAGAGCCTGTTGTGCACAACACCTTGCATGGCTCACACTTGCAGACTGTAGGGATTTCATCTGCCTGTAAGACTTAACTTGCTGACAGAGAATCCCTTTCTGTAAAAAGATTGCAATTTCTGAGTAGGAGTCTAAGACTTCTCCAGTCACCCACCTGCCCTGGGGAGCAGTGATCAGCCTCCTTCCACACAACTACCCTGAGGTTTGGGGTGAATCAGCTGGAACCTTTCTACTGGACTGCAGCACTGAGAGAGGATGGGCTGCAGCAGGATGGATCTGAATAAATCCATCTGAATGGATCTTTTGGTTCACCCTTGCACACATCCATGATTTCTACTCCCAAGCACAGCCAAAATGCCTTCAGCTAATGCATCCAGGAAACAATTACCTGAATCCCTTCTGGGTAGATCCTGAGAAAAGATAAAGCCCTGGCTAACCAGAGTTTCAGAATATATATATATATATTTTTTTTTTTGACAGAAAAAAAGGAGCATTCCAGTTCAGAAATGTTTTGCAGTGTTTAGCATCATCTGGTGAGAGAACTCTTGCTTTGGTTTCGAATGGGCAACTCTCCCTCTGCTGTCTCAGCTACAGCCTCAAACTCCACCCCAGCACAAAAGATGCTCAGAAATGGTTTCTGCCCTGTGCAGTTCTAGCTCATTTTGCCTTGTACAGGTCAGTGCTGCACCACATGATGGTGCTAATGTATATGGTAATGCTTGTGGGTCTGCAACTGAATCTGTTTCTGTGCTGCTTTTCACAAATTCTTTTTTTTCATTTTTAAGGATGTCATTTCACTGCATTTTTTTAAGCCAAGTACTTGGTGATGTATGATCCTTAAAGACCACTCTGTGAATACACAAAGGTGACTTCTATTTATCATCCTAAATGAAGGAGCAGGGTGGGTAACTCTGGATGACTCTGTTGCTGCAAATTCTTCCAAACTGACACGGCTCTGCTGGAAAGTAAAATCCTGTAAGGAACATTTACTTTTCTTTAATTCTCCGTCATCCCTCAATTTTTCATTGAAAAAGCTCAGCTAAAACCAAACTACCAGTGCCCAGAGCTGTTACTGACTGACAAATGTGCACAATTTGACGAAGGCCAGACAGTTTGCTGCTTCAATTAAAGTTTTAGAGCAGTAAGTGAAAAAAGGAGAAAATTTATTTTAAAATTGGTAATCCTTGCAAAAGTCTAGAAAGGCAGAGGGGTTTTGGAGGGTCACTTTGTGCAGGACATGGAGCTTTGCTGCATCACTTATTGAGATCTGATGGGTGAAAGGTGATGGTTCTGTAGTAAATATTATCACTACTGAAATAGTGCCCTGGGCTCCCAAAGAGGAGCTCTCTTTTTTCCCCCCCCTAAGAGAAAGATTTTTTGCTTTCTATTTTCTGTGCCCTCCTCACAAACTTCCCCTCTGAAAAAAGCTGAAAGAGGAAAAATCTGTCAGTTCAGGTGCTTGTCTTTGAAAGGAAATAAAAATTCTCAGCAAGTGAAACCTCAAGACAGCACGGAGCCAGGTGGCAGGAAAGGTTGTACCTCCCCTAGCACAGGGGACCACAGTGCAATTAAGCAGTGAAGGAACCAGAAATTCCCGCTGAACTCCTCAGGCACAGAAAAAGTTCTCTCCTTTCATCTGGCACAGAAACAAATTCTTCCTTTTTCAAGTGAAGGAAAAGAAAAAAGCCCATAGAAGTCTGCCCAGCTATGCCAGGTTTTTTTTTTTTCTCCAAATGCCTCCAAGCAGTGTTTTGATTCCAAGGTGCCCCCAGCACAAACCCCACCTTGCTCACTCAGTACATGATCCATTCAGACTGAGTTCTGACTGCAAATGCCAACAGATTTTCACCACTGCTGTACAGCTGTTCCTCAGCTGCTGACAGCACTCTGCCAGCATCACTTTGCCTGCATTTTACCACACACTCAAAAGGATTTTTGCTTTGTGTAAGAGATAGGCAGGTCTAACCATGTCAGCAGCAGGAAAAGCTTCTTCCTCTTGGTCTGTGACATTGAAACTCTCGTAGTTTCATCCTGCAGCATTCTCAAGCTTGAGCAGACCTCCTGCTCTGTCTGTGTGTGCAACAGAGCTTCCTCAAGAGCAGAGACCATTTTCAAAACCTCTGCTTTGGCTCACAGCTAATTGCTGCCTGCCCCCGTAGGATCTATGCTAATTTAGCTTAATAAAATAATTGAATAGCAAACTTCAGGAGAAGCAGTAGCAATGTCCTCATTATTACATTTAGTAAAGCTGCAAGAGGCCACCACTGTTAAGAAAGAAATTTAGAAAGAAATTCCTGAAGAGAATGGAGCTGTCAAAGGAATGCTTCCAATAAGCCACCTATGGCCCATTTCTCTGGGGTCAAAAATAAAGAGTTTCTTGGCCAAACCCCCCAGGTTTGTAGACCACATGCAAATGATTACAGAGAAAGATGTTAAATAAAATAAGCAGCTACGTACCTCCAGGTCATTAAAGAACAGATGTGTATCTGCAAGGTTGAAGATCATTTCTTCCATCATGAGACCTATCCGCACAGACGTCGTCGTGTCCTGGTGGGGGAAAATCAGGTTTGTTTCATTCACTTTGATTTTCTTTTTTGGGGATGGGTGTGGGGGGGGGAGGTCTTAGCCCAAACACAGGATCTACACATTCCTATTTCTGAAGATACATTTATTAAAGTAATTTTACTTTCCAAGTGTATTTTAACACTATCATGATTTTCCCATCCTTTTGCTCTCCTAGATAAACAAATTCTGCTCTTTGAAGGACATCTGTAACTCACCCTGACCTCTAACAGCCCCCACACTTCAGATGATATAAAGATCCTTTAAACACCTGAAACTATGTAAGAATTGCTTCAGTAGGTTAGACAAAAAATTGATTTCCAGTAACATCATCAGTGAACAGTTTGGGGATGGTTACCAGCGACAGGGCACGCAGAGGGTGATTCTTTCCTGACTTGTCCTTCTAACCAGCAATTCCATTCCCACTGAAGCTGCCTACTTATTTACCAACATCAGCAGAGTTAAAACAGCCCCATCCTACCATGGAAACCCAATTATAACACTACAGATCTTTGACTAAGTATGTCTACTGCTGCTCAGGACAGCAGGCTTGCAGAGCCTCAACTGCAGCCCCAATGGCAGCTACAGCCAAATAACTACACTGCTTTGAAAAGCCAAATAAAATTTAAAAAAAAAANAAAAAAAAAGGCAAGATAAGACACAGAACATGAAAATTCAAACTGCTTCCTGAAAGGGAAGGACATGATGCAGAAGTGTTTTTAAACCAGGTTTTTTTAATAACTGAATGTCAAGATGGACGTGCTGGTAGCTCTAAAATATCTTCTACACCTTCTGAAGCACTTGTGAACTTTCTCACACCCAGATCCTGCTCCTGCCAACATAAGTGACAAAACCTTTAGTGAATTCCCCTGGAGAAGGATGATGCTACCTGCAGCTCTACTTAAGTGTGTTTGGTTAATTCATCCTAGAAAATTAATCTTTTTCCCAGCTGAGACACCTCAATAGCCTGAGAAAGGGCTGTCACTTCATTGCCTCACCAAGTCAGAAAGTCAATCATCCCTTCTGCCCCCAAACAAGTGAAACAAACCTCTTCCTAAATCCACAGCAAGAGCACAGAAACACATTGATGCAAACAAAGTACATTTTCTCATATGAGCAGTACATTTTCTTATTCATTAAATACTTCAAAAACACAAGCAAAATTAATCTGTATTTAATTTGATAAACAGTCACAGCTCAAAAGCATTGTGTCTGTTCAAACTGAACAACAGACAACTTGGAAAAAGCTCACATTCCCACATTAGAATTTTTTTTTTGTTGTTAATTCATCTTCAGTAGGTCAGGGATCTCTCATCCTGATGTATAGATCTGCCTTGCTTTAGCTTGGTGTGTGACTTCAGAACAGGAAAACCACCCACTTAAACACAGTCTCTACCCTAATTTTCTGCAGATTTCTTTGGAGTCCTGTTATTGTGTGACAGGACAGTAATGAACTGACTTAGGAGCTCTAACAGGCAGCACAATGTGGGGAGGGTGAGTACATTTCAATCAGCCTTTGTGGCAGCTGCTGTTGACATGGATGGTGTACTACACACTAAGCTCATTACTGCACATTCTTAGTGAAGTTCTCTTTAATTAGAGCAGGATGGCTGTGGTTTCAGCCATGGGTGTGACTCACGAGCACTGTGCCCATCACAGAGAAGCTCTGTCACTCATGTTTAAACAGCTTGTTGCTGTCCCAGAAACAAGGGCACTGTCTCTGGGCAAAAAGGAAAAGCTTCAACAGACTTGCCTTGAACATGTCTCTCATTTTAAGCCCCAAACCTGCTCCCCTGATGAGGCACAGGGACACAGGCCTAATCAGGGCATTTGACTGTGGCCCCATAGGAACAGCACTGAATCAAATTTTACTACCCAGGTGTAGTTACACGGGGGAACTGTTTTGAAGAAAATATGCTGCTAGGAAGAAATTATTTTGTAAAATAGTTTTTAATGAAGCAATTTATTTTTATACATTTCAAGGATCATTAGCCTTTAAAACTCTTTCAGGAAATCTCATTGGTTGCTATTTGTCATTTATCCTCTAAGTTTCGTTTTAGCTTTATTGGTATTAATCACTAATGGGGAGTAGGAAACATTTCCACAGTGTATGAAGTTACCTTCTCTTTAACTAAACAATATGGAAACCAAACTGTAGATGAGAGTGGGAGAGAGGAAGAAAAAAAAATCTTTCTCTTGAGATATAGAATATGATGGAATGAAAACAAAACAGAAAAATGCACTTTACCACCCAGAGGGGAAGTCATTTCGGGAAATGATTTGGCATCACTGCTTCCACAGTACGGACATTTCCTCCACAGCAAGGCACACTTCCAAGTCTTAAAGAGGCTGATAAAGTTGTAAGGCCAACCAGCATTCCCAGTATGACAGAGGTGTCTAGAGGCACAAGGCCAGGGCTCCTCCAGCAGATATTTATTTGCATTACTGTAGCATCTAGAAGCATTAGTCCCAGACTTGAACCCCTCTGAGCCAGAGGTTGTACCCACCCCGAGGAAAGACAGAGCTGCTACAGCTGTCAATTCAAGTAGGAATAAACAGGAAAATCAGACTGACAGAAAAGCACCAAAATGAGATCAGTGTATCCAAGTTTTCTGTACAGAGTGTAAATAATCTGAAAGAGGATTATGGAATTTGTTTGAAGGTACTGATGGAGTGCACCTAGGCAAAGAAATCCTGTGCCACTGAAGGACATCTCTGTGCTGCCAGGGGTGCCCTGGTGGACTGTCAGTGCTTGTGTTGGAGCAGTGTGAGTTCAGCAGAGCAATGTAAAGTTACCAGTGATCCCTGCCAGCACATCCTTTCGTAGGAAAAGCATGCCCAGGAGCCCTGGGAACAAGCTTCCTGACTGACAGAGCCAGCCAATGTTTCCTGACACATGCGAAGCCCAAGGACCACAGACAGCTTGAAATCAAATCTCCTCCAGGAACCACTTTTTACAGAGAAAACAGATTAATCTAAAAACTCAAACCCCAGTGCTTGTTTAGTAACTTTAGAGGAGCGAGGTCCTCCCTCTGCTAATCTACAAGTCATGCTTTCACAAACAAGGACAATGAGAGGCAGGGGTGGAAAACAGGCAATAAACTCCTTTCGTAAATAAAACTTTCAGCAGCACAGTGTATCCCCACATGCCTCACCTCTGCCATGCTCCATTGGTGGAGTTTCCTTCAGGGTCAAAATTAAACATCCCCACAAATTACTTTTAGTGCAAACCCCTGGTGCTTGAGACCAAGCATTCCTGATCCTCCTATGCACAGCCTGAACAGCTTCTTCCCATGGCTGGGGGAGATGAGCATCAGGAGGGAAGTGATCATTCTGAATTATTCATTCCTGAATACAACCTTCTCAACACACCCTTATCTCCCACTTTTAAAGAACAGGAGTCACAGTTTCAGAGCTGCCTTAGGGCACGCCTTGAGGGAACTGAGAGGTAAAAAAGCTCCCATTCCCTACTACTCCTTCGTAAACAACAAGGGATCAAAACATACAAAGAGCCAGGTAAGCCCTTTCTCAACATTTTTGATCAGGAAAGTTTTCCCTGAAGAGCATCCTTGGACATGTCTCAGCTATTTCTGTCACCTCTGAGCCTTTCAGCTGAGGCCTGATGGGCTTTGCCTCCCGCTGACAGTGGCCACACCTTGTGAGCAAGGCAATTTCCAGGCAAGTGATGCTCTGGCAACTCCCAGCTCCACATCCACTTGCTTTGGGGTACTTTTGCTGCCTGATCAGCACACAGTCCTACTAGAGGAAAACACAGGCAGCAGAGGCTGCTGTGGAAGATGCTGTAAAGGAAGACAGAAGCATCCATTCAGCAAGGAGCACCTTTTCTTTCACATCCCAATGGCACAAACTCACACATTTGCTGCCAGGGTTGCTTTTAGTCTGGCCACTTCCATGCACTGTTTCTAACCCTTGAGCTAGTTCTCCACATTTGAAGTGAATTGTGTTTTAAAAATTACAATTTGAGTTCGATTATGTCTTCTGAGATAGTAACACCTTGCCTAAAATTCATTTCTGTTTCAGTTTTAATTTTTAACCTTCATGTCAAGTAATAATATGACAGAAGACTGCTAAAAGGAGCTTGTTGAACAGCCTTCAGTTTGTCTTAAAGACAATTCCCACAAAAACTGAAGGTGAGCAAAGAACAAATATTTCCATATGACAGCAGTGGGAAGGTAGATCTGCTCACACCACATGAAACTCCCACTACTCTGTATTTTAGCAAAGCAAAGGGAATGCAGCATGTCCATGCACACCCAAATTAGCTTTAGGCTACCAGATGTGGGTACAAATTGCTGCCAGGATGTTGCAATGTGCATCGTGTTGGTCCCCAGACCCTCTTCCAGGAGCTGCACAGGAGCCTTCCCTACTGTACCCTCACTGCTAGAGGTACTGGCTCTACCTCCACAGAAGCCCTTGTGCATTGAGTCACACTCAAACTGCCCCACCAGCCTCCTCCCAAAAGGCTCTGCATTAAAACCACCTTCCCACAGGAACATGGAGATTGATTTTTCATACACTGCTTACACTTGCCCTAGAATATGCATTAAAAAGACATGTATTTGTTAACACCTGCAACTAATCCAAGCTGCATGTCCACAGCCAGCTCTCCCTTCTTGTAATTTTGAAAGGAAGAGGGAAGCAGACTTATCTCTGGCAATCTCTCAAGTGCAAGTCACTCATGCCTCCAATCCTGGATCCAAAGCCCTCTCCAAGCCTCTGCCTTGCAGGTACCCTGTTCAGACTTGCAGGCCATTAGCAAAGGGGCAAAGCTGGCTCCTTTTGAGACAGATAACAAATCTGCTTGTTGTCTGACTCTGCTTCTCTTTAGCAACGTGACAATTAACTCGACATTCAAATTGTTAGGGCAAAGCCACTCTGAGCGTGGATTTTGGATTCAGACACCATCGCCTCCCTTAAAAACCCCACCGATGTAAAGCCCTAGTATTTAAAACTAATCAGTCCCTTTAAATCCCTGCCAAATACCTATTTATGCCGTGAGCAAATAATTACTTTTCTACAAGGAAGAAAGTATTAATTAAGAGTATTCATCAGACTCCTATTCTATAGGGTTTATCTGCCACAGGTGTCAGCCAGAGGTGAGAGACGGATTAGTATACAATCAAGGGCCTTCCAAGTTAAATCTCCTCCTTGTGGTTATCTGTTAATAATAAAGTTGTCACCAAAAGAAAGAATTTAATAGTTTTAATTGGGTTTAATTACTTGGAAACGCCTGGAAAGTGGACCAGCCTGGTTGTAGCATAAAAAAAACAGTAATCAAAAAAATCAAAGATACAAATACCAAGACCACATGTTTGAACAAAAAAAGTCCGTGAGAATAATCATCCTTTCGTTGTTACATTTTATACCTTGATCAAAATTTGAGACATGAACAAGACTTTCCCATAATAATGGGAAATTACCCATGTGTACGAGTTCTAGTTCAAGTAAA
Organism: Vireo altiloquus; assembly: GCA_013396875.1. Taxonomy (NCBI): domain Eukaryota; kingdom Metazoa; phylum Chordata; class Aves; order Passeriformes; family Vireonidae; genus Vireo; species Vireo altiloquus. Next base: position 390,057 of record VZRF01011317.1, on the reverse strand, counting down.
TCCATGTCTTTTCCAGAAAGGAACCCCATTTCACTCTTTTACTAACTACACCTAAGTAGCTTAGCTTGCAATTTTATCTCTTTAATAACACAGGCTACAGCCAGACTGAGCCTCTCAGAGCTTTCCCAGTGAGAGTGGGTATTTGTGAGAAAAGTTGTTTAAAGTAACAAAAGTAGTTCAGGAGCTAAATGCCATTTTCAGAAGTGATTTACTTAAGAGACTACACTTCAGGTTTTTTTGAAAAGGATCATCCCTTCTCAAATAGAACCTCTTATATTTTCAGGGTACAAACTTTTTCCCACCAAAACATAGACATTGTTTACCTAAACACTGATACATCCAAGTATTTTAGACAAGTTACTGAATTTAAATGAATGGTGTCCACAGACAGCACAGCGTGACCTTGTGAGAAGTCCACGACAGATGGAGAGCAAATATAAGTGAACCTCCTTTCTTCAGGTAACTTTTCATATCTGCCCTTACTGTGACTTAAGGGGGACTTCAAAGTATTCTTACTGTTTACTGAAGGACTCCTTTTACTGCCATGTATCTCTTCACACATGGTTGGAAATTATTGCAATAAGCAAATGGGCACACAGGTCACTAAATCCTCACATTTAAGGGCACACAGAGGTTGAAAAGGCTCTCCTCCCTCTCCAAAGGAACTGTGCTTATGGACAGGCAGCAATGACCACACTAATTCATCCAGTGTCTCAACCCATCAAGTCTGAAGTGGGAATAATGTTCTTAAATACAGGTTAAAAGCTGGGTCATGATGCTTGAGGATAAATGGGAATTATTTTTATTTAGTAACACAAGAGGTTCATGACCAAAAACCTACAAATAATTTCTTTCTACTATACATGGCATGCATTTCAGCAAAGGGAGTGGAATTTAAACCAAATTAATCTTCATTTCCTTCCCCTCCACACAGGAAAGTCACTGTATTTCTACATGAAAGCCCTTGATAGCCCTGTAAAAAATACAAAACTTCTGGAAATCTTGGTGGAAACACATGATGGAGCATAACCTCCAGCACAATGACGTATTTTGCACACACAGCTTCCTAAAACAAGTCATGTCCCTTTGGTTTTTCAAACTTTTCCCCTTAAAACTGCAGCCTCGATTCAGCCATACTGGAAAGCAGCTCCCCTTTCCTCAAGCTTGTTTAACAACCCAGCATTGTTTCTGATATATACTTTATGTCAAAAATAATCCTTTAATAGTTCCAAAATGCCACATGTGCAGTTTGCTCAGAACTCCCCCTGCTCTCCTAAGCCCCAGGACAAGAGGTTACATCCACAGGAGCTCAGAGCATCTCCTGTGCCCACCTCCAACCTGCTGGGGATCTGCTTTGGCTGTTCCTACTGCTGCTTCTCATCAACCAGTATAGATGATGAACACAGATGTTTGCTCCCGAAATACACATTTGAAACCGTCAAATGGCTGGAATTATTTACTCCCTTCTCTCCAATAGTGAACTAAATAATTGATATAGCAGCATGTCTAAAGTAACAGACTTCTTTATTACCTGCAGTGATTGAATGCTTTTTTAATTTAACTTAAAAAGGCATTAAACACAAGGTTTAGCCTCCAGTGGGTAAAAAAATCTCCAACTTCCTCAGAAAATCCTTTCCAAATTGTATTCATCTTGACTTAATCCATGATCTACTGAGTGAATTAGGCTCTATTTGTTTTGAAAATCTATTTTATGGAGTTCCAAGGGCTGTGTTTTCCTTAGGAAGGGCTTATTCTGCCTTTCTGACCAGGATGCCTGCTAGCAGCCCTCAGCAGAGGCCTCCGCAGGTTTTTAACGTCCCAAGGTGCCCCACACATATGACTAACAAAATGTAAATAAACACAGCTGAACCAGTAAGAAATTGGAAGGTTTTCTCATTAAAGAAATAAAATAAACAGATGTCCTTAAGCACTTTGGCTCATGTTTGTCAAAGGAATGGAAAACTCTCAGATGTTTGAACAGCAGTCGTGATATAAGGCCACATCTCAAGCGAGAGGAGAAGAAAAAAAGCGATGCCCTGGCACTTAGAATTAACTAATAGTTCTCAAGGGAGGCCGCTTTTGATTTGAACCTTAGCAACTTCTACAAATAGTTTTTAACAGCCGAGCAATAAAATGGGGTTTTATTCCTTCTCAGTTTGTAAAGTAGTAAAGGATAGGCCCGGCCATTAGGAGCATGAATCACCAGCAGATTTGATTAAATCCCCATGGCGTTTCAATCAGGTCCTGGCTTTAGGGTCCTGTGAGAGAACAAAGCAGGGAAAAGCACAAGCTACTTGAAGCACTCAGGGAAAGCAGGGAGAGGAAAAAAAAAAAAGAAATTAAAAAATCAAACCTAGGGTTTTACAAGGATCCCGAGTAGAGCCGAGGAGGAACTTTTCAATGACTGTTTTTTGTAATTGGAAATTATAATTCATTTTAAGGGAAAAGTTTTATAAGAGCATGTAACAGCCAATGAAACTTTTGAGGAATAAGGCTTCTCAGATGCACAACATCATTTCTGGTGAGAACAAGACAGTCCAGTTCACAGCCAGCATACAGCAGCTATAAGATTTGTTTCAATGCTAGAAAATCGTATTTATGTCCTGTCCTCAAATGGAACAAGCAGAAACTTTTGCTACTCTATCCAAAAGGTCCTGAGGTCCCACTATCATTGGTGGACCCTCTCCTGGGTCACTGCAAGTCTCTCAGAGAGGCAGAGCCCATTTCTGCACAGGCTGGAAACATGAGTCCATGTCCTACCTCACCCACACCTGCCTGCCTACAACTTGAGCAAACCTCAAGCTGCCACTTGAAACTGAAAAGCATTAAAAAACCATGGCTGTCACAGAAAACCAGCCTCTACTTCAAACTCAATTCTGAGGCACACTGCAAGCCCTCACTGACTGCAGAGGGGCTGCTCCAGGTAAAGCAACCACACATTCCCAGCTCCCAGGGACACAGAGCAACACATGGGATCCAAACACCTTTCACTTAAAGTTGACCAACATCTAGAGCACAACTCTGCACAACTCTGATTTCAAACTGGGACTTAATGTGCTTTATAATTTTTTGCAGTGTATTTTTTCTTAATTTGAGTTAATTCTAAATGCTGAACAATCTCAGAAATTGTATGAGTCTTACAGTGAATTTTATAGATCTGAACTCCCAGATATCAGCAGACACTGTCAAAGTGCTGATAAAGATCCAACACAAATCAAGAATTCAGACTGTCCTATGTGTTCAAATCTCTAAGGCCAGACTAAAATAAAATCCTTGTCATTTGATTCCAGGATTTTGGAGCATCTTGCATGTAAAGGTGAATTTTAACTCCAGATTTTACTTTACTCACAAGTCATTTGGGCACTGCCATCCCAAGAAGTGATGCAACACAGAACAAGAATACACATTCTTGGAACAATACAAAATACTAAGAAAAGGTATTGGCTTCACCGAGCTCAAGTTAGGGAAAATAACACACCCAGCGCTCCCTTTCTTGACACCAGTCCTTTGAAAAGCATGAGAATGAAACTGTGATAAAATACTTTTAAAAAAAATTCCACATTTCCTTCAGTCTGAGAAATGTTAAGGTCTACACAACACAGATTATAGAACAAGCCTGCAAACATCCCAGTCAGGGAAAGAGGAAGAGACTCATGATTATTTTTGGCACAGGACTGCATGGAACCTCCTCATATTGTTTCTGAATTACTACCACCAAAAGAGTCTTTCTGTGTTTTAACTGCTATTGAAGCTGTGGGCTAAGTATTTTCTAAACACCTGAGATTAACCCTCAATGCCCTGAGGATGCCACATCTATGTCAAGAACCACAGAGAAAACAAAGAGAACTTGCACATGAAGTCAGGTCAGAAAACATGCATTGAAGCACTAACCATTAATAATACAAATGTTTTTGAGTTCTTTCTCCTCTTTTTTTCTGTTTTCTTTGGGGTTTTGTTGTTGTTGTTTTTCTGTTTTCTCATTTTCTGGACAGCTCCCTGTGCTGCCATCACCAAGAAAGAGGCAACACACACAACCATTTGTGATTAAGTAGCTAAAGAACACAGGAGTTTAGACCCAAATCTCTGAAGCTGTGGTTGGTGTTCCTCCTCCCATCTTTCAAGAAAAATCACTCCAGAAAGAGGTGTTAGTCCTCATCTTGAACAACTTTACAGACTAATTATTTGAACACCTGCAGCTCTACCAGTGCAGGCAGGATGATACTGGGACATAAATGCTGGCAGGGAAAATGGTCAGGATGACATAAACTGACACCTTTTCTGGAGGAAGACGTAGTGAACCAAGATCTCCATGTGTGAGATTTCATTGTAACCATATGCATATCTAATTACAGGAATGTGAATCTTTTATGGAGAATTTTGGGTTTGACTTAATTTACTTTGAGATTAACACTTCTTATGCTATTGAAGTAAGAGATTCTGAAACTGTTAACCTCTGGCTGCTTCACTTGTACTTGATAGTTTTGAATTGTGTTACTATTTAACAGGACAGCCTCTCTGAGTGTGCTCTATTTCCCTCTTGGTTTAAGGTCTGTTCCACAGCCCACCAAAGCCTCTGGCTGTCTTAGGATCAAGCCACTAGCCTATAATAATTTTATAACACAACCATTTCCCTTATAGGAGAGCCCTGAGGAATTTAATACTGATGAAACAAATGAAGAACTGCAAAGAAAAAAGTCCTTCTAGAGAAGTTTCTCAAGGAACCTGTCATAACTTAATAGAAAAGGTGATTCATTCTTTCAAAAAAATATTCCTGTTTATATCATTCTTTAAATTAGTGTAAAGGAAACAGCCAACAGAAGCCCTCACAAAGCAGATTCCAACTCTACACCCTCTAAATGTGGGCAGGTGAAAGCATCTGCTTCAGAGGTTCTGCACCAGGAAAAAGTCAGCCCATTAAGGGAATTCTCCACATGAATACAGCAACCCCTACCCAAGGCTAAGCCTGACCACAGAGCAGATCTGCACAGCCTAAGTTTGTTTCCTGATCCTGCCTAACTCTTTCTGGGGTCTGCAGGCAGTAGGTCTGAGCTTACACATGTACACCTCGTTCATTATGTTCTCTGGGAAAAGCAACCACTTCAATTACCTTGTACAACATGGGCCTGAGTAAATCCCTGCCTGGAAACACGTGCTTGGTTTTCAGAGGGTGCTGTTAGAAGTGTTAGCAGCATTCCAAGGGCTGCAGTAGACTTCCACACCACAAACACCATTTTATACCCTTTACAACTGTGCACATCTAACAGTGAACAATAAATCTATCTTACTAATTACACATTCAGCTTGTTATAACCATCGTAAAAAAGTACAGCTGGTAAAGCCATGAAATGATGTCAAATCATATTTCTGCTTTCTGGAGAGAAGCTGGGTTATTTTCCAGTCTCCTGATGAAGCTGAGTGCTCAAAGCCATGTGTGGAAACAGCTGCCTACTAGGTCATCCACCTTTAATTAGGTAATGATATTGTCTTTTTTCCTACCCATTTAAAAGTGTTTGACATTCTGTAATTCAAAGTGACTTAGGTGTTTATCATAAAAATCTGCCTTAGAAAGAAAGTGAAGCATGTGGTACTAAATCCAAAAGCCAGTGTTTTCTCCTTAGCAGCCAAGTTCAGGCTGCTCAGGCACAGTTAGTTACTTAAAAAAAATGGAATTGCTTGTATTTCAAAGAGGGTATCTAAAGTATGGTTAGCTAGATGTGCTTCCAAAACCCCCTTAGAAATGTGAGCTTCAGCAGCTATGTGGGAAGCACAGCCAGTTCGTCATGGCAACCTAGATGGATGAACACAAAATCTCCCTTTAAAAATTGCTTGAGATTCATAAGAAAACACTGGTCTAACAAAAGAAGTGTTAGCTCATTCAGGCTGGGGTTAATGCTGTCTGGCTGCTGGACGCTCTTTCTTGCAGAAGACAGACACTGGAAGAACATCCCAGAAAGCAGCAGCTGAAGCTTTGGAAAAACAAAAAGTAGCTTTGGGGCTACTTGCAACATGAAAGGGAGGTAAATTAAATTTTCACATGTTCGGAGGAAATACCACAGGACACATTTATACAAACATGTCTGAATAAAATGGGCAGCATCTGTTTGAAAAGCTCTCTCATTAGCTGCCCCCACAGTTCCCGACGCAATTTGGCTGGACAAGCAGTAACGCTAAAAAAATTAAATTTTACCTTCCCGTATCTGGATGCAAAGGTTCCCGTGAGTAAGGAGTGAAAAATAATTATCGTCTCATCCAAATCCCACACAAACACACGCTGTGTTGACAGATGGGGAGGAAAAAAGAAATATAGTTACATATTAAGCAACTGCAAGAACAGGTTCAGTCAGGAAATATGTCCTGTTGGACTAGAGATTTTTAAGATCTCAAGCCATTTGGAGCACTGGATGTTTTATGAAAGCAGGCAAAAGGAAACATCAGGAATTTTGGAACTATGTGTGTGCTGGCCATCCCAAGAGCCTGCTCTCCTAACAACCACAGAAATCCCCCATTGCCTATCAAGTCAGGGGAACAAAACATCAGACTTACAAAAAGCCCAGAGGGAAAAAAAAAGGTACATATGAAGAACAGTCTGAGATTTGATAACACAGAAATTGAGCAGTTGTTTTGACTACTCATGTCTGCAGGTTCCAGTTGTAATACTAATTTTGTTCTGTCTCTGGGATTTTCTAACACAGGCAACTGTTCATCTTTGCTGCATTTACCAAAGGAATATAAATTAAAGTTATTACCTCAATCTCACTGTCAGCAGTAGGGGAAGGATCGTTGCCTCTTTTTGACCGGGCTCGTACCTTGCCATCTGACCCTCTGTGATGTCTGTCTGTTTCTGTATCTTTTGCTGGTGTTGTTGAATATTCCCCTATTAGGAAAAACAAATTCCACTGTAAACCTAAATTTTGCATTGTGTCGTTGTAATTAGAGCATGAAACTTTTTATTGAAAAGCAACAGAAACACTGTGAAAACATCATGAGAAAATCTTACTCTTTTCATATCAACAGCTAACAGTGTTAGAGAAATAAGTTTTAACTCCCAAGATTTGTTAAAACAATTTCAAAAATCACCAATATTGCATATATAACATTTGAAAAAGGACATGTCACTTAAAAAACATTATCAAATTTTCATTGAAAAAAACGTTTGGAATTTTACTCCCCCCCATTCTTTTCAAATACAGAAATTAGAAACAGAAATTAGAAAAAGGCAATAGAAACAGAATCCAAGATCAATTACACTTCTGAAAATTTTAAAAAATTTTTTTCTTTTAATTTGATGAATGGTCATGGTTAAAAATATGCTTTCAGTGTCAACTTTTATTTAAAAACACAGAACTAACCTGTTGAGCCTTATCCCATTTCTCAGAGGACAGTATTTTAGAGATAACTAAATCTGCTCTTTAGAGAAGAGACAGTTAAAAGTAAACTTCCCATGTATGAAGTATCTGTTTTGATTGGCTTGAGTTTCATAGACCTGTCTGGGTTTCACTTACCTTACGTTACAAATCCTTTTCAAACATATTTTTCTTTACACCTTGCTAAGTTGTGGCCTCTGCAACTTCCTAGAATAACCATACTCTTCTTCAGAGAAGCTGGGATTGTGCCTAACAAGCCTTTTTTGAAATCATCCTTTCTCAACAAGGCCGAGATAAGATCTAAGGAACGGAAAATCCTCCAACTGCTTTTAGAGCAGTCTACGATCACTGCTTTTTAAAAAACAATACTAGTTTATTTTTCTTTTAGAGCAACCACAGATGTTCAGATTTGTTTGGTAAGTCAGCAGACCTTCAGTGGGTGTGTACTGTGATCATCCAAAAACTGTGTGGTGTTTTATATAAATGTTATTGCACTCCAATGAAAACTAGTAGGGAAGTGATATCTGAAGATTGCTCTTGAACAGGACACTGGGGGATCATAATCCATCAGAAATTCCATAAACTACTTAAGCTTTAAAACTTTAAAAATTAAGTATTCAATGAGAGGCCACAAATTTTGAAGCTTTTTTTTTGGTGGGGAATTAATCTCGAACTTTCAAATTAGACACACAGTTTGTGTAGATTTTTTAGAGAGGGACTTTCTCTTGATATACTTGTTTATGAATGCACATATTACATGTAAGAGGTTAATGTAATGTAACCCTTGACAGTCATACGAGCTACAAAGTCATCAGACTTTTTGAGGGGAGTTCCTCATTGAGGAAACTGAGTTGTTTTGAATTCATTGCTATGCATGTCAGCCCTCAGTACTGATCTGGGGTTGGTGTGACATTGTCTTATCATTCTGTACTACCTTAGTGGAGATCAAACTTCACATACTCATGAAAACAACACAGGACGGTTTTAGACAGCTTGCAAATTCTAACCTCTCCCCAAACCCCTGTGTAAGAACTGTTGAGTGCTAGAAAATCCACGTAAACATATATATTTTTTATAAAAAAAATCAATAACAAGGTTATAGTATTTATGTCTCCAGATGGCTGAGGCTGCCAGCCTGGGAACACAAGAGCTGCACCTACCAGAGAGTGATTCTGTGCTCTGGCTGGTGATGTTGTGGGAAGACTCCTGCAGGGAGTAGGTGGAGGTGGGGATGGCTGAGGGGCTGATGCTGTTTGCAGACACGTACGGAGAGCTGTAGGAAGAGCTGTAATACTGCGAGTACTGGCTCTGGGGGAAGCTGGGATACGATGGGTATTCCTTGGAGGGGAAAAAAAAAGAAACACTGAACTCACTTGTATCTGGTTCTGTCTCACAAACCAGTAAGCCACCACAAAAGCAGGGCTACTTGTGCAGGCAGCAAGTCACGGCTCAGGAATATTTCACTAGAGAACTGCATTTCATTCACTTATGACATTACATTTCTGCTTCTCCCAAATACACTCCTATTTTGTTATGACTAACCAACAAGAGGTCAGAAATCTGGCAAGTTCTGGGGTTTTTTATAGGATTTTAGTTATCAGTGCTGACTCATTTTATATTACAGAGTTTAACAATTTTATATAAGTAGAGTGGCTCTCTGAAAAAGGCCATGATGGAACACATAATCTTTGTAAACAACAAAATACCTAAGAAATTGCAAGAACAGAATGAATAACTCTGTGAGGGAAGGAGTGAAACAGGCTGCATTTTCCCATGATCAGCAACATTTTCTCATCAGCTGTTAGGCTAAACAAATGACAAGAAAGTAGCAATTTTTTTGCAGCAATGCTCATGATAGAGTCTGCCCAACTATCTCAGCAACAAATAAATGCCTGAGTGATCTTCCCTACCTACAGAAAAATGAACTAAAAGTAAGAGGTGAAAGTGACCTTGGGGAGCTGAGGTATCACAAAACTCTTTGTCTTGAATTTAAGGCTCCCAAAGGAACTTCACACCATTATCCTTGTATGTTTTGTAGGTTTATTATGAAAAGCAGGACACTGGAAAACATTATAAAACATATCTCTGAACAATCAAAGCATAAAAGGTTTTATTTGGTTTTTTGTTTTAACTGCAACTCCTGTCCTTGTCCACTGATTTGCTTTTCCAGATGGAGAACAGAGTTCATGCTCTGGGCATTGTCTTTCAGCAGAAGGCTTCTATTTCCTCAGAATTATAATTAGTCTCTGGTATTAAATAAAATTAAATAATAAATAGTCTTTTGAAAGACTAAAAGCACTTTCCTCCTTAACAGCTTACATCTTTGCCTGTGACAGATATTTCATTAACTTTCAGTCACCAGGGAGCTCTCAAGAACAAAGACTCAAACTGTCATAAGAACAATTAGACTGAAAATGCAATGAGATAATTTCATTGTTTTCTCTCACAGAATATTACAAAACAATGAAAAAGCCCAGCTTTTCCCAGCTTTTTGGGTAACCTCCATACTTCAATCAAATGTACTTCTATCAGTGAATGCTGATGTTTTAAGCCCAAACTGAAGCAACAAAGAAATTGCCCACTGTTGTCATTAAAAATACAAGTCAACAATCACCCTGCAAACAAGGAACCGAAATTATTGACCAACCAAAACAAGATTTTTGGGACAGCGTACTCATGTTTGGTCCAAACAAGAAGATCCATTTGCTACTGAGAAACACCTGTCTCGTGTGTGTGCCTGCTGTTTATTTATACACACACATTTACCAAGGTATCTGAGGCACGGAGCCCACGGGCAGGTGTGTTCTCCAAGAGAGAGGTGCACACACAGCTCAGATGGCTCTGTATCCACCAGGGCCTGCCAACACCTCTTTCAGATTGTTCACATTTCCTATACGGTGCCAAGGCAGCAGACGACAGGATCCTAGAGGCCTTCCCCCCCTGGGGAGGATGCACAACATATCTGGAAGTTGTGAGATGGCAGAAGAATGATGAAACTCTTGGCACTGCTACAGCAGCAAGTCCAAGACTGCCAGGTCACCTCCTCCTGCAAGGACTGCACTCTGTGTGTGTGTGCTAAGACAAATCCTAAAATTAACCAAGATATCTTGAAGTCCAGCAAACAGGCCCAAGTAGTAGAGCAGAATGGTGCTCAGCAAAACACAAAGCAATGCCTTCCTTAAATACATGTGAACACTAAAATAATCTCTCTGGTCTATAAATCTTCCGAGTGTTTAAAATAAGTGACGAGGTTGCCAATAATAGATGCTGGACCATACCTGATGCACAGCACCGAATCCTGAAGAATTTGTCAGGCCATTAGCTCCCTGGTAAATCCCTGTCGTGCCTAAGGGAAAGAATATCACAGTCGTAAGACACACCAGCAATCAAAATAACAGGGTATGTTAATACAAATAATTTCCAACAGGAAGAAAAGTACCAGCTCACTAGAAAAAAGTATGGCACAAATCTGAGGCTGTAAAGACTGTGGGCTATTACTAGGGTTTGCTGACTGAAAGGCATTCATTTCATACACTTAAACATTGCTCATTGGGCTGGGAAACAGCTGGAACACAAGGATTCAGCCCAGATTTAAAATTCAGTTACTTCTTTCTACAATAAGTAATGGAATAGTATTTTGTATCTTCTCCTCCTGTAGGAAAACCCCTCAGATTACACACACACATCCTCCCACACATGCTGTTTCATGCATGGGTATCCTGGCATCTGACCTAATTGATCAAGTACCCAGGAATTTTCAGAAGAAAATTTTTTTTCCTGATATTGGTATTCCCAGTGTGAGAACAATATTGATGAGTTTTCTGGGACAGCAAGGAGCAAAAATATTTCTTCATGCTGGGATATTAGAAGGAGAAAGGATGGACATAGTTCTGTCCCAAGTGAAGCAGCTGATGTTCAGCCAGGCTTCCTCAGCTGGGGGAAGCATTAACACAAAGATTTTGTTTGGAGAAGTAAATGTTCAGGAAAGATCTACAGGAATGGTCTGTCTTTGACTCCCAAAAGGGCAGTGTAACAGAGTTGTAAGGTCTCATCCCCTCACGAGTTCTAGCCTTGATTTAATCCCACTCTATGCTGGTCTTGATTTCAGTATTTTTCATTTCACATGGTACATGAAAGAAGTATGATTTTGGTGCTGCCTGGCTGCACTGGGCTCATCTTGGCTTCATTCTGTCCCCTCAGTGTACCATCAGACTGAGCCCTACTCAGGTCTTCAGCCTTTTCTTCTCATCTGGCTTCTCACCATGCGAATTACTTTGAGCAGGGCTGTTTTAACCATATGACACTCTGCACGTCTTCATGTGGCAACCATTCTCCAAAGCTGCACTTGCTTGTTTTTATTTTAGGACACCAGATTAGCTGGGGAATGGACAGCTGAACAAACTCCACTCTGCCAAATGCAGCTACAAAGCACGTGCACTGAGAAATACATCTCCAGCCAAAAAGAAAAAAACAGAGAGGACTCTGCCCTCCAGAACTAATTTGTTGCCACATGTGATCTTTAAAAAGAAAATAGCAGAGAGGAGGAACACAGAGTGCAGGTGACTGCCAGGTATCTGGAGGCCTGGGTCTCCCAAGGCCCAGAATGTGCTGGCTGGGAGCTGAGCCAGTGCAGGTGGGCTCAGGTGATGCCTCCTCCAGGCATTCATGCCTTGGAGGCAGCTCTGAGCGGATCAGGGTCCAATCCCTCCTGCTTCCAACAACCCACATGGGGAGACTGCCCAGAGCAGCAGCTCGAAGACAGCAACACATTCAGCTCTTGGCATTTTCCCACTTCCCACCCACAACAGGCTTCTGCGGGTCTCCCAAAAGTCACAGGTATGCAGCAGTATGAATATATTCCTGTGGTAACAGCATTTCTCACCACTGTGAAGGAGAGTAATAGAGCCCCAGCGCTTACAGGCAAAAACAACTTTCAAAGAAGACAAAACAGCTCTTGTACACCAGAGCTCAAAACAATACAGGGGGGAATTTTTGATTTTCCTAAACTGTCATTTAGAAACAATCCATCATCCTTTATTAAAGCTGTCAAGAGGGGGATGAGTTACCTCGAGGGACTCACGCTTTATGTGTAAATTGTGATGAGAACATGTTTATTGCTGTGCTACCTGCACATGATACTGCAGCTTCCTGGTTTCCAAACAGTCAGAGAGAGTGGGAAAAAGGAGAGATGTGCACAGCTGGATTAAACTTACACAGAACTTTGTACCAGCTGTGAAGAGCGAGTGTGTCCATGCACAGAGAGGGCAGGTAAGTGAGCAGGGAGAAGAGGGCAGGAACATAGGGATGAGAGGGTGGGGAATGACTCGTGCTCCACAGCTCCTCACAGTGCCCTGACTGGACCCAGTGTGGTGGATTTTACCCTGTGGTTTTGTAGAAGGCCACTGCTGGCTGGCTCCCTCTGCCTGAGGGATTTTCCAAAGGAAGGACAGATTTTTTGTCTACATACTTAAATATATGTGAGAGTGCTGAAGATATTCCTCATAAACTGAAGTTCAACCTAGCAACTCAGGTTTTCCTCTTCTTCTGGCTTGGGTCATTGCACTCAGACCAAGGAGGATTAGCATCTCAGCATTGTTTGTCTAAACTGAGATCAAACACAACTCTTTTCCTTGCCTTCCAGCAGTGCATTCAGAGATTTGAACCCCCTCCCCACGGTACACCTTGAGAGTTGCTAAGCTCAGTATGTCTTGGCAGCTCAGTGTTACAGCAGAATAATTACAGATAAGGACACTGGGGACAACCAAAGTTAGCATACACTGGGAAATTCTTCCCAACTCAACAAGGATGAAAAGCTGAGAGAAAAAAAAAAATCAATTATCTGCATGGAAAAGAAAGTTCTTAAAGATGCAGGTTCAGCAATAATTGTCTTGGGAACTATTATAGCTCAGACTCTGTTCCACTTCACAGCCCAGACTGGCGAGACCATATTTTCAATGATGCACCCTCAGTTCAAATGGCAGGAAAACAAACAAGTGCCACAGGCAATGAAGACAAAGATAAATCCTCTCTCTCCACAAACAGAGAATGAGGCCTGCAAGTCACAGTTTCTGTGAGCAGCCCTGTAGAATTCAGCAGTTCAGAACACACACCAGAAGCAGCCCCAAATGTTTGCTTTTCCTCCCTAAGTTGTTGATAGGAAATAAACTCTTCCATAGCAAAATGAATTCTGCCACGTGCAATTTCAGTCCTGCATCAGTAAATTTTACACTCAAGAAACTGGAAAATTATCAACACATATTGCAATTTAGTCCCATTTCCCATGTAACCATTTTCCCCCCAAAGACCTTCCCAGGTAATAGCACTTTTGTAATATTCAGAGACAGACTGGAATGAAGTTTGAAAGTGCTGCTATGTGGAATGGGGCACTCCTAGAAAGCCTCTTGGTAAGCAATGTACATGAATGCCTGGCTCCTTCCCATTTCTGCCTGTTTCTACAGAACTTCTGCTTTCACATATATTGGCTCTTCTCCACGGACCTCTGAAGACAACACACAATCCCAAACTGAGGCTGGTTTTACATCTGCAGTACTGTAGAGGTGAGAGCAAGTGATTTGTTTCCATCTATCTTGGTAGCTCAATGCCAAGTAATTGCATTCAAACTCCCTGCAAATCAGAAACAAGCCTAGGATCTCTCCCTTTGGATCTTCTCCATATGGAATATGGCTCACATCTGTGTTCAATCAAGCCAGTTGCTAAATGTCACAATGCCCTCATTCACAGGTAGCTTAAAGAACATTTAGCTCATAATAAAACAATCTGGACTCTGAAGTAGAGCAGCTCTTCAGATGTATGGTACTGTAAGTGTTCCTGTAAAGTATTTCTATCAAACACACTCGCATGGAAAGACACCGCATGAAAGGCATCCACATGCCAGGCATAGCCAGTGCCATGATTTTTCCTTGATAAGTAGATGTGGCCCTTCTCTATGTCAGCGTCCAAGGGCAACACGCATAGAAAAACTCTTTGTGAGCTGATTGATGTCATATTCCCGTTCCCATACAGATGGATTTCATTTGCTATTTTCCCTTCATTCACTTTTTAATTCAAGCATTCCAAAAAAATCCATGCCATGGTCAATGATAATTTCAATGGTGCGTGATCTGGCCTGTGTTCCTGCAAAAACTTTCATACCAGCTTCTCACCCTCTCAGTCTCTACATCTGTCTTTCAGTCACTGCAATATCAAGCTGCATTTCTTCCCCTCCTTGCCAGGTATGAGCAAGTAAAGAAAAGAAGGGAATATTCATGGTTATTTTCAGTGTATTCAGAACTAAGATCTGGCACTGCTGGAAAAAAAAAATTGTTTTCAGCTTATGAATGCACAGTATGACACAGGAATACTGGTATCTTAGGGATTGGTGATTATGAAGACAGGATGGGCCTGTGGTGTAGTTGAGATCAAAACCACAGCAAGCTTTGAAAATCAGGTTTGTGTCTTTGTCTTTCACTGGGCCCTGACAACAGGGAGGTGTTCTCCAAGCCTCCCATACTGCTCAAAAGAGAATAAGCTGCTGTGTCTAGAAGAACAGATGGTTTGCACTTTCAGCATTCAATGAAATACCCAACAGTCAGAGGAGGAGAGAGCCAAGTTCAACATAGGTGGACAGCTCCAGTGTTTGTCACAGCTCTCTGGGCAGCCAGCAGCAACTGTGAGTCCAGGAACACTTAAAAGATGCAACACTGAGGGTGGCTACCATGGGCGTTCCTGAATATGTTTGTGTCATGATTTAACTCCCAAAAAATAGAATAATGAAGCTTAGACCTAAGCATTTCCTCTAACTTGAAGATGGATCACACAATGGCTCCACAGAGAGTTCTCTCAAAGGATTATTTGACCATTTAGGACCCATAAAACAAATGCCTGCAGAGGTCAGCTGAATTGCACGGTGTTTTACAAGCCTGCACATAATGGCTTGTGCATCCTGACATCATCAGGCTGTTTTCCTACAGGAAGCAGTGCTGACTGTGAGTGACGCAGGGAAAGGCTCCTGCCCACCTCCCTGCACAGTGTGCATTGCTCTGTGCTGTGCACAACATCTGCCTCAACACTGCCATGGTCATTCAGAGAGGTTCTCTGCAGTGCTTCAGCCCTCTGACAAGCTAATGTTTCCTGCAGTAAATAACTGCCTTCTCCAAGCTGCTACATTTTTAGTGAGAGGTTAAGCACTCATCAGAATTACCTCCCACCAGCTATACTCTAGTGCCTTGTAAGGTTCCAAATCCTACAACATCTGCCTGCATTTACTGGGCAAGAAGACTCATAAAACCTTGCATGGTTGTCAGCTGTGGAGGCATTTCAAGACTATCTGACCTGTTAAAGGAGAAGAAAAACTCAACCCATATGTACTTTGCAGCAGATTGCTCAACTGTTTGTCATTAGGCGTAATGAACCCTTTCCCAAAAAGTCTTGTATTTCTGTCTGGAAGAACTCAGACAGTGCAAGGAAGAGCACACACTGCATTAACCTAGATGAAAAGCATTATTCTACAATGTTACACCACTTGACATCAGCAGTGTCTGTTAAAGGACATTGCTCCCAAAAGCATATGAACACCTCCTGCAGATGATATTCTCAGATACGCAACCCATTCAAAGCAAGTCCATTTGTCTCCCACCACAATTCCATGCAGTCCTGTCAGCCTGACCAGGTGTTTGAGGGCACTCTGAATGGTGATACAAAACACATTTCACGGTTCAGTTTCTCTGAGTTGAAGCTGTTCCCCTGCTCCTGGGAGTACTCAACCCACAGAGCCTCAAAGAGCTTTAATAAGTGATGACCAGAGCAGTTTTAAGAGCCTGGATTTTACCATCCTTTTGAGCTTGGTCATCTGTATAGCTCAATCCAGATCAACAATGGTGTTGAAAGTGCTGGGATGGTTTATAGTTACTCTCAGAATTTGAGCCATGGGAAAGCAGTTAGATTTTACTGTACTTTGAGAAAGTGTTTTTAACCACTTCTATCAATGCTACAGCTATAGAAGGCAATCACATTGGACTTTCCTCAAAAACAAATCACAAAGAGATGTTTTGGGCCAAAAAGTGAACATCCTTACAAGGATGTAGACTTTCTATGCAATACCTTGTTGAAAGAAAGAACCAGCAAAACTGACTGTATTTGGGTGACTCCATGGACATCAAAGTATAAAGATTCCTTCAGCTGCAGTTTCATCCTGGACACCATCCTTCACTGATGGATAACACGACACAATAAAGGAAAGCTGGATTTGCCACCCCCAGTTCCCAGGTCAGTATTCAAATCTAAGTAGCCTTGTCATGCCATTGGGGATAAAAACATGCCCTGTCAGCATAGCTGTGTATTTAGAAATTCTCTTCCTCTTGAGCAAAGTAAATCTCCAAACACCAGTGGAAAAGAGGGAGCTGGTCAATACATCTCCACTCTTTGACCTGTTACTTAGGATCCCTGTAAATCTCAACTGAGTACTCTAGATCCAGGCATTTGTCCTGAGGCTTTTCCAGCCTCCAGGCACTGCTTCAGCACTGCAGGGGCTGCAGGAGAAGAGCCTCAACACTGCCCAACAGAGGATGCTCTGAGTAGGAAACTCAACAACAATAGAGTGATCTTTGTCCTGGTAATGCCTTGTCAGCTTCAATTAATGTGTCAGTTACAGACTTTCTAAGCCAAGTTTTTATCATCCTCTTTTTAGCTCTAATAACTCAATGGGCTCTTCTTCAGACAGTGCAGGTATTCTCGTAGCTCTAGAGGTCACAGTACTGCAGTGCAGAAGTGCCAGTGTTTAAACCCTGCCTGTATAAACAGAAGGGGCATCCAAATTACACATAAAAAGCCTCATGCAAGAGTGTTATTCAGAGCCAGCAAAGCAGTTCAGAACCTCCTGAGCTGCACAGCCTGTGCTGACTGAAGCAGGGTCAGGCTGAACTTGTCCACAAACATCATCCTGGTCTCTCATCTATTTTTCCACCACAGCATTACCTCACACAGTACTTGGAAACGAGATACAGCAAAAGCCGTACCAATACTGCACAGCATCATGAATCTGATGTTTCCCAACTTCCAAATGCTTGACTATGCAGGTATGATGTTTCTTGATACAGATTTTTATATGTAATTTTACACTAGCTCTTCTACTGCCTTCTAGACATTTTCAAAATCATTAGGTATACTGAATCAATTATTCAGTGAAGCTCCCATAACATTTTAGCATATTCTTTGCCAAGTTCACTGTAAGCTGAATAATCAAGGCCAAGTTCATGATTTCCCAAGCTGCTACCATCCCATGGTTTTGGATTTTTTTACATCCTAAAGAAGCAATGAAAATAAAATCCACAAACAGAAGTCTCTGTGACATCCCAACATCTCTGTGACTGTTTTCTATGCTGATTTTGCTCATTAACCCCTGTTTTGAGATTTCTGTCTGACCTCCACAAATGCTCCCAAGACGGTCAAGCAGCAGGTTAGGGAAATGTCACTTCTTTATTCTCTGTAAATTCCCACTTTCTCAGCACACAAACTTTGCTTTGTATCTTCCTCATCCAGTCCCTTTACCACTACCCCTACCTTACTGTTCCTCTCTGATTCATGACTGTCACAGCTGCTCCCATCTCCCCAGTGCCACCCTCTGCAAGCCTCATGACAGAGTCACACAAAACTCACAAGCAGACACAAGACACCTCCAAAGTAAATGCTTTGCCCTCAGAGAAGACTCCTGTTTTGACTGTACCAGCTAATATTTAAATTCCATTAAATGGGAAGAGTTAGAGCAGAGCTTTCCCCTTGGGTAGCAGTAGCACAGATCCTTGCAGCCTACAGTGCATCACTGTCAACACCTTCACCTCTCCCACGGACTTCCCTCTCCTACAAGTCAGCTTGTTTTAAAACAAAGTAAATGGAGCACAGTCAGCCTCTGGTGTTTAAGAATCTTTGAAAGGGAGACTGTGCTGTTATTCTGAGGAACCTGGTATTTACACTGTAAAAAGTGAGGTCTGACCCCTCCTGAAGAGAGGCCTCTCCCTGCTGAACCCACCTCGGAGTGGAGCACAGCTTTACTGCCACGGTTTTAGACTGCAATTAATGCAAACCAGCTGTGAAGCAGAAGCTTTTGAAAGTGGCTGCTCCTTTTCTACTGAGGTTTTAATTTTATCAATCTAAGGCATCTGAGTGACAGTTTGCTGAGAACATGCTCTCACGCTCCTTTATTTTCTGGGACTTCACATGGATGCACTATTGCTATGCCAAAGTGTGGTCCACATTTCTCAGGTGTAGATTGAAATTTCACCACTATTTTCATCACTAAGTACTTCAAGAATCAGTCTTAAAACTAAACATGGACTTCCTTTGAAAAATTCATGCAGGCAGAGGTAACTGTTCACGCCAAATTGCTATTTATGACCTCGTATTAAATTTTTAACACACAAATTGGCACACAATTGCAAGAAATTCTAGCATCTCTTGGAAAAAAATTTGTCTAGATTATCTAGATATCAACAAGGGTCAAAATGTTTTCAGCATAAGAAAACATTTTAATTGATTAATTATTCAGATTTTACTTGTTCTCAGGCCAGAAGAACAATTCATAACCAATTCATTCCACAAACATAAGCTATATATATAATTAATCCATTTTAAATGAGTGTCACACAAGAGAAATGCTAATTTCTATTCATTCACTACTTAACAGCTCATCAGAAGGGCTCTACAAAGAAAACAAATGTTCAGCAGTAGCAAAGAATTTCACTGCATAGGTCTTTGGTCCCAAATTTATGTCTGTCCCAAGCTCAAGACTGCTTTGCAATTCCTTGGCAAAGGAAAGTTATCCCAGTTACATAACCGATTTTTTCTTTGTAATGTAAAAAGTATTTTGTGGGTAGATAGATTTGGATATTAAAAAACCCCAAAAAAGCACTCAAATCTTTTCCTGCCCAACAACAGCATCCACAGTGGTCTCTGGCCACAGTTTTAACTGTTGTGCAACTTCATAGCTTCATACCAGCTGTCATTTTAGCAATTATAACTGAAGAGCAAGGCATTGTCTAGGAATTAATGACAAGCTGAGAAGAGATGGCCTAATGTGCAATCAAGGGGTAGCACATGCTCTTGCAACCACAGGAAATGCTCTGTAAGCTGGCTGTTACTGCACTCTCTGCAGAGCTCATGGCTTGCTGGGTTAGCTGGTTGTGCTGGCACCATTTTCTCTTTGTATCTTACAGAGCTCACTAAATGCCAAGTGTCTTATATTCCAAAGATTTCTCCCCCATCCTCAGCAACAAGCAGTTTCTTCGACTGCCAGTTAAGACAGACAGATTTTGGGGGCAGAACTGGAGGATAATCTTTGTGTCTCATGTTCAGTTTCTATCACTGAATAATAATTTTACCAGAATTCCGAGAAAATCGCTGAACTGCTAAATTGTTAGAAAATGTAAACTTAAATAAATGCGTGCTAAAAAGCAAAATATATTTCTAATACCAAGCCTAAGGTGTTTTGGTGCTGTAATTGAACACTTACATGAGGACTCATTAAGAAATGAAATGGACCTTGAAGAAACATTTCTTTCTCAGCATGACAAATTTACCATTTAAAGGCAAAAATCTAATGGAAGCTGTTACCTCCTCTCCAGATTCACAACTCTAAAAGTGAGTGCCATCCCCAGAGTGGCCACATGTTATTTTTCAGATATCTTCATTACAAAACAAATAATTTTGTAAATGCAATAATGACATGGAACAACACTGTACACAGCACTGGTTAAAGAAGAGAGGAGAAAAGTCACTCGTTCAGAGCAAATATGTGAATACCAGATTTCCATCTTAATGTTTCTTGAAGCCTGATGATATCCATTGCTACATGCCAATTAAAATCTTTATCTCAATCCACAGTACCTTTGCAATATGTTTTCATGTCATTTTTATGAGCTATGGAACTTGCTAATCTCATCCTCTGTATTTATTTACGTGTGTGACAAGTTACATTAGGTATTTGGTTTACAAACTCTTCTACAATCAATTTAGTTTCATGCTAGGGAAGCAAGAAAATAGATTTCCCCTTCTGGCTGGCTGTAAAATAGCTCTTTTTCTTTACCACTTACTGACCAAAAGAATGTTATATCTTCATTGTTGCTCTTCAGTGGATCCCATTCTCTCTCAAGAACCAGGATACAATTGATAGCTGGAGTTCAAGATAAACTGGGTAGCTGAATGCTACCCCTTTACACCTGCATCACCTGTGTTTGTGCTGCCAACAAACAGACCTTAACAGAGAGCAGAATTTGGCTTCAAAAGTACTGATTTACTGATCACAGCCTCACAGGTATCCCGGCCAGCCAGTCCTGGTGCCAAACAAACACCAGAGGGAACAGCACCAGCTATGCTGGCACTTACTGAAGGACAGCATTTGTCCTGTGAGACAAAAATTTGTCACCCAAGAGGTCGTCTATTCCTTGGTGACTGATGTAACATCTACAACAGGCACTTATTTGCTGCTGGACCACGTAACTCATGAGGGGACAGTGAGGAGGAAGCACGAGGGCTGAACAATCTGAGCACCCACCCTCACCCATAGATGAGTTCACTGTGGTGCTCCTCTGCGAGCTGCTCCTCAGTGGAGGCAAACAACACAAACTTATTTCACTTCTCTACCTGAGCTATTGCCACCTTACAATACTTGAAGAGAACAGCTTAACAAAAATTAATTTTCCCTTGTGTTTGCAATACAAAACTGAGCAGCAGCTGGAGAGAGCTTTTCTTGCTGAGCCCCTCACCATCACCCTCTTCGTGATCTCTCTTCCCGCATGATGCAAAAAACATTTTGCCCTTGAACTTGGAGTTAGAAACTTGACTCTTCCAGTCCCTCTGAACTTTTTAATAAAAATGTATCAATAAAAGTTTGCCCTTTTCAGCTGGTTTAGCCCATCACCAACAAACTCTCAGTGGTCCTGGAACTGGTGGCACAGAGAGCTGCCTGCTTGCCTTAGGGAGCGAAAACCTCCCCACCCCCAAGTGCTGTGGCGTGGGAAAGCCCTGAGCCCACATTCCTCGGTAACACTCAGCACAGGAAGGCTCCTGGCTCCTCACTCAAACCTTTCACTAGCACTCAGCAAGGTAAATAAACCATACAGTCAGGGAGCTTCAGCCTGTTCCTCTCACAAGCGAGGGGAAGAAGGGTGGAAATATTTGTTTACAGGAAGGCACATTTACTCCTGCTCCCTGCGCCTTGGAGTAAGCACCTGCCACTTGCACAAAACTGTTTTCTCCTGTTTTCTTTTGCATTAAAGGCTATTGATCTGGTTGAAATGATCTTCCTGGAATAAATATCTGAAAAGCAGTGATTTCACCTAAGAGCACAGCATCGCCCTGGGGCACAGTCATGCTCACACACAGAGTTCTCCTCAGCCCATTTTGGTACAACTCACGGCTGTGTCACTGTTGTTTGCAAGGGTAACGTTTTCAAGGGCTGGTGAACAAAATTTGCTTGTTTAAACCTCTTGACTGAACAATGGGGGCACCTTAAAAACCTCAGTCCTAAGAAAGTCAAGAGTCTGCCTCCTCAAACATCTCAGTCAGCCAACAGAGAGCACACATAGAAGTAGGACAGGTGAAACCTGCAGGATTCAAGGTGACAAAAAACCCCAAACCTATAGGTGGGTTTTTTTGTTTGTTTTTGGGGTTTTTTTGTGCCACATCCAGCACAGGTGTCTTCAGCATGTACTATGAAGTATTTAAGCCCCGAAAACCACCAGTGTGTTAAGAGATAACACGCTCTGACAAAACTAGCCTCAGTTAGTCTCAGCTGAGGCTCCACGCTTAGTCTTCAGATTATTTTAGATAATTTCTGGAATAAATAGAATTTTACCTTGTTTTCCCTATTTCCATAACTGTTTAGGATTTTAGTTGCTATCAGACTTAAAATAAAAGTGGATGTGTATGTTCACTTTCAGGGCTGAGAATAATTAGGAGAATCAAGAGACAGTTTTGCAATGGGGCCAGCTAAGTATAATGTCACAAAAAGGCCTTTTGCATAAAACCCTCAATAATATCAAAAAGCAAAGTGACAGGCTTGATCTCTCTCCCCTTCCACAGCTTCTACAAGAGTTTGGGAAAGCCATGCAATTCCTCTTTGGTTTTCCAACCCTTGGAAAATCTCATGGGGGAGGACCAGGTCAAGGCAGACCTTTATTCTCATGTGCAATCGTCTCTCCTCAAGCAGAATCACTCTCAATTTTTTAGTACCAAAGTATCAGCTTTTAAAAAAAATAGTAGGAAGAATATACAGCAGTTTAGGCACAGAGCAGTTTGTTCAGGTCAGCATAAGGCAGAAAGGAGCATAATACTGACAGGACTTGCACAAAGTGTAAAACCACCTTTGTTTTGCTTCCATCAGGATGCAGGAATTCACACTAACACAACAATCCCAGGTATGCAGTCACAGAACTAATTAAAACAAAGAAAACACAGTTTCTGCAGAAAGACAAAGCTCATATTGATCACAGGTGAAATTTAGCTAGGAAATTAGGACATAATACTGGTAAAGTCAGTCCCTCAGCCAGAAATCAATGCCTTGATGAGCGAAACAGATCAACCAGAGACTTACCTCCTTCCCTACGCTGACAGCCTGTACCTGCAAGCTTCCCACAGCCACTGCAGGAGGGGAATTGGTCCAGCCTGGGGCTGTGGGGTTCTGAGTGCCCACAACATGTCCTGCCAGGCTCTGAGCTGCACTCACCGTGCATCTGGTAGGTGTAGGGGGCCTGTCCCGCCGTCGGGGGGCTGAAGCTGGAGCCATAGCTGAGAAATCCACCCTGTCCTGGGGAGTGGCTCAGGCTGTCCTCTGTTTTAATGCCTTTGGGGTACACAGTGGGAACCAAGAGCAGAACATGAGTGCTTGTCATACAATGATGTAAAAAAGCAAGAGTAGGAATTAACAAATTTTCAGCTGGATTTTAACTTAATGAACTCTTTTTTTTACACTTTCTTTTACACACACACATACACACATATATATATAAAAATATGAATATATAAACGTTTAACTAGTTGCATTACCCAAAGAGGTTTCTTAACAGCCAAACAAATTCATCACAAATCGTATTTGAGTCACCTACATCCTGTATCCACACCCAAAAGAACTTTTGCTATGATGGGTAAACAATCATGAATAATGCTGTTTTCAAAACCAGTTTATGAATACACAGTTTTGTTACAGAATTGAAGAAACTCAGTGACTCAAACTTTCTGAAGAGTTATCAGATGCAAGCAATGATTAACAATGAAATGGGACCTTCAGCAAAATAACCTCAAGATTTCTGTTCTCAAAAGAGTTATTTTTTACTTGCATTATATTTTCAGCTTTGGTATCAAAACATTTATTGGCAAGTCCTACAGGAGGGTTATCATCTACTCAGATATAGCATACAGTTCAGGAACAATAGGTAAGCCCTGAAGCCACAAAAATCTTTTCATTTCTGAAACCAGGCAATTAAACTCACAATTTACAGAGGGGAACAGTAATAGCTGAATTAAACATTGCAAGATGAAACCCTTGCTGGTAATGAAAGGGGTTGATATTTTATTCTGAGATGCTGCTGAGATTGTACAGCTGTATTATTAAAATAAACAGCTCAAAGGTGCATCTTATTATGAACCCTTTGGGCACGATCCTTCCCTCCTTTGCATCCTATTTGCACAACAAGAAATGGCTGTCGGACACTCCCTAGGTGCTGGGATTAAACAAAGACCCTACTGATGTTTTGGGCCTTGGATTTACCCAATTTCCAGGCTGCTGCCATCTTTTAGCACTTGTAGAAAAACTCGCCAAAAGACAAGGTGAATTCAGGTGCCTTTCCCCAAACATTTCTAGCTTAGTGAGTCTTAGAAGCAACAGGTCTGTCCTTGCTCAGGTTTGGAATAAGTTGTCCCAGATAATGTTTTCTCTAAAAAAACCACTTATTTTAGCTTTAGGTGAGAAGAAATGTGAAGCAGTTTGAGTACAAGCTCGTAACAAGGCAACTGTGAAAGGCAGGAAGTTTATTTGGACAGTGGGGGGACAAGTGCTGGTGCAAGTGTGTGCCTTCGTGACTGCTGGGGAAGAGAAGTGTGTGCAGAGCCCCTCTTCCCAACATCCCATGCTTTTCAATTCCATCAGCACTCCACAGGCCAGCATTCAACCCACCCCAGTTACAATTAATCTTCAGCGAATGGGCCTCTTTGGAAGCCTAAAAAATTGTTGTCAGACAGCAAAATATCTTAGCACCAAATTAATTTCCACATAATGTTCTGTTTTGTCTAGAAACTGGCCGAGTTTTATTTTTTGTGCCTAAAAACAATACTGCTTCATTGTTCTTGGTTGTCAGCCAGGTGGAGTTTTTCATATGCTGTGTGGAGTATCTTAGAGAGGGTGCATGGGCTGGGGGAGGGAAACTGCAGCGCAAGGATGCTAAGAGGTCACCCACAGGATTTATAAGCAGCATATGGGCCTGACACATGTATGCCCTAAAGCCTCTAGGCAGTAGCAAATGGCTCTACTTTCACCTGCTCTAACAGGACAACTGTTCAGAGTTTTCCTTGGAAGTCAGCCAGCTGATGCAAACACACAAATAGCTCCAGGAAAGGGTCTCAAAACATTCCTCTCACCATCCTGGTACTTCCCCAGCCTTCTGCACTAGATTTCCTTTCAGTAAAAGCTTTGTCAATGGCTGTATAAAAATTTCTTGTTGGGAAGAGATGCTGTATTGGCCAAGCAAATGAAGGTGTTTAAGAGCACAAGAGAAAAGAGGAGTGGAAACAAAACTACGAAGCCATTTTAATGGTGCAAGACTCAGCTCTCATGGGAGCAGCCAGAAGGAAGAAGCCCAAAGCTTTCTGTTAAAGAGCTGTACCTAAACAAGAGCAACATCTCTTTGGTCTTTAGGAGTGGAAAGAAATGTCAGCTTCCTCAAGAGCTCAGTATTCCCATAGCAGAGCTTGAGGACGCTTAAGGCTTGGTTTAGCAGGCATTCCTCTGTCAGGAGTTTAATTAGTTCCCTGTGCGAATCCCCCAGCTGCTCCTGCCCAGCACTGTCTCCCCACAGCTGTTGGCAAGGCTGTGCAGAAAAGCAGGGAACAAAGCTGCCGGGGGTTAGAAATGTTGGTTGCACATATAGCTAATAACTGTCCATTTAAACACAAACTGCTTTCCAAAACCAATGCCCTCTGTAACATTTCACCCATGCCTTATTCTGCTCTTCATTTTGGTTCTTCTGTAATAACAGACATGAAAAATTTCTCAGAGTAGTTTGTGTCATTGAGATTTCAGGAAGAATCAAGGAAGACAAAATATAGTTTTCATAATATCTTATTTACTGTACTCTGTCTTGACGGTGAATCATGGGAACACTCACCAGCTACTACTAAGTGGCACATCCTACTGAACCTAAATTTCTCATATCCTACTACTGACTGGCTCTTATGTAAAAACATAACCCATGACACAAAGAGCTGATAGGTAGTTCAAAATAAACCTAGTATCTTGAAAGTCAGACTTTCCTCTAGACCTAAGAAGAGAACATTGCTGAGACACAAACGATGCTTCACTCTAAAGCTTAAAGACTTCAAATATATTTTGCTAGCTATATTTTGAGGACCATTTCCTCACAGGTACCGTGACTCTGGAGTACTCACTGTAGGAGGGTATTCCATAGGGCTGCCCTGGGGGAGGATAGGCAGTGTATGCAGCAGCCTGCTGGATTCCCGTGCTGTACTGAGTCTGTCCGTACGTTGCCATTGCGGGGAAGGATGGAACTGTCACTATATGGGGATAATGTCTGTTCAGAACAGGAAAACAGAAGGGTTTAAGGCAATAGTTAGTGTACACGATCTTCTAGAGCACAAGCAGAACAGTTCTAGATATCTGGCTAAAATAATACCCAGCATAGGATGCTGAATGTTTTGGGAATGTGAAATTGACTGGACTGAAGCAAAAGTTTGTTTCAGTACTTGGCTCCTGATATGAGCTATCAGATTAAGCCACCTGAATGCAAGGAGACTTAAAGACAGCGCAAAATATATGCAAGTTAAAAAAAAAAATAAAATCGACACTGAGTTTTCATGTTTCATTTTGAGTTTGACAAACAAGTGAGGGCAATGGGAAACCTCCTGACATTTCCCCTCTGTGGCCACTCATAAACACAACAATATTCAAACTGATAAGGTCTGGATTCCCAGAGGTACAAAAACACAGTTCACAGTACCTCAAACCTTATTTCACTCCATGTCCAAGAAGACTAAGAACCAGCTACTTCACTGTGCCAGAGACGTGCGGGGAACAGGTGGATGGGCTTAGGGCAGATGTTTTTTAAGGTGACAGAAGTCTGCACAAAATGGCTGTTCAGCAAAACACGGTTTTTAAATTACAGCTCTTGGCACGAGCACTCACTTTGTGGTGTACAGATGGAGAGGACACTGCGGTGCTGCTTTGCTGCTGCCTGGAAAACAAAATTAAAGGGTCTTAGATTTTTATCATGTTCTGTTCTATGGCCAAGCTGATACAATTGTTTTTAAAACCAATTGCTCGTTTGAGAAAAATATACATGAATCAAAAGACTTTTTATTTTTTAGCTAATATTTCCAAACTAAGGTAGGTAAGAAAGATATTCTCTGCTTAATAACAGGTATAGATTTTGTTTTTTAACTGAGGGTGATACCAGTTGATTGAACTACCAGTTTCTTCTCATGGGACTGATATCAATCATGAAGCTGGGCTTTGAAGCAATGACTCACATGCTAAAGGCTATAAAAGCCAATACTATGATTGCTGAAGTGATTTAAGCTCACTGCACATTTTGCTCTTTTGCTTTTTTTGGTACTCTCCTAGACTGTGACTCACTTTCTTTAACGTCCATTAAAATATATCAAATAATAGTAAATATTAAAAATACAACATCATAAATCTCCTTAATTTGAATTTTTTGAGTTAACTATAGCATACCTTATTGAACTACCAGCAATCAAAAAATAATTGAGTAGAAAACCTATCATACAAGTTATATGTGCAATGTGCCTCCTTATGGACCAACTGTGATCTGTAACAGCACCAAAGAAAAATGTGCCACCAGCTTTATTCAGATACAAATTTAGATTTACCTAATTAAAAACTTTAAAAAAAAAAAAAAACCAAAAAAAAACCAAAAAAAACCCAACCTAAATTAAAACCTGCAAGTTGCACTGAAAACATCATACCAAAATACCACCATGTGTACTTTGCAGGTTGCCTCCACAGTGCCATCCAAACTTTGCTTCTCGGTTCCTTGCTGGAGCTGTTATTAATTCAGCACTATAAATGCCAAAACACTCTCACAATCATCAATAATGACATGAGGCACAACTGATTCAGCCTCTGTGTCTCTGGCTGCATCAATGAACACACCAGAACTGCACATGGCTTCTCCTCCCACCTTCAGTGACCAAAACAGCACAACTTGCTTTGTTCAGGCATTCGTTAGTTGGCAAATTAAACATTTAAACCATTTTTCATTTAATGAAATATGCAAGTGTATATAAAGTCTAAATACATGCAAATAGTCCCGTGGGTGGTAACTTGTTGTGCCATAAACATGGACAGAATGACCAAGAAGATCCAACATACTCACATCTGAAATGTTTGTTCTTCCTAATTTAGACCTCTTTTGAAATTGTTTTTTTATACCCAATCCTTTTTCCTAAGCTTTTATGTGGCTTAATCCTTTTACAATATAACAAGGAGATCACACCAAACTATTTTTAAAAACACTGCCATTTAATCTGGTAATTTTTTAGACCAAATTTCAATAAAATTTGCATCATCATGAGTTCTTAATAAAAATATTAATTACCAGCATCATTCTTTTTTTAGAATGTTAGTTTATGTAATTAATGGTGAAACCTATACAGGCCTAATCACTAACAGGATCACCCTAATCACTGACAGAAACAAAATCAGAAAAGCTTTTTCTTCAAACTCCTGCAACCCTCCAGCACCTTATAAAAGTAAAACCCACCTGCAGCCCTACCTTGGTTTCTGTACCTATAAAATGTGGTACAGTAACCTATTTCCCAAGCAACAGGCAGAGAGGTTTAGTTTAAAATACCAACAAAGGACAGTTTTCTACAAATATACGTATTATTGACAAAGGATAATGTTATACAAACGTACCTATTCACTTACACAGAAAAAAGACTGGGTTTAAATCCAAAACTGGGCTCACCTGAGTCACCTTCAAACTCACTACGAAAAATTTGCTTTGACTTACCTGAAAGAAAACAGTTTAGAAAATTAGATTTTTAGACTGTGAAAACAAGAACTACACCATTTCTGTCTGTCTCTCATCACCAAACAGAATTGCATTGAAGAAGTAAGACATTTTACAATTCATTCCTTTAATTCATCATTTTAATTACATCAAAAATCCAGCAGAACAGTTTGAGCAAAAGCCTCATTTCTTTTCCCTTTGAAAAACACGACAGCTTCAAATTTTTTATTTTGGTACAGAGTAAATAAGTTTTCCAAGAATGCCAAGAAAGAATTTACTGTGTGTGAATATGCAATATGCTACTGCCACTGACAAGAAAAGGCAAAGTTGTTCCTACAGGCAAATTGTGCACTTGAAAATTATATTGATATAACTGCACATTTCATGACAAGCACCCATGAAAACAACAGACCAGACAGATACATGGACATCTAAATGAGTAAATACTATGACTAGACTTGCTAAATTTAATACTGTACGTGTAATACAGAGCATAAATTTGTGTGCATTTATGACATTAAGAGCTCTGCCAGTCTGAGAACTGTCAAACACACAAGTATTTTCCTGTTCTTCAAATTAACAAGAAGTATTTTCAAGGGAAAGAACACAATCTTGGTAGCACAGGGGATCATTCTGCAGAAAAAACACCATAATATTTCTGTAAGAAACAAATCAACATGAGCTGTCACTAGCAAACTGGTGTCCCACAGTACAGCTCCTGTGCTGGCTCTCATTTATATCACATAATAAAAAAACAGTTCCTGCACCAAGATGTTTACAAAATGATGTACCTAAAAATCATTTCTAAATCTAATCTCTTCTGCAAACAGGAATATTTAAAAGGATGTTTCCTTCAGGCTGTTTTTTCTTCTACTGCTCTTGTAAATAGGCACTCATGATGTACGTGATTTAACCACGCAATTCCTAATGCCTCAGCAAACATGCAAACAAAACATCTCCTGGGCTTCTAAGAGCCTATAAATGAAGGGTTAAACATACTACTAAAACATAATAGCCAGTGCCTTTTCCTAACTCCCCTCTAACAGGAAGGCTGACAGATCCTGACCGCAGCAAACAATAGCTGGGATTGTACTAGCAAGAACTAGTTCAGCTGCATCACTTGCCAATAATTTTTTTAGCAGATTTAACATTCTTCTGTTTCCTTCACTTGAACAGTATGATGGGGCAGGGGGGGGAAAGGAAGAGAGCAGATAAATTTCCATCAGAGCCTCAACCACTGAAAGAATTTGTGCCTGGTACCTGCCAAATGTGAAACTCCAGAGCAGAGGCCAGCAGGGTTACTAACCATTAGGGGATGGCAGCAGAGATCTCAGAGCTATGCAAACTGGGGCACAGAGCTGCTTTGGCAAGAGGTTTTCTGACTGCTCAACACATTTCTGGGCCTGGGAGCCCCCACAGCCCCTGCCTTAACAGCAGCAGGAGCAGCAGAGCCACCAAAGCCCACATTCACACCATCACTGGGGCTCCAGCAAAAGCTACCAGGTCTACACAAAATATGGTTTACACCTGCAATTTTTCCAGTGGGACAAAAATCTACACATGCATGTGTGTACATGCAGGCACCAACTATACACAGATACATATTTACATATGAAATATCTCTATTCCATTTGCATTCAAGCCATCACAGAACTAAAGGATTCAACCACATCTGGAGAGTCTACCAAAAAAAAAAACCCAAAAAAACAACGAACTGAAAAATCTCAGTTTCTCACTATACTGCAGAATTACCTGCCAGAAGCAGAGGCCTTGCAGTGGCCAGTTCCCTTTAGTTACATATTTACATATATGTTATGTTAAAACAGCAAACAGTAAGCAGAAGAGCAGCCTACCTTCTATGTCATCTGGAGCCGTGGCATAGAAGTGAGAAAGGTTAAGCTTCAGTCTGTCAGGGCACTCTCTATTTACAGTCAGACTGGGTGATATCACTAGATCTAGCATTTCCTTATACCTGAAGGAAAACAAAGGAAAAATACAATTTATTCATTAATTATGCATGCTTACTAATGATTCAATTTTTTCTCCCTAAGAGTATAAATATTAAAGCTGATTACCTAAACCCAGGCTTCATATAAATTCCACATAATAACATTCACTAAAGTTTTCATCAAAGGGAAATGCTGAATTAAAATGCAGTACTTGCTTCCTTGGAGATTACACCCATCTGATTAATGATTTCCCTTTCTTCCTGGATTTTGCCATATAAAAACTAAATTCCTGATCTCCCATATGCCATCAAAGCAAGAATATACACACCACTGCCCAGTGAGGCTGC
Organism: Vireo altiloquus; assembly: GCA_013396875.1. Classification (NCBI taxonomy): domain Eukaryota; kingdom Metazoa; phylum Chordata; class Aves; order Passeriformes; family Vireonidae; genus Vireo; species Vireo altiloquus. The sequence goes on along the minus strand of VZRF01011317.1, from coordinate 359,143 downwards.
AGAACAGACTATTACAGGCTGAAAATGAAGCTGAGGGCAGTTAAGATCATTATCCAGTCTTACAAGGTAATGAAGTTAGTACTGGTGACAGGATCAGTTTTCCAGGACACCCAAACCAGGCACCCAACTACAATGTCCTGGCCATTAGGTGGCAGTGATACAAGGACAGTTCCTTCCACATGAGCAACCTTATCTGATGTAGTCAAAAATTTCAAACTAACAACATCCAGGATTTACATCTCCAAAGAGAAACATAATTCTTTATGTGCGCATGTGACCTCCACCACAATGAAAGCTTAAAACCTCTGCATAAACAGCCCAGAAAAGAGGACAAAATCTTTATTTCAGACCTTATGTATAAAATCAATAGGTCTATTCATGTACACACCACCATTTTCACATGTGTCTGCCTCCAGCTACAGACCTTTTCAGCTGCTTGCTTGCCTTGGAAGTGTTGGATGGGTACAAAATCTGTCATTAAGTGCACCTATTTACACATCTGTGTTTTCCAGTTTTGGTAAAGACAATGGGGTAAGTACAACAAGGTCTGTTATATTTGATACCTGAACAACTCCTTTTATGCAAGGCAGGTTTCCTTGAAATCTTTACTCCCATACTGTTCTCCCCTTGTTCCCTGTGCAACCAATGTCTGCCTCTACAATCGGGAAGAGTCCACTAGCCAAGGAAAATCTGGTGCTAAATTTCTCAATTAATTGCCTTTATTTCTTTCTAAATACAAACAATGCAATGGAAACCTATTTGAATTTTCCAAGACTAAACTTGCAGCTTTTGGTTCAAGCCCAGAACAGACAATGAACAGAGAACTCAGAGGTTCTGTGCCCTTCTTTGCTTTCCACGGCCACACAGAGCACAGCCGTAGTTCCCTGGAAGCACTGGGTGGAATTAGGGCTATGAGGGAAAAGCATAACTCTGCTCTTGGACAGAGCAGGGCCTGAGCAAGAGCAGATGGGGGAGAGGGAATACGGTGCTGGGAGGATCCAAGGCACCTGGCTGCAACCTGCTCAGGCTCCCTTTCCCTCACCAGTGAAGCACTGCCTGCCAAGGGCAGCTGGCACATCCTTACTCCCAGGCTGGCACCTTCCTGAGCTGGACCATACAGGCAGCAACCAGCCAGTAACAACCCACAGCACACCTAAAACACTGTGAAGGTAGAGAAAGCAGCACATAAACCTGGAATCTTCAGACTTCTGCAATACCAATCTGTGTTCTTCTGGGTGAAGCCAAGAGGTTTGTTTTGATTTTCTGTTTAAATACCACTGTGTGGCTTTACCAGCTTTGAGAAACAGAAAACCACATACTTTTCATCTGAACCTCCCCAATTCCTTTTCCAAAGCCTTCAAGTCCCTGTGAGGGAGGGCAAGTACTGTTAAGAAGAGGCACAAACCAGATCAAGTATTTCACCTGTAACTAAACAGCAAAGACCAAAGCTAAGTTCATTTTCACTTTCTCACCTAACAGCTGCCAGACAGAAAAAACGTGAAACCTCTGTAAATTCGAAGAACTACCAAAAATACGTGTGAAGAGGCATAACCATGTACAGTGTCCACAACCTCAGTCCTCCTTTCTCTAGGTCGCATCTGGGATCTGTCTGCCTCCCTTGGGAACCCGTGTGGGTATGTGCATTCTCATCACCAACATAGCCTCAAGTCCAGAGGCTGGTGAAGGTTTTCAGGTATGTGCCATGAAGGAGACCTTAAAAATGACCAGTGTGGTAGAAATGCAGTACTCTGGATCCAACACTTGTGTCATTCCTGGTCCCCAAGTGCTACCTGCTACAGATTTGCTAAGGAAACAAGACCAGCATAAAAATCAGTGTTGCTCTGCAGCTTGCATCTTTGTTGCTGGTGGGTCTCAAAGGGTTCCACCTTCAGAGGTGTCCCCATAAGAGAAGTACAACTGCCTCCGACCCTTCCTGCCTCGGATATAGACAAACTAAAAATGCAGAAGTGCAGGGGCCACCAATTGTGTCCACAGCCAGTGTCCATGCCACCAAACGCATGGAAATGCAACAAGGAGTCAGATGGGTCCAGGCATACAAAAAACAGCCCCCAGGTGTAAAAACTCCTACCCAAGGGACACAGTCCAATGACAGAGGTGAAACTACAATCCATGACTCCTCACTAAGCTCAGAACACAGCTCGTGAGAGGCTTCACTCAGCCCTTGCAGCACCAGAGGAAGCTCTGCTCCATCTGGTACCGAAGCACAGACTGCAGGGCAGCAAGGGATGGTCACAGCCCTTCTCCTGCACACTCAGCTTATGCCAGAGCTTTTTCTCCTGAAATGCCTGATCTCACTCTTTTGCTGGCACAGCCAGGCTGCCACAGAGAAAGTGCTCAGGAAGAATTTTGTGGTTCTTCTCAGTGGGGCAGAACAAGGTGTCACCTACAAGCTATGGCTCCTAAGGCTCTCTGAAAAGCATCAGGATGGCAGGTGCTTTTCTCCCAGAGGAATTAGTTTATTCAAATCCACTGGCACCCCATTTAATTTTGGCTGCATGGCTGAGAAGGCAGGGTTCCATTTCATACAAGCTTTTCCCTTCCACTCCAAGCACCATCTCATTTCTTTTCCCCTTGCTTCCTCAGTGTTTTACCTGAGCTGAGGGAAGGCACTGCTGTCCCAGATCCTGTCAAGCTGGGGTTGTTCCACCTTGTTTCTCAGATAACACATGCCCTTCAGCATAATCCAAAGCCCCATCACTCATGACACTGCCCAGCCTGTTGCCAAGTGAACAGGAGCAGATGTTTAAAGGGAAATGATCTTTTATAGTGATTAATGCACTTTAATTACATCATTGTTCAGAGATTTCATTAGCTACTCTCTGCCTGATGGTTTTTCTACTGGTTTTGTTCTGTTCACTTTTGTATTCACAAAACCACATCATGTTTTCCTGTATCTATTCTGTAACATTTACCTGTGCTTTTTTCAGTTCTCATTTTTCCTTAGAGTATGTATTAGTTGCATGTACAAACAGGTAACTTTTCACAGAACTGCCTGTCTGGTTGTGCATGTCACGTATGTGTGCTGTTAGTGGCTTTGCCTGTTTTGCACGCACCATTTACTGATTTATTCATGTGCATTTCTTGCCTATGGACTTCTTGACAAGAGTTTCTGAAATTCCAGTTTTAATGATGGCAAGCTACAGAAAATATTCAAATAATGGAACAGGGCTGGTATTTAACATAGTAAATGCCATGCTGGAGTGCAACTGATGAAAATATCAGGTCTTTGTTTCCTTTTTAGAGCAAAACCATTTTCTGGCTTAAGCAGAGTACAGTAAATCAGTAATAAAGTTTGCTGAATATGAGTTTTTATTAAAACCAGTGATGGCAGCATCTAGCATGCAGGGCTGACAGACATCTGGAAGAGCTTTTGGCTTCTATAATTAAGAAGAACCTTGTGTGAATTTGTTGCTCAGCTTTTCCATTAGAATCCCCTACTCAAACCCCAGTATTTTGCCCTGAAAGTTAGCCCACAAAATATCTGCCAAAAACAAAAAAATTTTTCAAATGTTCAGGAAGGAAAAAATAGAAATAGAGGTATTTTTTCAGTCATTATGAAGCTATGAATGCCAGATTAAACAATTTAAGGTTTCAGATATTTGACTGAGGTGCTGAAGATGAAACTCCTGAGCGATCTCATCTCTCTCCAGCAAAGCACTCCAAGATGGGTGTAAGTGCAATGCCAAGGAGGGACCTGGTGTGCAGAGAGAGTCTGCAAGGTGACGAGAACTCCAAGGATCCTGTTTTGAAAGGATGGAACAGGAAACCACCATGGCATTACGGGCAGATGGAACCACAGCACAGCTCTGCCCAGCGCAGCTGACAAGCCAGAAGGCACCAGAAACAGATGGAGTCTCCTTCCAAAGCTTGGAGCTCTGCTGCTCAGGCATAACTTAAATCCTCTCTCAGTCTGCTCTCACCTGTTATTAACATCCTCCCCTCGACACACTAAACACATCTCAGGACCACAGGCACTTCCATCCTCGCTGGGGACTTGTGCCTGGGACTCGTGCCTGGGACTCTGCACTGTTCACTCATCTCCACTCCATTTCTAGGGGGAAAAGACAGAATTCTGGCTTCAAAATGCACATGAATGGTAGAAAAAAACGTTCAAAGGAGAACTTTCAGGGCATTTTCACTAAATAAGACACCTGGGTAGGATGAGGTACCAGGGTAAACTCAATGGCAAGGTGATTAAGAAATTTCAGAGGGAATATGTGCAAGGAAGAGCAAAGCATTTGCCCCAAAATGACAGCAGTCTGCAGGAGGGTATATGAGCAACAGAAGGGACAGCTGGGAGTAGAAGACACTACAGGGGAGAAAAAGCTGGCATGGGTGTGGGAAAAAAGGAGAATGAGCTCTGCATCTGTCCTCAGTGAAGGAACTGAAGAGTGAGGAGGCCTGCAGGTAAAAAAGACACAACTCCTCCCCTTGGGAAAAACCAGACAGATCCTACAGTGGAAAAGGCAAGTACTTTAAGGGAGTGAGAAACTGCAAACTTTCTCCATGAGGGAAGAGGTAAATACAGAAATTATGCTCCCTGCAACAATCCCATGCAATCATCTTCTCAAGATTTTTACTTGTATCTGGATAGAGGCCAAATACAAGCTTAAACCACTAGATCTTCCTAAACATATGCATATGCCAACACAGAGCCCTAGGCAGGAGTGGTACAAGCCAAGTCCTCTGCTTTCAGCTTTGCTGGGAAGGGGAGGAGTAGACAGAGATTGCAGCTGAATTGCAAGAGTAACATTTTTGTCTTGCTTCCACGACTTTATCTGGTTTTAATTAGTTGATCAACTGCTTTTATCTTTCTATCCTCCTAAAAAATGGTTCAGATTGCTAAGAAGTACATTATGACTCCAGTGGTAATCATCATTAGAAAGATGACAGTCTGATTCCTCAGTCTATTTCAGAAGTGAATCACATACAAAAAAGTCTGAAGATGGTTTTCCCATTCTCTGATTCAGAGAAAACAAACAAACCCCATCTCAGTGCTAAAAAATTTGGGTTTAATTCATTCCTAGGAAATACAAGCTTAATTTTTTTTCCCATATGGATAAAATTTTCAAAAGCACCTGCTATGCCTCATTAATTTTCATTGGGAATTAAGATTTCTACTGTTTGAACTCCATGGGAAGCATAGTAGCTTAAGCAGCATTGCCAGGAATTTTGGTTGCAAAATTCTGCTCCCAATTTTACTTTGCTCCTGTACAAAAATAAAGGAATCATTCATAAGCAAAGAAAACAGTATTACCTTGCAGCCACCTTCCACATGGTATAATCATAGGGAATCTCCCACACTGAAGATTTTGGCTACTTCTATCCACACATTTCAAAAGCAGAGGAAAGTAATTTCATTTCCTCTGTCAGTACATTCCTCCCCACACTGTTTGGACGTTCTTCTCTCCATCCACAATAGATTCTTTGTTCCATTTCAAAAACTCAAAAATGCTCCAGCAGGTGAAAACCACGACCCTATTTTCTCTTGTATAATGAGTCTTAGTTCATCCACAAGTACATCTGATAGATGCATGCAGGAAAAGCCTGAACAGGCATAAAGGCAAAGCTGGGCTGGCACTAATGGTCCTGCCCAGGACTGACAGCACAGCCTCGATGACAAGATATCCTTCCAAGGTGACCTGCAGGGCAGATGCCTCGGGCTGTTTATATTCCTGAGAGCTGCTTTTTACTGATGTAATTGCACAATAAAAAGCAGCAGTACATGTCTGGATTTATCATTGCCCAGCCTGTTTCAGACACAAAAGAAAGAGGACTCCTTAGTACAGCTGTAGCACAGCCCCTGGGGTGAGGATACAGAGCTGCATTAGCTTCCAGCACATTTTATCTCAGGCTAGGGATGAAAACAAGAGAAACAAAAGTTATGTGATAGATAGGGAAAAAAATGGTGTGGGTTAACATTAAGATTTTCAGATTCCTCTTTTTTTTGCAAAAAAAAAGTGTTAATTCTAAACAAGCTTAAGAAAAATAACTGAGAAAAAATAATAAAATAGACCAATTATTTCACACTTATGAAACCACTATTGTTTAAGAATAACTAAAGTATTCCATCAGCTTTAAAATCTTTCCCCACATGGTTTCTGTGTTTTGTCTTTTTTTTCTTAAATGAGACAGTCTTTTTTATTAAAACTTTACTTTCACTGGAAGTTTTCTGTCTTGCTCTAACCCATAGACCAGACCCGAAAAAACAGATGAAAAATTCCCGTCTCATGAATTTTTTGAGCCAAATTCCCTTTTTTTTTTTTTTTTTTAAGGAAAGTCAGCCTAAAAGACTTTTGAGTGCTTGGAACTGGCAGAAATAATTGCATGCCTTGTTTCCCTGGAAGTCCTGAATTTCCAGAAGCATTGACTTGCTTCACCAGGCTTCATCACCTGCTATTCCAGTTTGCTTTTCAATGATTTTTCTTTAAATACACGCTTTCTTTTTTTGTCTCAGACCTGTTAACTAAAAGAAAAAAAAAGAGTAGGGTGTCTTCATAGAAATAAATGCAAATAAATTCCTCCTCCTAGCAAGGCTTCAGTACTGCCTCTCCAGGTGCTCTCTTCCTGACTCCCCTGCAGACAGGGAAGAGACAGGTGAAAAAGGGAGATGAGCTGGGCTGTGATCCCCCTGCATCTCCTGTGATTAACACAGGAAAAGACTGAAGGAAGACAGAGCAGGGGAAGCAGCAGCATTTTCTGGCTGAGCAGTCCACAGTAAAGGGGATTCAGTGCACATAAAACAACACAGGACAAGACACCTTCACCATTTATTGTGAAAGCACACTCTGAGAGGCAGCTTGAAAATTCGAGTGAGCTCATGATGGGGTTCACACCAGAGACTTCCAACCTGCCGGCCTGACCAGAAATACATCATGACACTGGTTGGAGTCACTGGGTCTTTTAAAATTAATTTCAACAACAGTATTTCACTTATTCTAAGTCAAAAGGAGAAAACAGGATTTTTCACAATGCCTTTTTTTTCTCTATTGGACCTATTTGCTAAGTGGAGCAACACTTACTTACCAAAGCATCAAACTACTCAGCTCTCTTACTGCAAACAAGTACCACACAGAGCAGGCTACATTGATAAAGAAACACTATGAGCTGATAGCCTACAGTGATTTGAAATATAAAATTATATGTGTATGCATACATACAAATGTACATAATTAATCTCTTTCAACTTCCACATTCCTCTTTGACATTCACAAGCTTCATAATTTCATCACACCTCTTCCTATTCAGATGCCCCAGGCATGCAAGGGCTGCATGCGACTGCAGAAAACCACTCCAGCAGCTCCAGCTGCAGAATTGGGGCCTGTAATGCAAAATAATTGCTTCCAGAGTTGGGGCTTCCCAAACCAAGGGCTGCAGAGTTCAGCTCATGACACTTGTCACCTCTTTCCACTTTGAAGAACTAGACTTTTTATTCCTTCTCCTCAGAATCACAAGGACTAAAACCACATATAAATAGAAATTATAAATACAAATATAAATATATGTAATTGGAGTTTATTCCCCTCACTCAGTTTTCTGCTTTCTCCTCACACGTCATGGTGAGTAAAGAGCAGCATCTATGTTAGGACATGAAACTCTGGTCTTACCAGCATAAAAGTCGTGTTTGTAGGGCCTTATTTTGTAAAACATCTGCATCAATACACAGTAACATAAAGCAATTACATAAGCAAAATTAAGCATCCAGAAACTACTTCAGCTCTACCGTACCAGGATGAAGCGGAGACAATAAAGCACTAAACATCACAGAAAAAAACATCTGCTTCAAAAAGTAGTGGAAAAACCACAAAGAGAAAACAGAGCACTCCTGCCCAGACTCCAGTGGCATTAGAGAAACTACTTTTAGGCAATAACTTTTGTAAAACTAACTATTCAATGTGGCAAGTAATAACTTCCCTGAAACTCTATTTAATGCAGCAGGACAAGACAAATCATCCTAAGTTGCATAACGCTTGGGAGGGAAAGCACCTCACACAGCTGGAGCTGCAGGGCAACAGGAACTCTATCATTGCACAGTTTAATGCAGTGAAAGTTGGCCATTAGCTGGAACGAGTGCCAAGGGGAAACATTTTCCAGGAAGTTTAGAACATTTGTATCACCCACATCCTAACAAAAACCTCCTCATTCGAAAGGTAGGGATGAGTTATGCACAAAGCTGCCCCAACCCTCAGTGTGAGCAATCTGGGATAGTGGAAGGTGTCCCAGCCCAAGGCAGGGGGCTTGGAACGAGATGATCTTTAAGGTCCCTTACAACCCAACCTGTTCTATGATTCTGTGACATTCTCTCAGAAAAATCAATGTATTCAGAAGTACTTTCCCGTGCTGCTTGAGAAGTAACACTCTAACTAAAATCCACAGGTAACTGTGTGCAGGAAAAAGTGGTGCTCACTCACACAGGAACAGGACACAATGAGATTGTCATAGAGAAATAGCAGATCAAACTCTAGTCTGAGAGTCAGAAAACCTGGGGTTTTCTCCCTACTCTGCCCTGGTAACTCAGCTGGTTCCTAGGCAAGTCCTTTGTGCCACCACTGTGCTTCCTGAACTTTGTGTGTCTTCCCCAGAGAAGCTGCAGGACAAGTTCCTCTTCTATGCATGTGAAGCATCCCTCAGTGCAATGGTGTCCTACCCTCTGTGAGATCTCCAGGTAACGCAGTACTAAATAAACAGCAATAACGAAATATATATATATATATATATATAATTTTCC
>VZRF01011317.1:321588-350162 GCA_013396875.1 Vireo altiloquus | reverse complement strand
CAGCAATAAAAAAATTTATATATATATATATATATATAATTTTCCCTAGGGCTGAAGTTTACCTTGAAGTAACACAGAGCAGCTCCTACTGAGTTCTTCCAATTACTATGAGATTGGACAAGTTACTCAGGACTACGTTAAGGCCTCTGTAAAACTGGGAACTATAGTAGGAGTTGCCAATTAAGCTCTTTTTAGCGGCTGAAAAGTGCTCTGAAGTCTTTAGGTGAAATCTGTTACACTGCTGTGGTATTTAATGATATCCATGCCAATGAATAATGACCAACATGAACATGAGACAGCCAAGAATGAGGCGAGGCACAAGAGCTGTCCTTCAGGGCATGTTCTCTCACTATTTTTGGTTCAAAAGCTCTCCATTCCCAGACTATGAGAATTTCTTCACCATTTTGATTTACTTCTCAAACCTGTCAGAGTCCTGCAATGGCTCCAGGAAGCCACTAAGAAAGGTAGGGCTGCCCCTTTATAACAGCCCTGTGTCAGCACCTCCGTTCTCAGCCTGTAAAGGAGGAGCACTTGGGGAATAATAATTCAGAAAGAGCTAGGGGAAAAGAACTATGAAATGTAAGTTAGCAAAAGGACTTTGGATGTAAGGGGAAAGTCTAGCATAACAGTACAGGTGAGGCTGGAGTGAGAATGACGTACTCTCTCCTTGGTTAAATCCCTCAAGTCAGACTTTCTCCGAGCAGAGAAGACAGCAAAGAGAAAGTCTGTTGTACGTGTAGAAGGTTGGAAGAATCTCTGATTGTCTCATTTTCCTTACCAATAAAAGAGCAGTGATGGTATTAAGATTATGGCACTTGTGAACAGAACTGCTCTGTTAGTGCTACAATTTATGGAAATACCAGATTCACCAAGTTTAGACCATTCTGTGATCAACAGTGAATTTCTGGTTGGGTCATCTTCAAACATGTTGAGTCAAACTAAGTCAATCCCTATAATAAAACAAGAGCTGCTGCCCTCCTTTTGATGCTGCTTAACACACTCTTCTCCATAAATGCTGTGGGCAAAGCTTGTCCAGCACTGCTGTAACTGCTGTGAAAGGCACTGCAAATGCAGGGGCTCATTCAATACCATTTAACCCTGAAGCTGCTTCCCAAGTGCATGGCCTGGATGAGGAAATCCAGCTGTACTCTGATATACTTTCCCTGTTTAGATACGAAGTAAGTCAGGTTACCAGTCTGGTTTTAGTGGATATTGTGGTTACATAAATCAAAATTCATAACCTTCTAATATTCCCTTAGTCATAATCCTTTCTCTTTGAGAAGAGCAGAGGATAGACCTGGAAGAGAGGCTATCACTCAGCTGAACTTCAAGAAGTTATCCTTCCCTCCTCTTCTTCACGGATATAAATAAAACCACCTTTTCCTTCCATTTTTGACTCTTAATAAAATAAAATAAAATGTCATTATGAATAATACTTCTGTAGTGAAAGGTGGTTACCTCACCAGTAGGAATACTGAAATGTCTTTTTTTTTGCTCCTTTATCTAAAACTGGAAGGCTCAAAAGATACTCTGAATCAAGAGACTGGCTGACAATGGCAGTTTATAGATAAAATTTCTCATTTTAAAGAGCTACAGCACAACAGCAGCAAGCAAAGTAGCACAATGTAATTGCTACTTATCTTGGGAATGATAGCAGAAAAAGGGACAATAATCGAAAGCAATGATTGAGCAAACTGCACTTTAATTTGTTACTCATACCAATTAATAGTGTGGAAACTGCCAAGGGGAAAAGGAATCTACTCGGAGCAAATGCTCACAATGTTTTCCTTGATATTAACCCCATTAATAATTCGTTTCTGTGGATATTTGCAAGTCAGGCCAAAATAACAATATGTGAATAACGAATGGTTCAGGTGAGCCAAGGTCTGATTTCCCAAGAGTTTTGGTGTGACAATAGGCTGAAGCTTTTTTCTTTAAGCCCAGGTGAAAGTTAACCTAGGCCCAAGTTCTCAAAGCTGTTGGCTGTTAGGTTTATTTCCTAGACAGAGGGAAGGAATTTTTGCAGGGATAACCAGAGGATATTATCAAACAAAGAAGAGTGGCAGAGATCATGCCATCCAGTCACTGATACTCTGCAGGACAGCATGGTAGTGAAAACCCCAAATGAAACAAATGCACCAAGCCAATGCCATGCACACAAATGTCCCCGTTTTCCTTTGCAAAGTCTGATCTGATAAAGAAAACACTTCCTGGAAGTGCCATTTTATGATATTAAACAGACCTCAAATGACTTAACAAAGTACAGAGGGACACTGACATTTGAACTGCAGGAGTTTTGGTTTTCATCTTGTTTTTCCCCACTGTGAATATTGCATTTGAATAACTGAAATTTTTAAAATATCCTTTCCTCCTTTCACCATGATGTAATGCAACTGTTGCACAAGAATAACAATGTAGAGCTACTGCTGCTGGAGCCCAGTTTGGCACCAAGAGAGATTAGGGCTGGCACCAAACACCATGATCTTTAAAATAAATTTGGCAGCCGTAGCTCTTGCCACTGCTGCCATAAACAGTAGTCAGGGCAGTAAATGGAAAAGTGCTGAAAGACACCGTGAGTTTGTTACTGGAACAAAGATGCCCATTAGGCAACCACTTAATCTAACACCTTCTCATATATGAAAAGTAAAGAGTTTTACAATGGCATGTCAAAATTAGCAGCGGTAGCAGGGACCAAAGAGTAACATAACAGTGCCTTTCATTTGTCCATCACACCAAACTGAGCCTACAAAACCCACCAGCCAGCTACCTGTCAGCCAGGAGAATTAACAAGCACAATTCCAAGTTCCACTAGATTATTCAAAGAAAAATACTTAATCTATACAAGAGCACATCTGTCTCAACAAATTCTCTTTCCAGTACTTTTCAGCTATGCTTTCCCGAGAGGACTTTGCTCCTATTCAGTGATGTTGGAACAGTTCTCTGGAAAGAGATGGATATGCGTGTTTTTCTTCTTTAAATGCAGATGGAACAGAAGAGAAATGCAAGGTTTCCTCACTGTATCCCTCCTGGCTTGAACTGAAAGAGCGTGGGCTGATTTTCTCTGCTCTATAAAAAGGGTCTGATGATTTGTGATGTGGACATCTGCCTGCAACTGGACAGATGCCACCAGCTTATTTCACACAGACAACGAGACAACAAGCCGTGTAATAGCAGCATCTTTCAATTGATACTTAATTTGTTAAAAAAAAACCCCTCATAACTTAGCAGAAAAACTCAGCATTCCATCCCAAATTTCTCTAAACTTAAAAATCCTTTAAGTACCAACTCTTAACTAAAGGACTGCCTTCACCTGCCGGATAAAAGCCAGAAGCATGTGTGGTGCTGTAGCAGCTTTTTGCCACTTGGTTAGCACTAAAACCCTTAGGAACAGTCAAGGTAGATTTCAAGCAATTAGTCTGATCCTCGGTAATAACTTTCAGCAATAGCACCAACAAGCACTCCTAATGGGATAGCCAATATGGTGTTTGTGTGCGGAGGCACACAGAAGTTACAGACTCTTTTTACAGCTTATGGAATAAATGAAAAGCAAGAATTGGTTTAAAGGTGGGAACTTTTTTCTCCACTCCAAAAAATCAAACAAAATGAAAAAAATAGGATCTGATTACTATGACTTAACTTTTATTCCTGATGGTGTCAAATTCTTCAGGTTACATAAATCATCAACAAGCCGTGGATCGCTTTTAATGGCCACAAACCACAGTGTCTTTTATTAGAAGATGTTTACAGCTTCAGTGACAAAACTAGCATCTTAAAGTCCACTTTGTTTCTCTAAAGAGCACTTTCCTCCTATCATATTATGCACCACATACCCTTGGGATCACCAGTCCAACTCTCGAGAAGCTGCTCTGTGACACAGCTGTCACCTCCGAGGCCACCAGTGACCAGCCCAGCCCAATTTGGGACTGCAGGGAACAGGAGAGTGCTGGGGTCCAAATCTATGTCATTCACAGGACTACAGGGCAGCCACAAATAATTCCTTGCAGGTACAGAAAATGGTAGCTACCTGGAGTTCTTTCAGATAATCTAAGAAAAGAGTTTTATCATCTATACAGATTAAGAAATCCAGCTGCAAGTACAAGCCAACTTTTCCTGCTTGGATATTTGAGAACAAGCTCACATGGAGAAGGTGACTAGAAACTCAGATTTGATCTGCAATTTCCCTAGCTTAAAGGCAAATTTCTCTTGCACACGTGGGACTTCAAAGGCCCTCACCCTTTAACAGCCCAGAAGAGCAGCCTGACAGCCTGGTTCAACAGTGGATGTGTTTCCTGGCATTGGATTAACTTCAGCTCATCACCTTCAGTGTAGCTTCTCTCTGACACTTTTATGGAATAACTTCTACCACAGACAAAAGAATCAAAGTCATTTCCTCCCTCCAGCTACTACAAGATGGCACAGATATGTCCAATTCACTCACAAGCAGCACACAAAGATGCTCTTGCTGATTCCAACTGTTTGCAGCAATGAGGTACCAGAAAGTAAAAAAATAAAATCAATGGTGCAAAATGTATGAATGCAGTGCTTGGCTTCCAAAAGAAATACAGCAGCTCACCTCTTCTTCCCTTTCACAGAAAATCTGATAACGCTACTGAAAAACAAGGAAAAAGGACACAGTGTCTAATGCCAGACTGTGTTTTGTTTTTTAATTAGTGCATATACAGGAGTAATACAAAAACTGGAACAAAGGTATCTGAGCTCAAGCAAGTTGCAGCTCTACACTAATTTCCCTCAACCACTAATTAGAGAGCCATCTTAAAATACTAGCACAAAAATAACTGCTATTAGAAAAACAATTTACTTTTTTCTCTGGAGTGAAATTGTCAGAAATAGCAAATTTGATGCCATGGTCCAGTGGCCAGGGTTCTTGTAAGGGAGACTTGGATTCAGTGCTGTGGCAGCCACAGGTTTCCTGTTACCAGAGTAGTTTACAAAGCCATCTCCTATTTAACCTGCTTGCCTCTATTCCCCTCCTCTGCAAAACAGGGGTTTCTGCATTTTTCCCCTTCTGAGCATGCTGAGCTCAAAATTGTGACGACAACAAGCTGCACTCAGGTAAGTCAGCACAAGGGTATGAGGCAGAAAACTATAAAAACAACAAAGACAGAAAAGCAGCCCTACACCTAGGAAAAATGCCATGAAACCGAAGTATTTCTGACTTTTGCTTTCTACTTCGGAACCTTTCCCTGCTCTTGTGCCCGTGCAGGGAGCAGGCACCGCCTGCAGTTGTCATAATCAAACAGAAGCCTAAATCTCACATTCCTACTCCCTCCTAGACCACATAATATCCCTCCTCACTCCAGCACCCAACTTCTGCACGGTTAAATCCACATTGGGCTGTGTAACTCTCCTGTCCCAGTCGCTCCCCTCCAGTTGCTCTGCTCCCAATAGGTGCCAGGTCTGTGCACTTTCTGTTCGCACCTGTCCTGCCATGGTTCACATGAAGCATGACCAATGTGCAAACCCCTGGACAGCTGCTGGTTTTACAGGCTGTCACCACAAAGACTGCCTGTGTGCCTGCTTGGAGGGTGTCGATTCTTTAGGAGCCCAGCAACTGGATTCATTCAGTTAAGCTGGAAATTTAAGCATGGAATTGAAATGCCACAATTAAGAGAACCAGCCTCGCTTAGTTCGGCTTCTGATCACAAACTAGCATTGGGGGATCATCTGATGTCTTAAAATCCTGCATCCTACACTTCTAACACAGTTAATGAAGGTTAAAAGGGTGCATTTTCAGCAATAGATATTGCAGAGAAAATGGGTGTAAAGATTCCAAACTGCAAGGTCTCACAGGAGAGGATAACGTGTGCCAGAACCTCCAGCCCCTAAACTCATCTAGTGTTTGTGTGCCAGTGGGGTGAAAGCTAAGANACTGCAAGGTCTCACAGGAGAGGACAATGTGTGCCAGAACCTCCACCCTCTAAACTCATCTAGGAGCTACTTCCTTAGTGTTCGTGTGCCAGTGGGAAAACAAAAATCAATGAGAAAATAACACAAAATAAGAAGAATATATGACGCAGAAGTAAAAGGCTCCTGGGACGTGGGCCTGAGAAATGCCTTTTGAAATGCCATGGAGTACTACTGAAAAACATAATTTCTGTAACCTTTCTGTGCACTGGATAAAAAAAAAAAACCCAAACAAAACCCACAAAAACTTTCAGTACAATTTCTAAACAAACAAAACAAGTCTCTGCTAGAATTACACTCCATCTATTTCCCTCTAATTCTTGTGGACTGCCCACAAGAACTCGAGTTTCTGGCTTGTTGGAGAGAAGTTAACATCTAATTGAAAAAGGCAACGTTTTCCTCATCCTGTCACATACCACTTTGCCAGTAAATACGTGGGACAGATAATTTGAAAAGCACATACACACACTGTAAGCAAAAGTCCAAGTTTTAAGAGCAACAGGCTGACAGTGAAAGCTGTGAGCTAACATTTTTCTCAAATCTAAGCATACATTTTTCCATGCATGCAGCTGAATCATGGATATTTTAAAGAGTATTTTATTAAGCACAACATGGCTTATCTCCTACTCAGCTCCATAGAACGTGTCCAGTGCTCTACAAAGCATTAAAAAGCATTTAAATCTGGAACTTGCTGGCATCCACTNAAAAAAAAACCCAAACAAAACCCACAAAAACTTTCAGTACAATTTCTAAACAAACAAAACAAGTCTCTGCTAGAATTACACTCCATCTATTTCCCTCTAATTCTTGTGGACTGCCCACAAGAACTCGAGTTTCTGGCTTGTTGGAGAGAAGTTAACATCTAATTGAAAAAGGCAACGTTTTCCTCATCCTGTCACATACCACTTTGCCAGTAAATACGTGGGACAGATAATTTGAAAAGCACATACACACACTGTAAGCAAAAGTCCAAGTTTTAAGAGCAACAGGCTGACAGTGAAAGCTGTGAGCTAAGATTTTTCTCAAAGCTAAGCATACATTTTTCCATGCAAGCAGCTGAATAATGGATATTTTAAAGAGTAGTTTATTAAGCACAATATAGCTTATCTCCTACTCAGCTCCATAGAACGTGTCCAGTGCTCTACAAAGCATTAAAAAGCATTTAAATCTGGAACTTGCTGGCATCCACCAGCAGAGCAGAAGAATTGAGAGTACTAATCTAATCTGGCTCTGGAAACACATCAGGTTCATACCAAGGGTTTAGTCATTAACTATAGTTATCTGACTTATACCAGAACACTGAATGAGCAGTGGTGGTCTCTAGACTAATGCAATGTATGGCAACCCCCAAAATACAGTCCTGGCTCCAGGATGCTGAAATTAATTGCTTTGCTTCTTAGTGGAAGCATTCCAGTCTGGTTAATAAAAAGGTGGAGTCAAAGAAAAAAGCCAAACAAAGGGTATATACAAGTCAGTTTATCAAATACCTATATACAGAATGGGTTTATTAGTTTTTTGCATTGCTACAGAAATGAATTTGCAGGCTACACACAGCAACTGAAAATTGGCATGATTTAATAGCCCAACACTTTTTTTTGGTTCCTGGTATAGGTCTGTGTTTATTTTTTAAAGGGAAAAGGAGATAACATCAGAGAAGCAGAGGGATAAACAGCATCCTTGGTTGTATGGAAATTTACATCTCAGTATGCATTTGAGACTGCATACTGAGATGTTTGGCAAATATTGCTAATTGCGTTAGAATTCAAACGTCAGGTTTGGTGAATTCAAGGGAAAAACAGTTGCATGAATACCACAAGAACCTATTAATAACTGAGCATGTAAATGAAATTCTAGAAAGGCTGGCAATATTACCCTCAGTTACACCAAAACTTTGGGTTCATGCCAAGAAGAGCTCTATGGTTTTTGACATGAGTACTCAGGTGAGTGGAATTCCAGGGGAACTTCGCTCCAAAAGGAGGTTTTCCTGTGGCACCTCCTAAGATCTCCATTCTTCCTGATGACCATGCGCACTCCAGGGCTGGAGGACAGCAGAGATGTTACAGACTTGGGAGCCAACTGAGAAAACCCCCATGGGTAATTCCTGTGAGGACTGACACCGAAGGTATCAGAGGCAGAAATCACTCCATGGTCTGCCAACAGCAAGGCACGGCGCTAAGAAGCTTTTCACTGTCATTTTGTTTAATAGGTTTTAAAGATTGGTATTTTTAAAGACTGCTATCAAGGACAACACTGAGGTAATGTGAAAGCTGAGCCTGGCTTCTCCTCTCCACCTCCCACCCCCCAGGCCCCTCTCCCTGCAGTTTATTTGGCAAAGAGGCATTGCAGAGAGTCTCATCCAACACTGCTACCCAAGTGTTCCTGAACATGATTAATTTGCTAATGATACAATCTCCAAACAGCATGTAAGTCCTGCTGATGATTTATGGAATGCCAGAGACCATTCTCTCACCAGTGATAAGCTCTTTTCAAGCTCGTGGTTTTGTATGAATCCTCTTGCAATTTCTAAGGCCATTCTTGACTCCGCATCACTCCCAGACAGGGCAGGGGCAGAGCTGCAGCAAGGATTTCTATAATGAACTGCAGGTTATGTATACACACAAATAAAACAGAGGGTCAGATTATGAATTCTTGCATACTTCCATATGCAAAAAGCCCAGAGTGTGCTTTGGAGCAGAGACAAGCCTCACTAGGCAAACACTCTGCTTGGACTGTTCTCCTCCCAGGATGCAAGTGCTCACCAGAAATTGCAAAACTAAGGAACGTTTCCTTTTCACAACTGCTCAAAATATTGTCCTTGGCACCCCAATGGCCCAAGATACAAGAGCAGGGAATCCAAATATAGTCTCAGAAACTTCAGTAGTTTTTCACATTTCTATGCCGGACATTGCCTATGCTGTACAAGCACCTGAAAACCACAGTACCCCAAAAGTTACTCTAATTCCAGCATCCTCTTGACCAGAAGACATAAGTGATACCCAATTTCCCTCCGTTAGGATTTTATTACTTTGATCAATGACATACAGATTGCTTTCAGTCTTCAAGCAACATTTGCAGTCAGCCTGAGTTTCCCTGTGTTCATTCTCCACATTTATGCAGACTGTAAGTTATTTTTACCTTTGTGGAATAATCACAGATAGCTGAAAATATTTAAGATATGAGATCTTCACTACAATCAGCCAAGAATCCTACAGCTGCTCTTTTTGTTCTGACAAGTTAGCCCTTGCTTAACAAAAACACTTCAGAACTGGAATAGCTGGGGTTGATAGGACAGTTTTTGGAATTTTTCCTGAGTCTTAAGGGCTGGCACTAAACACTAATTCCTGTAACAGTAGGCTACCACAAGACACCTCTGCTGAGTACCATTTTTTTTCCTGTTGCTACCTTTCTACAAGAGTGCTGTGCTTCCAAAGGGTGTGGATGCCTCACTCCCCAGTGCATTTACTTGTCTCCAGTATGAGTGTGCTGAGGCATAGCTGGAGCTCTATCCAGCTTTGTTGTCTATAAAACAAGGCATTAATTTGTAAGCATTAATAAGCATGCCATCCATCAGGGTGAGCATGCCCAGGGTTAGCCAAGGGGATTTTCCACTCGTGGTGCCTCCTAAGTCAGATATTTGAACCACCTTGTACGCCACAAACTTGGGGTCACTCCAGGCCTGCCCTGAATTCTTTCCTGGCACAGAAACAAGTTGATCTGGTCAGACTTCTATGCATAAACAAGTGATTTTTACTTGGTACAAAACTTCTCAATCCTATTGCTATTCCTCTCTCCATTCCTCATGCATATTTGTATCACTGAAATATTTCAAAGAAGCAACTCAGTAATGCCACGAATTTCTCCTCCTTGTTCCAAGTGTGGCATCTTCTCTAAGGCACTCCAGATTATGACACTGCACTAAGACAACCTCACATCACCTCCAAGTTACTATTACAAGCCAGCGAGAGGCACAAAACCTGAATTTAGAATCT
This sequence comes from Vireo altiloquus, assembly GCA_013396875.1. NCBI lineage: Eukaryota > Metazoa > Chordata > Aves > Passeriformes > Vireonidae > Vireo > Vireo altiloquus. The sequence continues at coordinate 340,248 of VZRF01011317.1, read as the reverse complement.
GGGTACAAGGAGAAGTACAGGCAGGAGAAAACAAGATTTCGGAATTCACTATGAGATCCAGACCTTCCATTCCTATCACAACTAAAAATAATAATCTGAAATTGAACTGCATATATACTGCCTAAATACTGTAGTGGTTTTCTTTTACTTTATCACAAAAACTGATTAATGTCTGTGCATTTAATATTAGGGCACTGTCAGTTATAAAACAAGACTTGTACATTTGACCGAAAAGGAGTTTCAAGCCTACAGTTTGTTTTGTAAATCAGTGTAACTCTGGTTTCATTTAATAAACAGGAGAAAGAGAGAATTTTACAAATACTTGTTTAAATGTACTTCTGTACTCAGACAAGCCTCAGAGGTTTGTTTCAGCTCTACAGTTCTGCCCACAAGCTGGTAAAGCCATTATTGCCACAGAAACCTCACAGGAGCAATAAAACAAACAAACAAACAAACCCAAGAGCCCCAAAAAACCTAAAATCAAAACAACCTATCTTCATCTGCATGCACTATCTGACAGAAAAACACACATGCAATCAAGCTACAATTAGCTGCCAACACTATGAGCAACCTACGATGCCAGAGATCACCTGCTGTGCATGAGGCTTTTAAAACCAAACATTTCTTTTCACTCTGGGCTCTGTCTTGGTTGTCTGCTTCCAGCCCAAAATGAATTGTAACTCCAGGCACAGAGGTGAGGCTGTGGCACCAACACAACTGCAATCCTGGAAACAGAAATGTTTGAGCAAAGGTGAGGAGGTCGGGAAAGGGCAAAGTCCCAAGTAATTTTAAGTGGTTCAGCTAAGTAGGGAAGGCTAATGGGATACCATTTTAATTTGTTACAGTCATCCCCTGTGAATAAAAGGACAACGTTTTTCTTCAGCAGCTTGATTACAAAGCAGTAAATCCCTCTGTGTATATAAAAGATCCATGAACAGTATAGATCAAATGTCAAAAAAAGATTTGTACTATGTGTTGGGAACAGTTTTAGATACTCAATCATTCTCATTTTCAAATACTTCCAACAATTATTCTCTCCCTAGAAACAGACATATGTAAGTAATTCTGCCATTCTCTTCTACAAAGACACAAAGTAGCAACATTTTTGCAGCAAACATTTTTGGACCTTCTCTTTCCATAAACACCTAAGAAACACAGCCTTGAGCACAGAAACACGTAATCTTTCCCTCTCTCCCACCAACATTGTCTGACTCTTGCTGGTAACAAAAATTTATGCTGTTTCAAGCACAGGCTGCAGTCTCTACTTTACAAACCCCAGGCAGCAGTAAACGTGCAAAAAAGGCACAGCTCAAGGTGACAATATCCTCCAGCAACAGAAATATCCTGGACAAAGAATTATGCCAGAATAGGATTGTTCTCCAGTTGCTGACAGGCCTTTTGTGCAGTGTATCAATTTCTTTTTTCTTGACAAACTGCCAGTTCAGATAGACTCACAGGCCTGTATACAGCCTATTTCACACACTCATCTATGATGGGACAAAACAACATGTAAAACAGTGAAAGTTGTAGCTGCTCAGCCACAGGTTCTTTTTCAAAAAGAATTTATTTTTTTTTTTTAGTCAGAAGCAGGAATTTTTTGCTTAGAAGTAGAATGTTCCGCCATTAGGAATTATTAAGTCCTTCTAAAGCTCTATAATTCAGAAGCAAACCTCAAATATTTGGTTTATTTCTCAACAAAATAATGACCTGGTCATGGCAATTTGTATCTTGTGTCCACATTGTTTTTTTTCTCAGAGCGTAAGAAATAAATATTCTGAGGCAAGAAGCACTTCAGTTCCATCTACATTCACAGCAGGTCTTGGACCTCCACCTGTTGCTGTAATCAACAAACACCAAATACTTCCTGAACCACAAAACACCTTTTTGTAAAGCAGACTCAGTACTGCATGCTAAATACTTCTGCCAACTCAAGTTTTCAGAAGCCTTCTTGTATTGAGTTGGCCTTTTGATAAGGAACTTCAACCAGTCCTGCAACTGTCGAAACCCTCGAGGTAAAAACCTCCTGGCAGCCCCCAGGGACTGCTTAGGAGAGATGTTACACCATGTCTTAGCACACGCTTGCCTCAGGTCAAGGGGCCCTTGCAGCAGGCTGAGGACATGATCACATTACCAACAGCTCAGCCATAGGGTGGTAGAGCTCCTTGAGAGCCTTATTCACCTTTTCCTAATTAAAGGACAAAATTCTGCTGCTGGCACCTCAACAGCACGATGTATACCTGCTTCATCAGACACTCACACCAACACTTCCCCATGCCAGTGTTTTGAACTTAGACTGTTCATAGCATCCTCAACCAGGTTTTGGAGAGATCAGCCCTGTCTTTAACAAACTTTTCTATACACAGGCAAAGTTGTATTCCACATGGCACATGTAATTTTTTTAAAGGTTGAATTTCTAAACTTTTAATCCATTTATTGTCAATAAAGAACTTTACAGCAGTCTGGACATGTGGATATCGACCCCTGGCCAAAGCAGGCTCTAGTGTTTGTGTTCTGTCTGCCTACAACACTGCCTGTCACTTCTACTGGCTAAAATGTTCTCTTCTGTGGTTTTGCAAAGTGTCCCTCCCTGCTGTGGACTACACACCAACAGTTGGGTTTCATCTCATATATGGCTCTTTTGAGCTCATGGGGAGCGAGGGGAAGGAGTGAGAACAACAGGGGATGGGACCCAAAGCTAAATAAATCAATGTTCCTTTGATCCTTTGGGATGAGGATGCTGTAAAAACACATGGTTATTAGAACTGTGATTTTATTGGTAAAAGAGTTGGTTACTGGCACTGTATTTCAGCATGAACTTACATTATGGTACTAAGTACAAAGCATTCATTCTGTCTGTGGCTATAAGAATTAATCTCTTCCATGTGCAGAGAGGGTGTGTGATAATTCAGCTGAGATTCCCGTTGGTAGTCCGGGCAAGCACTCACCAGCTGCAGGGCTTTCAACAATGCACAGCGACAGCTCCAAGAACAAATGATGTAACTAACACCCCTCTGAGTGCTACCCAGCAGGGCCAGAGCAGCCTCCTCATTTCAGGGTCTTCATCCAAGTAGGTTGTCAGAAACCTGAAGACCTGAAACTAAAAGGTGAGTTTCTCCCCAAACACTCCAACACTTAACTTTGGACAGGATTCAATAGCTAATGGACATTGAATAAAATTGTGTGGTTCTAATAGCTTGCATTTGCCTCAATAATATGAAAAGGTCTGATCCTGATTATTAAAAATGAAAAACTAATTTGAAATGTTTATGTGGATGGCAGCTTTATATGCATGATAGAAATGCTCCAACTGCCTTTACAATCCAGCTGGAACAAAGTTTTCATTTTTCTTTTTCATGAAATTTCATTTATTATGAGCACTGTGTCTTAGTAAGGCAGCTGTTGGCAGCAAGCTGTGAAATTTAAGTTGAACTAGTTAGTACCAAGAGCCAAGATATGTTTTTGTCAGGGAGTTTTCCTTGTATACATGCAACCTACATTCAGTAATTAAAATAGTTTGTCAGTCAATCCTATCAAGCCCACTTGAAGGAAGAGATTTTAAAACACAATTTACAAATTGCAACCAAAAAACTGGGATTGCTACAGCTCATTTCAGCGAGGTCTTTAAGTAGGTAATGCACCAATGACTTCAGAAATTAAGGATACCTGGTTTTCATCACTGTCCTACTAACATGCTGTTAGATTTTGGGCAAGTCACTTCTGACAAGATTTCAGATGGGAATTAAATAAGGATCAGTGTGTTAGTGTTACACACTGAGGATGTCACACACAGCCTGCACCTGGAGGAAATCCATCCTGGCCTTCCTATGACTGGGGCAAGCACTCCTATCATTCAATACATAACCATGATTTTCCTCCAGCTTCTCTGGCTGCTATAAAAGAAAGCAGCAGTAAGCTCCACATCTTCCTCTGAACCTCCTCTGGAATGTGCTTAAGATGCACATTTCAAAAATATCTGCCCTTTGGAACCAGGTGAACGAACAGGACAGGACTTGGCACATGGTATTGGAAGTTCAAGCCAGGTAAGGGCTGAATTTTTATAAATTAAGTGAATAAAAGATTATTAAAAAAAAACCCTAAACTAAAATATTAAACTGATCAAGCCCCAACAACTACAATGACTACTTGCAAATTGACTTATTTCTTAAGTTGTTGCCTGGAAGTTCAGTTATCAAGGCTAACTGCAAAACTGCATCATCATTTATCCTGGGATTTGATTAGCTTCCAATGATTGTAAACATTCAGAGACTTTACTACTGACCAAAGAGACAACCCTGGGCCAGCCACAACCTCCTGCAGCAATGCAGGCCTAACCAACAAACTCATTTCTTCCTGTTTTTCTACTCAGCTGGATCAGCAAGTTGATCCAGTCTGCAGCACATCCAATGGCACCAACACAGAGGAGGAGACAGGAACAGGCAGCCAGGCTGAGCAGGACACAGCTCTCGGTCAGATTAATCCACTCTGGAAACCAGACCCGTGATCTACCCACACCATTGCTTCAGGAGGGTCCCACTGCCCATGGGGTGACTGCAGTTCTACTGCCATGTAAGACAAACCCAAATTACTCCTGTTTAGGTGACAGCTACCTGCACTTCCCTGTAAACAGAGGATTACAATTAAATACTCCAACACAGCTTAAGTTGGCAGCACTTTTACTATTCTAATGTTAACTGACAAACAGGTTAATTTAATGGCTTTGAGGACTCTGCTCACACCACCTAATCCACAAACTATACTCGTGTGCAGACTTTTGAGCAATTCTGATTTGGTATCTAGTGTAGGTGTTCCCAGCAGTGTCCTATTTGCAAGGGTATCAAACCACTTTGGGGGTTTACTTCTTGTCATGCTTACAGTTTGACAGCCATCTACTGCAGTTAAAAACAGAGCCAAAAAGTTCGACTAGAGAACTAAAAATTAAACAGCATTCAGGAATTGGTGGGAGATTGCTCACTGATTGCTCACTAAACATCACTAAACTGATGTTTAGTATCAGTGTACACAGTGGCTGCCTTCAGAGTACTTGAAAGTATTTTTAACCCAAAGAAAGGTTCTTTCCTCCAAGCAAGTCTTTCTCTGAGGAGGTTTTTAAGGGATAAGCATTGGGGTTTACTCTTCTGAGATGACGTGCATTGTTAAAGACAACTGGATTGTATCTCTTTTGTATTAGAAAAAAGAAATCTGACTTGTCAGTATCTAGAGAGTCAAAATCCTCAGATCAAAAATGCACTTAGTACATTCAAAAGGATGAGAGCTGGTGGCCATCACTCCACAAGTACTGCCTCCAAATACACTCACAGATTTACAGCAATATAAAAATACAAGGCTGGCAAGAAACTAAAATGAATATAAAACACATATGAATCATGCACACAACTAATTAAACATGAAAATTATCTTCACAGTCACTTACCTCCACCACTGTAAGTTAACATTCAGCAGAACAAATTTGAGAAGTGTATTTTAGACATATGCAATCTGGGAGTAATATTTCTTTTAAACTCATGTCAGGATAACACAGCTTCCTTTCCAAGAACTGATTATTTTGGGCTCTCCTAAGTGAAGCGAAAAATGCTTAAGACTGAACACAAGCCTTGGCTGACAGCACTTAAGTGAGCCTGGAAATCCTCAAATTTACCGTGTTGGGAACTGCTGTGTAACTCGTAGGCTAAGGCTTCAGGGCAAAGCATACCTACATTCCGTCAACTCACAAGTGGAAGAAGTCAGATTTTGGCAACTAAACTTCCTTTTGCATAAGTAATACACCAACATCTAAGCAACTTGACTGTTCACTGTCAGGGGACCATGTGAAAAATACCTCAACAAATCACATCCCAGCTACTTCTTCTTTACTAACATCTAATTTGCAGAATACAATCCAAACTGCACTTCCAAAAGTCACAAGGGTGTATCAGCCACTTCAGGCACTACAAAAAAACCCCACAACAATATTTGGAGCTTGATTTTCAGTGATGCTGAAAAAAACCCCTGTAAGCTCTAACCTTTAAGAGTATATGCCAAGAGTAATTGCAAAATTTTGAGTTCCAGAGACTACAACAATGCAGGTTCCATTCTGCTTCTTCTGGTAATGGTATTTGCATCAACACAGAGAGCATCCACTTGAGGAAAGACAGAGAGCATCGTGTTGGCACAACAAAACCCTTTCATTAAGGAGACATCTGGGCCATTAATAGCAGTCTGCTGGGGAAGGCTGCACCTCGCTAGATTGGGTTTCAAACCAAGTTCTCCATGAGGTGTTGAGCAAAAGAGAATTGGCTGCAAGCAGGACGACACAGGCCTGGTGGGTTTTGTTTACTGTACAGTTAAAGGACCACTGAATGATTAATGAAGGACTGACAGCTTCTTTGTAGAGTAGCAGACAATATTTTGGGGCAAGACTTTGGCTTGTCAGGTTAAACATAAAAATGCTTACATAGAGCTCTCTCTCCTGAGCTCACTGTTGTCCAAATGACTTTTCTAACTTGCTTCCCAGGACAAGAACGTAAATGTAAGGCTACCTTGAGGAGAAAAAAGAAGCAAAACAAAATGTTAATTTGCCAGAGCATCTGGCACATTAATATGTGTGATAACACCAGCACCATATTGTTAGCAGCTACAGGCAAATCTTCAGCAAAGTCCCTCTCAAAGTAACCTAATTCCATGGAGAACAGCAGGACCTGTTACCCTCCTCAGACCTGTGCCCTGCTCCCTCCAGGCTCTTCCCAGGCACAGAACTGCCATCACCATCAGGAATGGCAAGTGGCTCATAAGGAACTGAACATGTCTTCCTTTGGAGCACAAATAAGGTAAAGAAATGATGCAACTTAAGGTTAATGGCTGAAAAGCCCTGAAGCCCAACATACCAAGAAAATTTTATGAGTTATTTAAGCCTTGAATGCATGATTAAAATCAGTGGATGGCCACTATGATGGTAAGACCATCTCACCAGTTTCTACACTTCAGATATGTGTATTAATAGAATATAGGCAAAAGACCCCAAACATTAAAGAAGATTTGGCCTCTGGAGAAGCAGGGAAGAGGAGAAGTTCCCTACATCAGCCTTTCCAGTCTTCAAGCAGTTACAAATTTACTGGCAACTTAAAATCAAAAAACACACTTCAGAAAACATATCTAGGAAATATAAGATCCTGAACATGCAAAAAACGTGTACATAGTTCAGGAATGCATGTAAAAGACAACACATTTCACCGCCAGCACGTTACCAGCTGTTACAAGTACAACTAGATTTTCAATCAAAATCAGTCCTTAAAGCACAAGCTCAGTTTTTCATGCAGGATCACTTGTGCCCACAAGATGCCCGAACAGCCTTTGCGCATCAGCTCAGAGACTTTTGAAGAGCTAATTTTAGCACTCAGGTCTCTCACCTCAGGTGGGAGGCAAGACAAGCAAGGCTGACTGACCTTCCTTGTCACTCTTCCCTCTCCTTCCCTGTGGCACGATGCTCTAAACCTGGCAGGAATTCCTGCTGCATGGGATGTGTCATCGCTCCAGATCACGGTCCGATGTGAATTTAAAAAGTGCTGATTTTGTCAGGGTCTACCAGGTGTGTGCAGCAGGCACTGCTGGGGGGCTGCAGGGAAGGGTGAAGGTCTGTCCTGGGCTGCTTCCATCCAGCTCCACCACAGACCCACAGCAGGACCTGTCCGAGGCTTGGTGGCAAAACCTCTGTCAAAGGGCAAAATCCAGCAGGGCAGGAAGGAAAAAAGTGAGAGGAACAGCCGCAGTTCCTGGGGAAAACAGGCTGGAGCTGGTTCTCCTGACAGGCAGGAACTGTAGCGCACAGAGAGCCTGCACTGGAGCAAGGGAGAAGCGTGAGGAAGGAGTGGTAAAAAGGAGATGCACACTCTGACTGCAGTCTCTCACTCCCCATCCCGCTGGGTGAGGTAGAGGGACAGGGAATGTGGGAGCGAAGTAGAGCCTAGCAAAGGGGGTGGGCAGAACTGTTTTAGTTCTTGCCTTTGTTTCTCACCATCCAACGCTATTGCATTTGGCAATAAATTAACATTTCCCGAGCCGAGCTTGTTTTGCCTGTGATGGGAGATAGTAAGTGATCTCTCTATCTTGACCCATGAGCTTTCTTATCTTATTTTCTCTCCTGACCTGTTGAGGATGGGGAGTGGGTGAGGAGCCAGGTGGACATCTGGCCACAGTCAGCCCACCACACATTCAAGAGTGTTTCTTATTCTCCTCAGCGCTCCGACTGAAGAATACGCTGCAACTGGAAGAAATGTAGCAAACCCCATAAATTTCCTTTCCAATAATCTGCTTCTGACAGAGCATAAAATCTTCCATTTCTCCAACTAATCATAGAACAGCTGAGATTAAATCTTACTAGTGAGAAACAGAACTGTGTTACCACGGCCTGGAGCCTGCAGGACATGCCAGGGCTCTCCCTGCAACATAAACACCTTCACCACCAAGTTGCTGGGCACACTGTTCCCAACATTTATGTTGTTTGGTGCAGTACTCACTTCTCCTTCCCAAATCTCTAACGTTCATGCTCCCCCCATCACACCAAGCTGCTGGAAACTGCAGTACTGCAAAGACAAGAGCAGAGTTAAACTTTTCTTACTGCAGCAAAAGGCAAAGTGAGGACACCACACGAGTCTCTGAGCACTGGAATAACTTTCTGTTGGGAAAAATGACTTGTCAAGACACTGATGTGGCAGAAACACAGTGATCTCCGCTGAAAGGTTCGAGCTGCAGATACTCTCTAGCAGCTTTTTCATCCAAGTCTCGGATTCAGTTCATTTAACACTGTGATAAAGTACAAAAGCCATCAGTAAGCAGAGTGTGGCTTTCTTTTTTTAAGCAATCCAGTTCCTCCGCCAGCAATCACCAGGATGCAGTACGTGCAGCTGGGAGGAGAACGGAGTGTCAGCCTGGGTATTGCTGCGAGCCAGAGCTCCTCCTCTGGAGTCCTATCGAGTGACTTTCCTCCTCAAACATGTTCTAATGAATTCCACTGAAGCCTGCAGGTAAAATCCTTCCCCAAGCATTTTGCCCTGATTGATAGCTTTAGAGCCTTCCTTCATACAACTTTGGCTGCTTTCCAGACCTTTATTTTTCTCCTTTTTGTAACTGTCTCCAACGGGAAGTTGCACTTGGTTTTTTCACTGTACGTTTCTCTTAAAACTGACATCTCTGCATTGTAATGAAGGAACCCCTGGGTATTAGTGACAAATTAGTCACCAGCTAAAGAATATTTTCTTTTCATTTCTATACCAGGTGGAAGATATTAAAATCTCTAGAGGAACTTCACCTACTCTGCTACAATAAATCATCACACAATTTTCTTTTAAAGTGACTTAATTTTACTGCCTCTAAAACTTCATCACCATTAAAATAGTCTTGTGAACTTGGTCAGGGAGACTTTATAATAAACAGTATGTATTTAATTATACTTTGAAAATTACTGCAATTTCACTTTCTTACTTTAAATGGTATTTTTAAAATATGGAATTATTCCTTTCTGAGAAGAAAACCCATGTACCTACCATAGATAGAAATTAGCAGAAAAATATTTTCCCTCCTTTGTTTAATTATCTAATAAGGAACAGTATTTTCAAAATCTCCAGAAGATCTCACACAGTCTGTAAGAAAATGAGAAATATTCACTATTCTTTGTTGAAGAACTTGTGAAGTAGCAGCCAAAATAGAGGGAAAAACTCCTAAAAACACTTAGGTAACTCACTGAAGCCACAGGCCACAGACAAAATATTCAATGAAAGCAGAGATTTACCATTTTCTTTTCTTTAGAAAGCAGTAATATTTTGGTAGTTTTGTATTTTTATAAAGTTGATACTCAAAATGTTAACTTTACAACCATGCAAATTTAGTGTCATTTCAGTGGGGTTTTCTACTTCGTAAGACAGATAAATTTCTAGTTTACATATTAAAACTAAATACTACTCAAATGGCTTACAGCTTCTGATTAAATGGCTTCACACACATTTATGTGCTCTTAATCATCAATTAGGTTAATTTTTCAAATTATTATAGCTCCATTAGGTAACCCAGCAGCAAAAGAGTTCATTTTACAACTGAAAGTAACACCAAGACTGAAATTTAAGAGTCCTGCCCCACCAGCAAAGGGAAGGTGGGAGTGTGTCTATCAATAAATACAGCACATTAAGTCTACATCCTATTGTTTCTTCCTCTATTTGCCAGGAAAAGAGAAGAGCAGAAGATCAATTAAAAAGCAGAAACGTAAAACCAAAGCGTTAAACACTGCTAGATATTTAAGATCCCACAGTGTTTCTTACAAGTGCAGTGCATCACTCCCCCGCTTCTCCTGGGGGAGTTACAGCTCCAATAATTACTTTCTGTCTGCTCACAAAGTTCAAGTTCAAAACAATATTCATTTTCCACTTCCTGTCCTAAACCAGGGCACAATGCTTCTGTGCACCATTAAGGAACCATCCTGTTCCTCACCACAGACATGGTTAAACCACTGTTGTGATTGAATAATCCTGATTTGTGGCAGGGGGGCTGGGGAAGGAGAAGCCCCGGGCTTTAAGAAGGAAAGCAACGAGCTCCAACATCAACGCATCTGACTTTTAGCAGCAGCATCCTTTATTACATTCAATTAGAAATCAAGCATCTGTCTCCCCACCCCACCCCTAATTTGCAGGGGGGCATAAGTGGTGTTTCAAAACTAATCCAGCCCAGAAGTTTCGCTGCATCTCAAATATTTTACAGAAGACTCACTTGGCTTCCTCAGTCCCCCTACCCATCTATTTCTCTTCCCCAAATTATATTCATCTGCTGCAGTGAACAGGAAGGATGGTTGCCAAACAAACAAAATGAAATCATACATAATAGGCAGAATACGCCCTCCTTCAAACCACAACTTAAAGAGTTTTCAGGTGAAGAAACACTGAAGAGGGAAAGACAGCAAAGGTCTGCAAAAGTGGTTATACAGAACATAATCTTACACTGCCTTGTACAGGCTTACACACATTTACAGTATTGCTGAATGATTATGTATTTCTGGTCAGAGACCTAAGCTTGTCTCTTATTCAGAGAGAAATGAATTTTATTAAAAACAAGACTCCTCCAATGTAGGTAGGTATCTACACAACAGGCCACCAAGGCTAAACAGAATAAGGATCTCACAATTTTATTTCAATAAATATAACGAAAAATGGCGTCTGCCTTATTTTCCTGCTGCACACCTAACTCTGCCAACACACTCAGGAGTATGAGCTCAGAGAGATGTGATCCCAAGGACTAAGTCATATCTCAGCAAAGCTTTGGTGCAGCAAACAACAACCACTGGTACCAAAAGGGCTGTGGTACCTCCCTACCCAATTCAGCTTTTTAACTGCTGCTGATTTAACCTTTCCTGATTTGCACATAGGCCTTTGAGCATGGAGAGCACAGAAAGATGTTGATTCCCACTCCCATTTTGCAAGGCTCAGGCACTGAAGAAGTCAGCTGGACTTGAATTGGCAGCAGTTATGATGGGATTTAAAAAAAAAAAAAAAAGTTTAAAGATGCACTTTTGCAACAAGTACAGAAGGTTTAAAACTGCTCCCACTCATTAAGGGTCCAACCCTTATTTGACTGAAATGATTGGGAACTGCAGTGAGAGCACTATTGGATCTGATACATTTATGCATAGCTGAACACCAGGAACAAGAAAATTTATGTATTTTGCTACAAGCATTAAGGCTGACTTACTCCTAAGTCTATCTCAGTGAAGAGGAGGAGTATCAACACAGCACTTAACAAATGTAACCTAGCAAAAACCATGGGTTTATAAATTCAAAAATAAAGTCAGCTTACAAAAAAAGAGGAAAATTTGGATACAGTGAAAATAACATTCACATGTTTTACTTTAAAAATTGTTGTGTTCCAGAAAAAAATGGTGCTTTTTAGTTTGTTAAAGGGTGGGAAAATCTCTTTCAAATAAAAAGTATTGCTCAGTTTTAGACAAGATTTTGTCTTGTTTCAGCCACAGAAGTGGGGAAAAATAATAAATTTACATAGTTTACAAAAATGAAGTACACATTGTCAACATTTACTGAGAGTAAGTATTTTGTAAATGCATTTTGACTTTGCTTAGAATCAAAGAATTGTCAAATAGTTGCAATTAAACTCTAAGGATGGTAACTGAACACAGAAGAGCAGTCGCAAGGGGAATCAAAACTAGTGATACAGATCTATATTCAAAACTGATCAAAGTTATTTCCAAGTAGCTGTAGGACAATTACACAGCAAACAGCCAAATCAAATATGTCATCAAAAGACACGATTTGCAATAGATGTAAAACTTGTCTTTCAGACAGCTGATGAGCCTCTCTGCGTGGTGCACAAAGCTGTAAATAACTGTGGCCCCCAGACTGCTTTGCTTACTCAACCTATTTAAAAAATAAAAACATTTCAGATGCCTGCCCCACTTTCCCCTCACTGTTTCTTGTGGGTGCCTGAGTAATCCTAGAGGCATTTTCAGTTTTTAAGGCATTTGCTGAGTTTAAGAAACATTCCCCACGTCCCCCTTTGTCTGGAAGTACCTGGCTGTCCTGCTGTGGTTGAGTTTCTCTGGGAACTCTGCCCTTTCCAGCATAGATAGAGGCATCAACTCTCTGTGGGTTGACCAGTTACTATCTGGGCTGACTAGTATCAAATAATTTTCTTTATTTAGGATTATTTTTTTATTTAGCTGGGCTGCTTTCCTTCTCAAAAGCAGGGACAGCAAATGAGAATTTCTGCACAACAAGACTGAATGTCTGGAGTTAGGTGTTCAAGCCAAGAGGATGAACTTACCCATTTTCTCAAACCCTTGCGCACGTCTAAGAAGGGGCAATTAAATCTGGAACTTCTTTGATTACTGTAAATCATAAAAGTAGGAGCTCACAGCCAGGAGCAGGCAGCAGAGAAAAACCCTGTTTTCAGAGAGACATGGCTCTGGTCAAGCCTGAAGTCTGTAATGCTTTTATGTAAAAACATTCCCGAAGAAGTCTATTTTAGTTAAAATAATTCAAGACTTCCATTTTCCTGAATTATTAAGAGGTGTTGCAGCAAAGGCAAGTTGAGGTCCTACCATGCATCAATTTCCTCTCCAAAAAGCAGAGGGGAGATGAATGACACCAGCATTTCATGGAGCACTCACGCAAAGACACGGACATGAAGAAATCTCAGGTTTGTAACCAAATACTTTAAACCTTCATTTCCTTAAAGGGAAACCAGCTGAGAATAAGTTAGAAGTGGGCTATCATCAAGGAAGTTTCTAACATCTGAACAACAAACTTCAGTTCTACCAGTCTCTGTGCATCAATAGCAAACCCTTCACCTGCTTTTCAAATTGCTAAGGCCCAAATCATATCCAGGCTCTCACGGCCTCAAGCCCATTTTCACTCTTTGTATTCAAACCTGGCAGCAACAACAACAAAAAAAAAAACCCCAGCAGCCTTGCAAATAACAAAATCCCACACCCCAACAAAACACGCACCCTGCTTCTACCAAATAAATGTCAGTCAACAAATAGGCACAAATTTCACAATGGCTGAGGTCATTCCCTTTAAGTCATTACGGTTTGCGGGTGAGTTTTCCTGGTGGTTTTAACATTGGTTTCTGTGATTGCAGCTATGCTTATTTATGCATTTAAGGCGTATGATCTAATACACTTAGGTTTAACTACTTCATTCTTTTGACATTCTTTCCAAATTATAAAAAGGATTCTTGGTGTTTTCACTGCCTTGGTAAAGCAACAAAATTGTTGTCCACATAATTTCTTAAGAATACAGAACAGAGTAAGTACTTGTTGAAAATAATTCAAAGGAAAAAACCCTACCCCAGACATTCCCTCCTCCAAGATAACACTTATTTTTGTTCTCTCTCTCTCCCCTTCTGAGGGAACTTACTATTTTTTCAGAAATACATGTTTTGCTGGCTTTTAAAAACAATATCCAAGCCTTAAGAGTGATTCAGCTACAACTTATAATCAACACAGTAGTTCAGCTTATTTTTTTTAAGCCCTTCTATTTTTACTGTTATGCTTTTAAAAAACTGCACATTTGCGGTATGCTTCAGTCAAATCGCATCTTCCACAGCACTTTGAATTCTACAATAGCACTCATTTTATTCAACGCCTTTTGGTTATTATCTACCAGAGATCTTTCTTGATAAAAATCAAAGAAGGCAATTTTCCACCTTTTTCTAATGGAAATTTAAATTATCTTCTCCCTCAAGGCACAAAAAGCCCAAAGAGCTGCCACCATCCAAATCAGGCTGGAGAAATTCACTGACTTGAAGGAAACATTCAGAAACATTTTCAAGAAGCTGAAATGGAAATTAAAATTGTGCCTAGAGATGGGCATGCACATCTCTCTCCCAAAATTGCAGTGCAGTGCATGGCTAATAGCTTCTACGCAGAAGCCATACTAAAACATTTTAAGTAAACTTGAGGCCATGGGTACTTCTACATTTCTGGAGTCCCTGATACTGGTTTTGTATGTCCAAGCACGTTTCTAAGCAGCAGCAGAAAGAGTGGAGAACACCCCACAAGCTCTGTGGAAAGAGAAGGGTCCCATCCTGTGCTGCCCCTGCAGATGAGGTGCCACCTCTCGCAGCTCAGCTCAGCACCACCACCAGGTACAGCTCTCCTGACCCCAGCTCTGACACAGCCACACCACACAACAAAACACTATTCACTGGCACTCTCAATTCCACAAAACAGTCTCAGTTCCACTGGACCTCCCCATCTCCCCCGTTCTGTAAAATATCTCCATTACAGCCATGCACTCTGGGCACCACAACAACGTCCCTGGCTCCTCTCCTCCCTCCCGCTCCGTCCTTTCCAAGCCGCTTTTTCTAATCGAACCCCAACTAAAACAATCCTCCACAAATTAGAACAAACCTTCCTTGAAATTCCCCATAAGCCTTACCACAGACCTGCAGCAGACTTCTGGCTTTCCACAGAGCCTCTGTATCTAAACACCAGGGAAAATACCTTAGCACGGCACTAATGAAGCATTTTCCGGACACAGCAGAGGTGACAAACAGAATGAGAGCAAAGCCAAGATGCCATCTCGACTTCAGGCAAACAACCTCTTCTGACCTCTGGCAGCTCCCACACACTATTAAACAAAAAGTATTCTCTCCATGTTAATGAACCATGTACAATCTAACAGATAACACTGATGTTAAATAAACATGTTTATGTGTGACTCCTAATGCCAGGACTTAAGAAGCTGCAGACAAATAATTTTAAATGGGAAGGATTATGCCCATGTAATCTTTCTCATCTCATTTTACACATCTTTGAAATAATTAAAATACATAATTAAAGCACAAGCAGAAAGACTGAGTGAAAAGAGGTTTGACTGTTTTTAATTAAATATTCACTCTGTGACACGCTTGCTGGAACCACTGCTGCAGTGAGCATTATTTTGGATCCAATTTTCCTCTCTCACCTCTTGCAGCAGCATATCAAGAGCAACTGAACAGCCTGACAAAGAAGGGAGCTGCATCGGGTTTTGAATGCTGTGATAAAAAAATATTTCACGAGTCCTAAATCCTTATTCCCGCTTTTCCTCTCTCCTGCTTCAAACCTTGGGTAGCACCAAATCTACCTGCAAATGGCAGCACCTCCAGGCCCCGACTGACCCAACCAAGAGGAGCAATTATTTGCATCCTAATTGAAGGGCTTATCCTCACCTGATTAAAACAAGGTGTTTGTTAAACATCATTACTTGAGTTAAGATCTGCAAATAAAGATGAAGTATTGTTTTAAGAATTTGAAAACATCAAACAATTGTTTTCTGATGGGATCTCTTAATGAACAGTCCCAACCAGGATGGTCTTTCTGGCTTTTCATCAGAAAATTTGACAATTTCTCCCTATTCATATCAAAGTGAGCAAAATGCCAAGAGGTTTGAGTACTTACTTTTTTTTTCCTAGACATATACTAAAAAAAAAAAAAAACAAAAAAAAAACCCTCAAAAACTTGTACATTTTATTAAATTAAGCCACCAAAAAGAAGGACGTATTTAAGCCTGAATGGCTTTACTTCAGTATATACCATTGCTTATAACTCTGAATAAATTTTTTGTTCCTATTTTTCTGTCCTGTGCAGTACAATGTGAAATTTAATGAAAGGAACCTGATTGTTAACCTAGGAGCCTCCACCATGCACTAATCAAATTTATATTGCTACTGGTGTGAAAAATACACAGGTACAGGGTAACTAACTTACCCTGGAAACAGCAGTATGAGATTCCCCTACTTGGTCTACCAAATGACCTCTCCACTTATTGGATATATTTTAAATCTTCTATTAAAACTCCAGTGTTATATAGCTTATGAAAAGGATTTGAATTTGCAACTTCATTTAACAGTTTGTCCCGAATAAAAGTTATCCCAGCCAGGCAAAATTAACCCAAAAATATTTTCTTAGCATTCTAAGAACTTCTGCTAGTTTTCACAGATTTATAAAAGCATTTTTCACTGCCTAAATAATCTTAACAATCATTTCCACAGATTAGGTGTAACAACCTGTGAATTTATTGCAGAAGGAATTTACTGCAAGGAATAATTAGTCTTCAGCACTGCTCATGCTTGTTCTCCGGCTGAAGACACCTTTAGACCATCTGGTTACTGCAAAGTTTGGCACAGAAGAAACAAATCTTACTGAAGAGAATTATAGCTGATTTCAAAATAGCTGTTGTACTACTACACATCATAAATAACAGCTGGGAAGACAGCAGAAAATTACTAACGTCTTTAATTGTTTTCTTTGTCAGCAGTGTGTACATATACACACTGACACACAAATACAGCCACGCAGACTTCAGCACGATGCCTCGCAGGCTTGAAGTTAAACATGCAACTAATATTTGCAGGATTAATAGCTAAATTATTAAATTTTTAGGAAAAAAAAAAGCATATAAACCAGCTACTCACAACAACACAGCGACACACGAGACTCTTTAAGTGATATTCTGAGATCAAGTTCTTTGTGCGAATACCTGAGTTTAATTCCTCCTTATAATTCAAGGCATATCCGCACACACCGTGGAGTTGAATACGGGGCTTATTGTTGGAGGGGGAGTTATCAACAACATTTTTATTTCTCCCTAATGAAGCTTTTCTAATGGAACCTAAGACTGCCAAGGTTGTGAGGGATTTGAAACAGGAATCGGTTTCGAAAATTTCAACCAAATAATGGTGATAAGATTAGCAAGTCATGGGAATCGAGTCTCCAAGTACTATTTTAAAAGAAAATGAGCTGAGAGGAGTGGGCTAAACAAAGCAAAGCAAAACAAATCGATGAGCATAAAACCAAAAGCATACACCACTTGTTATTTAGCCAAATGTTTTGACCTGTTGGTGGGTGAGTAGAAGAGACACAAGAATTATGTGGACAATTTGACTCCGTAACTTCACAATTCAATTTTACACCATACATTTAGAGAACTTTTTTTTTAATTAAGAGTTTTAAGTTAGAATAATTAAGTTGAATTATCAGCTGCTGTACCATTTCAAGTGAATTTTCAAAGCATGCTTAAAAAGTTTCTGGAAAGTCTCCAAAGCTGAGAGTACTGATTATTTTCAAGGCATTTGTATTGCAAGTCTTTCCTACTTGCATGTGTTACATCTGAGGCAACACGATGCCTTCAATTTCAGATGCCTTCAATTTCAAAGTAGAAATAAAAATTCAGTTTTATTAAGGAACAGAAACAGTTTATCCACATACACAAGGATGATGGGAAAGAATTTATCTTGTCTGAAGCAACAAGTAACAAAACAATGCAATGCTAAATGTATGAAACTAAGAAGCATTAGTTTAGACACAGAACTACTCGTTTAAATGTATGCTATCTTTCGTGGATCAGATTGTCCTAATACACACAGATGTGGACTAGCATAAAGAAATTTAGACATGCTTTTTCAATAAATTGGGGGAGAGGAAGGGGAGGGACCCTTCCACGGATGGCATTGCAGAGATAAGAAATTCTCAGCAAATTAATAAAGTCCACAAGAGAGACTAAACAATAAACCATTCCTGCCACTGCCTTTAACGGCGCTCAGGGATGCGTGAATTTGATACTGCGCTGAACAAAATTTCTGTTAATATTTGATACAGACCAATAAACTGTTTATTGGTTAACTACACGTCTTTTAGCAATCGCAACTTTATGCAACAGAATATATCATTATTTGAAATCTCTGAACAACAGTAGCTGTATACCATGAATTATTTCCTTTAGAGGCCGTTCACTGGATTCAAGCACAATTTAACACTCAGAGAAGTTTACTTAAACTGCACAAATCAGATACAAGTTTTCCTCATAGAAGCAGCCGCGGCAAAGTGCAGCGGCTCATTTTATTCAAACGCACCCTTCAGCTTTTATAATAATTAATAAGCGGGGCTCGCTTGACGGTAAAATCGAACCGCACGCTGCGCAGCAATTAACTCCCTCTGCTAATTCTCGGCAGGACCCCCCACCGCCGCCGCGCTGCCCCGGAGCCGCTCCGCCAGAGCCGACCCCCGACGGGCTCCGGAGCTCCGCGCCCCCCGCCCCGCGCCGGGCAGAGCCGCGCCGGGCAGCCCGCACCCTCCGGCCCCTCCGCGGGCGCGGAGCTCCCCTGCCCCACTCACCGGCGGTGCAGCGC
>VZRF01011317.1:254013-321477 GCA_013396875.1 Vireo altiloquus | reverse complement strand
CGCGTGGGGCCGCGGCGCGTCCCGGAGCCCGCAGCGCTGCGCTGCCCGCGGTGCCGGGGCGGAGGAGGAGCCTCCCGGGGCCGCCCGGCAGCCCCCCGCTATTGCCGCGGAGCTGCCTGCTCCCCCCGGGCCGCGGGGAGCGCGGAGCCGCCGCTCCCGGGCAGGAGCCGGGAAGGAGCCGGGCAGGAGCCAGGCAGCGCTCTCACCGGCGGCAGGTACGCGCTGGCCGCGCTTGCTCCCGCCCGTAGCTACGGTTTTATGTTGGTTGCTATCAGCGTTCGTCGAGCTGCAAGTCCTTGAAAGAATATCGTCGTGTAGAACTTGGACCCTTGAATACCATGTGAATACCACCTTGTCTGTAGCGTCTGTTTCCATGTAAACAGTCACTTTCAGTACAGTCCTTGTGCTACAGATCTCCAGCAATGGTTTTTAAATATCAGTTTAAAGGAAAGGCTTTTGTTGATATTTGTTTTGTCTTACACAGTGCCACAGAATCCTGCATGGGTCCTGCAGAAACAGCATCACTCTCACAAGGCACCCTTCTGCAGTCACAGAGCATCACACAGCTCCTGGCTCCCTGGAGGGCGAAAGCCTGCCCATAGTTCCCATCACCTCAAGGGAGACAATGGTTTTGTGGCCGTACGAAGGTGTCATCCCATCTCCCATGTCAGCACAAAACCAGAGGCATGTGCCCCTTGTGCTCCTGCCTGATGTGCTGGACGCTTCAATCAGGCACCTCATCTGCTTGTCTGCACATCCAAGAGAGGGGCAAGAGGCCCTTGGATGGTTTATGCTGGGATAGACGGGGCTGGGACATCCCACCACGTGCACCCCCCCAAATCCCCTCGTGCTGTACACCCCACAAACAGCTTCCCCTTGCCCATGCTGGCCTTGTCCCCGCTCAGATACCATACAGTTTCCCCCTTTCCACCAGCGTACCTGCTCACTGGGGATGCAACCTGGCCACAGCAGCATTGGAGTGTTCCATTTCCACACCCTGCTCTTCCTCCTTGTTCCTCTTGCTCACCAGTCTGGGACACACTGCAGGTCTCCAGTTCTGTCTCTCCAGCACTGGGGAGGCATCGGAGGAGACCTGCAATTCCTTGTCCTGACAGCTTTTATTACACCTAGCCTTTTCCTCAGGAAGGAGATATCCCATGAACCGCAGTGGAAAAGCCAAAGGAGCACAAAGGGTGTTGAGTTCAGGGTTTGAACAAGCTGCAGCCCACTCATGGATTTAACTCAAAATTTTGACAATGGAACAAAAACATCATTGCAACGAGACAGCTGTTTTTACTATCAAAATCTCTCAGATCAGTTTGACTGCAAAGTGTGTTCCTACAATCCAAAGGAGACAAAGCTCCCAGCATCAGTTTGGAGCTGGCAGGCTTCCTAGCATGAGCTACCTCCCGCCAGCCTAGAAAAACCAAACCTCTTTCAGTTGTTATTCCCCATCAGTTCTCGGCACTAACCCCCTGATTTCCCCATGGATTTTCTGCAGTTCTGAGTTTATGCTGCTCTCACATTAAACTCTGAGCAATCACTGGTTGGGGGAACTTCTCTGCTGCCTTTCTCACCTGTACTTGTGGTTCTGGTGAGGAGTCTCTGAAATACAAGAAAGTCCTTGGATCCATCTTGAAAATAAATCTTTTCCTTCCTCCCCCTGCCGTGCCTAAAAGCCTGATTGCCACATTAGCTCCTTTTGAAGCTTGTTTTAACAAGTAAATTCATATCTAAAAATGCCTTTCTTGCAAAATTCTTCTGACCTCTGATTTCACAACATATTTGAATATATGCTTAGTTTTATGCATGTGAATAGGCCTACAACAATCAATACAATTATTTACCTAAGTGCTTAAAGTCAGGCAGGTATTTAAGAATTAGAATTGTTTGTGGTAATGCCACGGCAAGCCGGGGAGGGTCCAGGACCTCATTGTTTGTTCAGCACCCTGCACACAAAAAGACACTCCTTGTCCCTTTCAGTATAAGTATTTTTTGTAAGTTGTGAGTAAGTTGTGAATCAGTGCCAGAAACACCTTTCTTGAGCTTGCGAGTAAACATTATTTGTCTACTCTAATATCCTTCTTATTTACCAAAAACATTGTGTGCAATATTTAGAAAAGTAATAAAGGCACAGTGGGAAAAAGGTGGGCAAAGAGGACAATAAAGTATATTTTTTCGATTAGGAATTCAAAGTATTTTATCATTGTTAGTATCTGGGAAAATGCCTGTAGATCTTAAAAGCCATTTAGAAAGGCAAGTGAATAATATGGCTTCTGCCCCATCAGTGAGACTTGTGAGTTGGGGTGCGTGGGTTCGACAGCTGCACGGGGTACAGGCTGCAAGATGAGAGAGAAGGAGCCATTCCTAGTAGCTGGCTTGATAAAAATCTCCATTTCATCAAGCTGGGACATCGTCAGTCGTATAGTGACAGGGATTTCTCAGAGCAGTAGTTTTTTTTTGGTCAAAAACCAAGGCAGGTTTGGAAGGGGATTTGCTTGACTTATTTACTCTGTGCTTATTCCCACGTATCACAAACTCAAAGACTAAATGGAAATGGTGCAGAAAGCTCCACATACTCACCACATGGAAATGCTCCTAATCATTGGGCTGGGTGCCAGTGTCCTGCCCAGGTTTGAGAGATAATGGTTCTCCTTGGGCACCAGAGCAGTCAGCCCATAGCCTGTCCTTAGTGCACACGGGGAGCTACCTTCTGCCAGACCCTGGGATCCACAGGCTTTATCCCATAGCGTGGGAGAGCCACACCTCAGCCTCCCTGAGGAGAAGGTGAAGAGCTAGATCCCAGATTTTAGTTACTATGGAAAGTGTATTTCCCTTGAGGAAATATTAACAGTTTCTGCTGTTGACCTCATTGTCAAAGTGAAGAGATCTACATCATTACAAACAACTGGTTCTGTTTTTAAAAATGAGAAATGAGCCGGTATTGAACTTCAGCATCCTCCCTGACAATTAAGATGTGATGTCACCCTCTGTCACAAACCAAGGTGAGAAGTCCTCAAAAAGGATACAAAGGATTTATTGGGCTACTGAATATGGTTAACCCTGAGCATAGAAACACCCCAAGTCAGAAATCGCTTTACAAAGTGTAAGAATTTAAAAGTAATGCATTTTGGGCTCTTCCTAATTGTTCTCTGGCCCTTGGGTTCA
The DNA here is from genome assembly GCA_013396875.1 of Vireo altiloquus. Taxonomy (NCBI): domain Eukaryota; kingdom Metazoa; phylum Chordata; class Aves; order Passeriformes; family Vireonidae; genus Vireo; species Vireo altiloquus. Next base: position 318,309 of record VZRF01011317.1, on the reverse strand, counting down.
TGTTTTCAATTTCTCTTTGCAACCACAATGCTGAGTAACTTAGTTGTCTTCTAAAATTAAAACGGAGAATCTCACATTTTCATGTTTTCACATGATGCCAGAGCTCAGGCTTTGTGGGGAAAAAAAACAAAAACAAACCCCAAACACCCCAACCCTCACATTTTAGAAGACTTTCAACAAAATTGCGAAAGTTGGCAACCATAATATTTCCTAACACATTATTTTGTGGATTGCAGTGAAATTTCATTCTCAGGGCTAATGGTTGCTTTCTCTCTGGTAAATGCCCTGAATTGCTGCTGTTGTTATTGTTAGAACATTGTTAATTTATGCAGTATTTTAAAAACAGAGGAGAAGTACTCTGTCCTCAAGTAATTAGAGGATAAAGAACACAATCTAGAGACTCTTTTAAATTTCTTTGCTGTACAGTTAAACAGAATTATGTAAAAATGATGTATTTCACATATTAGTGCTCAGGCCTGCAAGATACCAAGGGTCTGATTCTGGAAAAACTTTAAATATATTTAATTTGAATACCACCTGAGTGCCCCCAGTGCAATAGAGTATTTCAAATGGGACTGTGCCATCCAAGGAGGCTTAACTGTACTACACTTGGTTGCACTTTTAGAGCCAAAAGGTTCTGCTCCTTGTAGGATGGATTCTTCTGTGGGTAACAAGAGCTGTGTTGGGATCTGAGCGCTAACATTTCACATTCAGAACCAGATCCATCAATTCTGAGATTATTTTTATTTGTGAGAACTCCTTGTTTGCAAAGTCACAGGCTACAACATTAAACACATTTTATCTCGGTCTTTGGTACTGATGATAAGCCAATATGTGTTGTTTAGCCTGTTCCATCAACATTCAGAACATTTGTAACTGATAAACAAAGTGCATGTTAGCTATTAAAGCTCAAAATTAGGCAGGCAGTAAAAAGTAATCTGAGAGCAGGACTGTAGCTACTGATACTATTGAAGCTGGTCTTAAAACATATGGTTTCCAATCATTGACACAATGCACAAAAATAAAACCCTGCAACTGAGGAGTGCCTGATCTATTCACCACTAAATGATCAAATATGCCTGTTTGTTTTTTAGTTTTATATCCCCTTCCTCTTTCTGGTTTTCAAAAGTAGAAGTTTGCCATTTAATATTAGCTGAAGATTTGGCCCTTTGTACCAGCTGCAGACAGGCTTCATTAATCAATTTCCACTACTGGATTGAAATGAAAAAAAGCAGAATTTTTTCTTTTTCTTTTTTTTAATACTCTCCCACTATTTTGCTTGGAATTTCTCCTGTAGAAACAGCAGATCCCTCTTCTCCATCCTTCCTGTTTCCTCATGCTTTAGCAGAAAAATGTTTTGTACTATGCAGACAATGCAATTTCACAAATAAAACAGCCATTTACAGAAAATGTGCGATTTGTTTGAGGCTGGGATCCTGCCACTCTTACTGCAGCCATCTCTAAAAATAGGAGTAACCCAAATTTCATCTTTGAGCACAGCTGCATAACAATTAATTTGCACAGAAAGGTATTAAAATGAAAAATAAGTATTATGACCATTTTAGTCTTTTTCTTCATAAGATTTTTTTCAAGACCTCTTTTCATAACATAATGTGAGAATAAAATTCTTGTGTTGTGCTGCCTGCATGGAGCATTATATGCAAATACAATTTGGGTTCCTGCTGACTCATTTTGCCACGTGCAGTTATGAGCCCAGATCTGAGTACGGGAAATGCCGTGGCTCTGCTGGTGGAAGGAATGATGGTCTGCAGGAGAGATTTGAAAACCTGACACTGAGCTAAAGCAATATTTTAGAGTTAAGCTTTGATGTTATTTCAATTACCAGCAATAAAAAAAAATCACTAGGAAGAATTTGGACATTGATCCATTTGGAGAGGAGGTGCAGGACTGGGGGGATTTTTTAACAATAGAGCAGAGCTGAGAAATGACCAATTTTCAGTTCTAATCAATATGTGCATCGAAATTCAGATTAATAAAACCTATATTAATTTTCAATAAAAGCACATTCCCTTTGAGACTAGAACGTATTGGTGATCCAAAAGGAAGACACATGGTCCACTCCTGTGGCTGTGAATTAAAACGGAAGGGATTTGTGCAGTTATTTTCTCATGGGTCCTTGGCTTTTTTATTTCTTTCTTTACACTTCAGGTGAAACATTTTGTACATATCAGCTTCCTCCTCAGGGAAGACTTATGAATTCCATAGGCTGGCAAACCTACTCATGAATTACAACTTTTGGCTCTGTTTCATTCTGACTGGAGGAGTGTGCATGAGGCAAAACATAATTCTGGGCCATCGCTGAAGTTGCCTCTGACCCATATAAAGTTGTATCTCTCTCTAGGCAGCTGATGTTTCAGTAAGCCAAAAATAGCTGAATTTTGGGTGGGCTCCAAATTAGGCACTGGTTGGCTTTTGATGCAACAGCATCAAAGAGCCTTGGCTGTGGCTGCAGCAGCAACTCAGCAGCATTGCTGGTACAGAGAGCCTGAGTACTCACCCAGAAATCTTTCATTTATTTTATCTTGTAGAATTGCAAGTATTTTGAAAGTTCATTCACACAGGAATCAAAAGCCATTCTTCCTCCAGCTTTACGTAGGATTTTGACTGTAAGGAAGATTTTGATTTTAGGAATGTGAATGCAAGCACTCCAAAACTTTTTTAGTATGCCTGTCCTAGTGGGAATAAATCTCATTATTATGTACATTAAAATTGATAATCAGAGACAAATGCTTCAGTCTGTTATTTTAAACTTGGAGGATGTTTACCTACATTCTATCTACTTTCATTCAGGAATTCTCTTCTGGCTTTCTAAACTGTTCTCCATCTTTAAAGAACATTTCTTTAAGTCACATTTTACTTGATGGAAAAGTAGGGACAAATTCAGTTGTACTTTGAATGTAATTTAACTGCACCATAGAAACAGGCTTTCAAACCTTTCATCGAACTGATTTACGAGCGGAACTAAGGTTTGCTTAGTACAACATTTTCACAGTAAGAGTTACATTCCCACAAAAGGGAATGCTGTCAGGTAGAATGACCATGAGTCAATTCTGCCAAACCAATTGCTTTGTTCAGATAAGCCAATCTGGCTGCCACAAAACTTTAATTAGAAATTTAACACAGTATTTTAAAAATTGCTCCAATCCATGGCTGTTAAGTATTTTGAAGCAATCTGAGAATACAATAGATGCCTAAGAGCATTTGGCCAGTTTCCCATCATTAGTAGTCACTGGACTTTTAAATTTGTTTTACAAACTAATGAAAGGACAGATGCTGGAAGAAGTGGAAAGTACCAAAGGAGATGTGCTTCCAGAGTGCAACTTATACTGCATTTAGTATGGCATGGGGTTACAAACTGTAAAGATCCACTCCAAATTAAAAGAGTAAGTGCTCTTTCCTAACTCCTATGTAAATACAATGAAATTAAAGAAAATCAGATCAAGTCAGTCAGTGCTAAGAAATAGTGTATTCTCAATTTTTTGGTCAAGTATACAATAATTCCCTTGCTGTTTATTAAGACAGAGATCATTTGCATCTTGCTAATCCATATTACAGGCAGGAATAAGGCCCATCCTCTATCTGTGAGGCCAAGAGCTCCGTGCACCCTTCCAATAACTCATTGGTCACCCTTTAGGAGTGTAAAGCAAGAAATCAATATGATTTATAGTTTTGGGGGCAATTCTCTGCAGATCAATTTACCTACGATAATTCTTTTAAAAACTGACTCTGGTAAAATGTTTCCTTTTCTTTCTGTGCTCAAGAAGATAATTGGACTAAAATGTTCCCTTATGCTCCAAAAATGTGACTTTGCATGATCTAATTTTTACTTTGTTTTTGTTTAAGCCTACATGCTCCTTCTTCTCCTGTGCAGTAGTGCAGAGGAGCAGCACTTCATATCCTTCCTTGGCAGAGAGGAGACAGGCAACCCTCTGCCTTACACGGCTCAGATCAGTGCTGACCCAGGAGATTCACTCTTCTGCTAGGCTGTGAGCAGAGTAAATTTCAAAAAATAAGTTATTCCAAATTGTGGGAGGTATTATGATAAGATCTCCATCTGGCTTGCAGCAATTTGAGTACTTCTACTGCCTTGTTTATACCATTTTAAATATCTAATGAATACAATATGCTGTCCCCAAAATAATATTGCATGTAAGGCCTGTAAATTTAGAGTTGGAAGTTTCATAAAAGAACTTGGCACATTACCTCTTTGTAAACGTTAGCTGAATGTTCCTTATAATGCTTTCCTAAGCTTCTATTGCACCCAACAAGAAGACAGGGAGTACAGGTAGCCAGGATAATGAAGAGCCAATCCAGTGGACAAGCTTCCTCTTGGTCCACTGTATTTTGTAGATGTTTTCCCTCTTCTAACAATTTTTCACTTAAATTTTACGTTTTTCAGGGAGCATCAAATGCCAATAAATTCCTGAGGGAAGGTATCCCAGGAACCAAGTGTGGCTGCAGCACAGGCAGTGATGGCTGCCAGCAGTGGGGCCCATTTTGACCCCCAGATATGAGAGGCAGTGAACCAGGGTCCATCCAGGATGCCTATCAGGTGGGGGCAACGAGGAGACCAGAGATAAACCACCTACAGCACAGGAACAAAGCTCACCCAGGAGTCAAAGCTGGAGGCACAAACACCTCCAGCCCAGACAGGGACTAGATGTTGCAACTGAGCTCCAGATCTGGATGTAAACGAGAAAGGAAACTCCATTCTCAGAAGGTGAAAGTCTTGTTTATTAAAGAACACGAATGCCTGTATGCAGCATTGTGAGAAGCACTGCAAAGAACAGTTACCATTAGTTAAAAGAAGAACACCCCTTTCAAAACGTTTCTACAAAACATCAGTAACAAACAACAAGAGCAAGTTGTTTTCCAAGACCGTTTGTCATTCTTTCTGCCTAAGAAAATTATCTTTCTTTCAAGCTCTAGTTGCACTGATTCTTAAAAATCTCTCTTTAACCAAGATGTCAACATCCATAACTGGGAGCCCTGGGGCTGAGCTTAACCAGAGCTCCTGGGCCATGGGCAGGGGCTGCAGGTGGGAGCCCAGGTGAGGCTGCTCCAGGCAATTAAGGACTCAATACATCCAGGGCGCTGCCAATATCTGGAAATAGCTGTGGTCCAAATTAATCTATTTGTTTGCTTGAGTTTGGTGCTGGGCATGAGCAAACAGGCTGGGATAAACAGGGCGCCAAGAGAGAGCTTGGGCTCGAGTCCAACTCTTCAGAGGGAGATTCTTGTGCAACTGCAGCCTGGGGGTGAGCAGAGCTGGGGGTCAGGTGTGTGGCAGCTGGAGATGGGCTTGGTGACAGCAGGGTGCCCACGGTGACCTGTGTGACACGCTGCAGGCACTGCTGCCTCTGGCCACTGGAGATGATCTGCACCTCACTGGGCTCTGTTATTGACGTGGCTCTACCAGCCCTGGGCATGGATCAGACTGGCTCCAAGGCTCGTGGCAAGGGCTGTGCCCAGTGGGGGCAGGAATAGGGGAGGTCCAGATGGAGGGAGCTGTTCCGTGATGTTTTTGAGCCTCTTTCTGCTGCACACAGTCCATGAGAAAACCCAACTTGTTTTTCCCCAAAACAAGTTGATGTCTCTTTAGAGCACTGAATGAGATGGATCGTTTTCCTCCTGCATTGTGAGGTATCCACATTGCTCTCTTAGAACATGTTAATAGAAAATAATAGATATTTCTATATATTTATAGTAACTTTTTTTTTTCCTTTATGAACTGATGGGAAATAATATCTTGGTTTAGGAGAAAATGATTTTGCTGCCAGACTTAGTGAGCCTCTCTTCATGCATTTCAAACGTTGCCCATTTTAACATTAACTTCCAGAGGCGCCGTATGCCAGTACAATACAGATCAGAAATATTGAGTGCATTACAAGTAGCAGGTTACACTTCAAAACACTTGGTTCACAGTGTTTGAGACCATTAATCATTTTTATTATTCTAAAGGACTGAAAGGGCTTAGAAACTTTGCCTAGGAAGCAGTATAGATTCTGAACAGCTGCACTACGACTCCTGCTCACATTAGGTTTTGGACAGACCATTGATTTTCAGTAAATGTTCTTGGCGGCCAGGAAGTGCTGAAACTGGCAAACTTTCTCTCACAAACTCTTTTTTTTTTTTTTTTTTTTTTTGCTTCTGAAATGAAAAACATGCTGGTTATTCTGATTTAGATCATCAGTATGGCCCTGATTTACCACTACATCACACCCTCATAAAACTGGAGTATCAAGGGACTTTCGTTACAGGCCAGACAAAATCAAATCCACTGCAGGGAGCATATATACAGTTTTTGCAAGACTTTTTTAATTTGAGTCTGTGTTAATAGGCACTGTATATGTAAACTCTTGCATATGCCTTTTCTTTGTTGTTAGGACAATTGTCAGCAAGGAAGACACCCAATTGAATTTGGCTGTATGTGAATTCAGCTTTTCAGAACAGACTGAAAAACATTGCTCTTAGAGAAACAGTAGCACACCCACAATGTAAAAGTAAGGTATTATCTTTACCCATGCAATTGTGTCTGCACTAAAATGACATTTGATTTGGTCTCCTTATATTTTTGCATATTTTGTTCTGCAAATGAATGTACCAGACACAGTACAGAAAGATGACAGGATACTTTATCCTGGGTTTCCTTCCTGGAAGTTACACTTCGTTACTTGTAAACTGGAAAATACAACATTGTTCCCAAATCCATGGAACTGTTTAGGAAGAGAGGCATCTAGGACTAGTTATGTTTTTAATAGAAAATAGGACTGTAGTTTGGACTTGAATGTTGGACTAATGCATAAGAAAATCTCAATTCAATAATAAAAAAAGACCATGTCTGAAAATGGCATTCTAATTAAATCTTATCAAGATTTCAAGAGACAAAGGAGGTAAATAAACACCATTTACATCTCCTAGGCAAAGCAATGTCACTCTTTTCTCTTTTTTTTAACCTTTTAATTTCTCTTTTCATGCTTCTTACAAGCTGTATTGATTTGGTTGGGGGTTTTTTGTAGAGAGGGAGAAAGTTAGGAAATTGGAAACCCTCCTGCCCTGCCAGCAGAGGTGGAAAACAAAAACGTTCAGTTGCCAAAACCTGGAATTATGTTCTGAACGGATGCACTATAAAGCAGCAATATTTTGATATTTTCAGTTGGACCATTTAGAATGGAAATAGAATTATATCATATTTGAAAACAGCTCTGGAAACAGAAAAGCTGCAGTCTTTGTAATTGGATTTTTCTTGAAAAAGGTTCTTATGAAGAGCACTTAGAAAAAAGAAGTATTGTAGATGGGTTAGTGAGGAGTACTGCAGGGAGCGAAATAGAAACATTTTCTGTTTTGACATTTGCAGTGCTATAGAACTCTTCATGTGGCAAAGCCTGGGGGAAAAAAATTCAAACGGAGCATCTGAACCAATTGGTCAAATATTCAATGTAAAAAAGGCTCCCCTTTCCTTGCTCAGTAAAAATGTATTTACCATTTGTGGGTTTTTGATTCTGAAGTCAGGCCATTACACACAAATCTTTTTTTTTGTTTGTTTGTTCATTTCTGGTTTTTGGGGGCTTTTTTTTTTTTATTTGTTTTGTTTTCATTTTTTTGTTTGTTTTTGAGACAGAGTAAGTTTCTAGTTTTCATTGCTTTCATAAGCTCAAACTAACTCATGCTGGATGAAACAAATGAGATCTCTCAAGCCCTGTAACTTTTAAAATCTCATGATTCTTGAGTGAGTATCACAGTGTGAGTGTGGAGGCAGCACTGTTGTGATTTAGTGCACACGGGGGTGGCACAGCTGCCGAGGGGTATCAGACAAGGAACCCACTTGGGCTTTATTTATAGAGACCCACACGCTTTTCATCTCCCTTTGGTAGTTTTATTTCAGTAGCATTTGAGATCCCAGTCTTCCTGCACTTTCACATGAGAAATTAGTGCCTCTCCTGACGAGAAGGAAGAGAATGGCTCCCTCATTCCATCAGCTCAGCTTCAGGTTCCCAACAGGAAAACTGGGATACAGAGCCCTGCCCATTTTGAACTGTGGTTTTTGTGTTTTGGTTGTGGTTTTTTAAAGACAGTCATGCTTTGGGATTGCACAGAAAACCAATTTGCTGCACAGTGCCACTTAGAAAGTGAACTCGTGTCTGGACAATTTTCCACCAGAGCCTGTCCAACTTCCCAAACTGCTTTCTTTTGTTGCTTTTGGGATGAACTTGACTTTCATCACAGAGAGCCCTCTCCTTTGTTTTCAAAGGCATTTTCTGCCAAGCCAAGTAACTGTATTTCTCAAGCACAGTCCTCTGAAGGCACTGAAGCATGTTGAATACAGAAGAGTAATTTGTTCCCTCAGGCTGTATATGTCTTGTATTAAAAATTACAAGATGTGAATCTGTGGCTGTGCTGGGAGCACACACTGGATTTGTTGTATGGTGAGAAGAGAACAGGTTATGGCTAATCTTGTTCATTCATTGAAGATAAGAGAGGCACTGCCCTTTCTGCTTTTTTGTTTTCTTGGGTCTGGATCAAATCCCCATCTGTCCATCAATGTGAACAATTGTGTCTGAGTCAAGAGTGCTTTGATTAAAAAATGATATGGTTGGAAACACCCTTTTTACAGAGAAGAAATGAATAAGGAAATGGCCCTCGTGTGTGAGCTTTTGGGGAGAGACTGTCTGCTCAGCTCACAGGCCAGTCAAAATATGCTCTCCAGCAGGGAAATTAATAAATAGACCAGCTTCAATAGATGGAGATTTAAGGGCAGGAGACGAATGTTGTTCTAAAATTCTTTTGGGTTGGAACTTAAATCCAATCTTAATGAGGTCATAGCAGAAAATTAATTTATTTTCTATCTTCCAAACAATATCTTCTTTGTTAAACAAGAAGATTTGAGATTTTTTTTTCAATAATTATTTTTATATATGCTTTAAAATGTGCAAAAGCTCTGGCCCCTTTCATTTCCTGAAGACAATCATGTGATAACCTTAAGTGGACCACATGAATGTACTAATCTCATATTCCTAAGTGTTATGGAGAATTGAGAAACCTCCATTCTTTGGATTTCCTCTGTATGGGATGTCAAGAATGATCTGAAAGGAGTGGTTTTGTAGTGAAAATACAAAACTGCTGAGTAACAGCAACATGAGCGTACAGGGACCTGGTTTGGACTAGTCTCCAGTGGAAGTGGTGGAAACTCCATCATTCAAAACATCAAAGTCTTATGACTGTTGAGACTCTCACAATACCGGGTGTTTTTCTTAAATCTCCATCTTCTGGAATCAATGAATTTGTCAGCATTTCCATGTATTTTACATAAGCAAGCACACAGACGAGCTACTAATGTTGCTACTTGGGGAGAAAAGCTCAGAAATGAGACTGCAAAAGGTTCAAATATTAAAATAAAAAGAAGTAACAGTTCCTGATTTTGCAGATTTGGCAGACCTTGATATTTTGAATCTGCAAATTTGCCCAGACCTCAGAAAATAAAAGTAGTGGCCTGTGAAGTGTCCACAATAAAGACACAGGTGGTGTGGGCATCCTGGGATATTGACATCCATCAAGGATTCCTGCTCATCCTTTGCCTGTGGCTCTTTGGAGCCAGAGAGGTGTTGGGTGGGTGTTTTACAGAGCTGGGGCGAAGCAGGGAAGGGGCACAGTGTGAGGGCTTAATGAGTAAAGAACTGCTGGGATCCACATCTGGGGCTTGGCTTTGGGTCTGTCCTGAGCAGGGTAAGAATGTCAGTATGTATCTAAATCACTGCCTTTTATGAGTGATTTCCATGTCCCATTTCCTACGTGAAATGTGAAAGTTCTCCTCATCAAAAAATGCATTTATTTAAGAACAAGGGACTTGACAATGCACTTGCAAGGAGGGGGCAGCTCTTCAGTGGCAGAGTCACAGCTGACCCAGGGGAAGGACAGAGGCGACTGATGAAAATGGGAACCTCTTGACACAGGTGGTGTTTGATGGGTCCTCACAGTGGGCAAGCAGGTAACACTTCATCACCTGTGTGAGTCTCATCTGGATTTTGGAAGGAAATGAATGGAAGATACTTCAGGTAAGAGTGACTTGATGGAAGTGATGATATAATAATGCTGAGATTATTCTGCTGTGGTCAGGAAACTGTTTCTCTGTTCATCAGATCCAGATAAATCTCCGAGTGTCTTGTTGCTGCAGACCCTATGGTCAGAGATAACACCCAGCACAGCATAATGCAGCTCTGCTGCTACAAGGGCTTTCCAAGAGGCTGCAGAGATGTCTGGAGCTCAATTTACACACAACCTTCTCCAAAATCCACCCAGGGTGGGCCACCACATTAGGCACCATTAGCTCTCCGCCAGCTGTGCAAAGCACCACCTTTGCACTGAAAGCAAAGGGTGGGTCTTGCCAGAGCTTTCATTAAAATTAAAATGCACTTACAGGTAGATTCCTAAAATTTCACCTTCCAAAGGGTCTGAGCTAGTCCCACTGGGATACAAAGAAGTAATTCCCAAAGCTATTTCTAACTTGCTGCTTAGCTGCTTAAGCCATCACATGGCAACTGCTGCCTGCACTAAATGGAAAAGAGTATTCTTTACATGCAGACACAGTTTAATGTCTTTGCCAAAGTTTTTTTCACCTCCTCTGCTACCCTGAGCCATCACCTGCTAGTGCTTGTGGCGTGCAAATTGGAGAGTTTTCTTTATGAGTTGCACATAAAATCCACACCTCTGGTCATGCATGAGAAACTGCTGAAAGAGCCCAATAGAGCCCTGAGCGTGTTCCCTGTTTTATGGACAGGACCTGAAGGTTGTTTGCTTTTCAGAGCTGCACCATGTGTCGTGCCTGACCCTGCTGGCACTCACAGATACTAAATGACACGCTCTTGGCAGGGGACGCAGCTGGCTAATTATGCATGCAGTTTACCTACAGACTGGCTTTGAGAGGAGCCCAATTAAATGATCCAAGGGGTCAGAAGAAAAATGAAGGCATTGCTAGAGGAGTGAAACCTTTTCTGCCTCCTGAGGCAAAACCTACTATTTTCACAGTGATCAGGGAAAAAACAAAGCAGGGCAGATGTTTTCCCTTTGAAAAGAAGCCTATTTTGCTCCTTATTAGTTTTGATCATTATCATCCTTGACATTAATTTTCGATATTATAAAAGAGGAATTCTCATGCTATTTGAGTATTATTTTAATACTGATCTTTTTCTTGTTCAATAACTTCAGCTTCCATGGGGTAATTTTTGTAGAACTGTTAGTTTAAGTGAGCAAAGATAACAGAACCTGTCTCTTTTTTGTCTTGGTTGTTGAGTTTTTCTAGTTGGGCTGGTATAACCCTAATGTCATTTGTGGGACAGAATGAGCTTCCCAAATTAGTCTGTCTCCTAGTTAAAAAGACATTTCAAAATCAAAGTTAACTGCCTAACAAAGGAAAAAAGCACTTGTCACAACTTTTCACAAATCTGAAAGGCTTTCTTGAGTTTTTAGATGATCCACCAAGGGACTTTGCATGGGCTGCTGCCAGGAACACAATGCTGAGAGCAGTGCCAGTGCCCACAGTTTGCAAAAGCCCAAGCACAGTTTGTGGTCCCAGCTCTGCAGGCCAGTGGTCACCAGGCAGTGCAGGAGCAGCACATGGGTGTTTCCAACCTTAAAGCATTTGCCATCTCAATTTTGCTCCACAGCAGTGATGAGTTTTCTCTGGAGGCATGCCCAGCCCTTTTGGGGAATATACCTCTTGCAAAATAGGACATGAACTCGAGTTTCCCTGATTAAATCTTGTGGTATGCACACTTTGAGAGTTGCCCAGCAAATGCCTTCTGCATTTGACAGCACGGATCCAAAGATAGCTCACGCTGCTGCTGTCTGGGCAAACTGTTTTTCCTTCTGCTGCCTATAAAATAGCTGGAAAATCTTCTTGGGGGAGAAAAATTTCTGCAAACTCTAAAGTGAGCTGAATTCCCCAAGTCATTACACTTGGTTAGTGTCTTTCACAACACTGCTAAGCCCTGGGTAATGGTATGCATAACCCCGAAAAGCAGAAACAGAAAGACAGGAAATTATGGCTGAACTTGTGTTTTTCTTAGGGCGTTTGTGCTCACTGTTGGAACAACCAGTGCCAGGTATTGTGAAACACAGTGAGAAGCCCCTTTTCAGCTAAGTTGCTGTTTAAAATTCAGCCAGATTATAGTGAGATATGAAAATCTCCAGAAGAGGTATTCTGTAAAGGCAGGAAGCTGCTTCAAGAAGTGTCACTGCCTCTCTGGGAGTCTTGGGTACACCCAGGTCATGGTCCCTGCAACTCAGACAGTGCTGCTAGTCCCACAGCTATAAGGAGGTTCCCTTATTGGTGTAGGGAAAGTTCAGTTGATGGTTAAAACAATTGTGATGTGCTCTGAGATTTTGGGGGTTTAGATTGTCCTCATAACTCTGACGATGTTCGATGCACTTCATATATTTCAAATTAAGTCACATCTCATTATCTAGAGCCATACCATTAGGGCTGGTGCTTTGAAAAGAACTCCAGACTCTGCAATGTTTGGGCAAAATCTCTGTGTGTACCAGCGGGGGCTTCTCTGCTTGTCTCTGTCTTGTGGGCCCCTCTTAAAAAACCCTCATTGTGTGAGGCAAGTCACAAAAATTCCAGTCTAATTGACAAGTTTTGATACCATGAGGGTGCAACTGTCCTGTTACAGGACACCCAGACGGTCTGATAAGCCCCTTGCTCATGTCTGATGCACAGAGAGCAGAGTTTAAAACAGCCTGAGTCAGGCTGAGTCACCCACCAACAGCTTTCCTGAGGGATACAAAGCACAGGGGAGCAATATTTGTTGTAAGTTGTGTTAAGGACTTTATGATCTCTGCTCTTGCCCAGCCTGGTTTCTCCCCACAGCCTCTCCCCACCTGAACGTTTGCAGTCTGTGTGACTGGCCAGCCAAACCCCTGCTTTATTTAGGGCAAGGAACAGCTATTGCTTTGGATAGCAGGGAGGGGGGAAGTAGCAGCAGCAGGAGCAGCCTTTAAACCTTCAGAAGGGGTGAAAAAATCAAGTGCAGTTGTTGGGCAATCACAAGGAAGGAGTAGAAGCAAGGACAGCAAGTCACTCCCAAGTACACATTGACAAACATGAGCTTGCAGCCTTAAACCTTCACAAACTAAAAGTGGCTTCCAAATTTTGATGGAGAAATGACTGAGTCTCATTGTACCATTTGGCTCCAATGGTTTTTCAAGGTCTTGATGTATCAGCTCAATATTTTTATTAGAAAACAGATGAGTGTTGAGTGGCCTGAGGAGCTGTGCAGGCGAATACCTGAGAGAGTCCTGCACACGCCATGAGGAACAGATCAAGCCTTGCTCACGCGTGTTGTTCATTTACACCTTGCATCACACGCAGCCCAGCGCCTTCATCTCAGCTTCGTGCTAAATCTAGACAATGAGCCCAATTCACCACTGCATTCCTTTATTTTTACCTCAGGATAATTCCTTTTAAATCAGAGGACAGACTGGACTAACCCAGTGGTTTTTGTGCCAAAGAAATCAATGCTACAAGCCTTTGAGCTTCCTGACCTGCTGTTTTGCTTTAACCTTCACTTTGGGGTTTTTTATCCTAGTTGGGGATCTTGATGGGTTCATAGTTGTTGGAGGCTCCTCTGTTGTCTCAAGAGAGGCAGTTAGGTGCTAGAATTAAATACTGCATGACAGATTTTTCATGGCATGGGAAGAGCAAAACAAAACAGCTGTCTGCAGAAACCTGAAGGAGCAGGAACTAGACTGCTCTTTAAAAATAAACTTGGCATTGGAGATGGTGACTGAGATAAAGTCATAGCCAAAAATGGCGAACACTTAGGATGCTCGAAAATATTTCTATGTTAGTGGTTTGCAAATGGGGGAACAATATATTCAAGCTTTATTTTCTTTAGCATGTTCCTTGGCTTGAAGTGAAGTTCAACATTCAAAATGACCATGTAATAATGGAACCATTTCAGTCAATCTCCTGTTTTTCTGTATTCAGTCAGATCCACTGCCTCTAGTGCCAAAATAAGTTTTTACTGATTTTTTACTTTTGTTAGCCTGGAAGAACCAAAAGCAATGGAGAATCAGCAAACCGAGATTGAATGATACAAATCCAAGTTGGCGGAATTTGCCTGTTTAAACTCATTAAGGAAGTGGGCTACCATAAATATTGCTGAGATTCTAATTTAACCTACAAAATAATGCATGATGAAGGTATGGGGCTGAAGGAACTCACACAGGCAAACCAGACTGACCTTGGCAATGCAAATCTTATTACAGCATTTACTTGTATATGACATATGTTTTTACATGGCAGTCAAAGTGAGAAGGAGTAAATAGTTCATGATGGTGTTTTTAGAGCCAACAGAACCAAACTAGTTCTGCCTCCACTGCCACACTGATGGGTTCTCATGTGCACATCCCACAGGAAGTGAAAATTAACTAAAAAATTCATCCTCCTCATCAAAGGGATTCAGTCCTGGCCCAGGCTGGCCTGCTCCATGTGTGAAGGAACATGGTGAGTTTGTCCCCAGTCTGAGGTGGAGTGGCAGGAGAAGGGACAATCAGGAACATAAACCAGGGAGATGCTTTTTCTGCCATAGCCAAGAGTGAATTTCAAGAACACTCTTTGCCAGTGCTGCCCTGTCCACATCAGTGAATGATCACTTTGGTCACCATCCTCACTGCCTGCTGAGCTGCTCGTGTGCAAGGAGCTGTGCAGGGCTCAGTGACCATCTTCATGGATGAGTGAGGCAGGATGAATGTGTGAGAATAAAACTTCTGCAATTATGACTGCATTTTTGCATGATCATAACAAAAGTCTGGCCTATTTCGGCAGCTCATAGGGTCTGTTTGGGGGGACACATCCCAAAGCCTGGTTTGACAGTCTTTATGCAGACAGCTTTGACTGTTTGTGCATTGGGGATGTTATCTCCATATTGAGAAAGAGCTGAGAAGACTCCTGTTACAGCTCTGTATTTCATTTCCCAGGACCCTGCAGAAATGTTTCCCAGTTCCTGTGTGTGAGATAGTGTCTACTCTGGTTATCACTCAGCTACAGGCTATGAGGTCCAAATCCAGAGGTTAAGCTCAGCTTAAACTGTTGTAATCATCTCATTTGTGTGTCTAAAGCATCTGTTCCTGTCTTTGCTCAGTTTTCATGGCAACACAAGAATGGGTCACAGGTACACAAATCTTTCAGCTGGGAGGTACTTGATTTGGAGGCTTTGACAGAATGTGAAACCAGATTAGTTTCACGTAATATCAAGTTTTCATACTGGCATTTTCTGTGAGCGTATTTATCAGGGAAGCTGCAAAAAGCTGGAAAGCTGCTCCACAGGAACTTCGAAGCAGAGCTGAGATCCAAGGTACTTCTAAATGCCAGAGCTGGAAAGTGAAATGGATGCCTGTTTGTATCTATTTCACATATATCTGTACTTTCTCAGCTATAGTGTAACTGAGAGAAAAGTGTCAGGGCTATTATACACTGCCTAGTCAAACCTACATGCACTTCCACTGAAATCATTAAGGTATGCACAAAACTTGGTTATATTCGTTTACTCAAAATACGTTGAAATTGTTCATTCAAGCACTCAAAAATTAGAATAGTTAAGAATTAATGTTGTAACTTTAACACAGACTATTTTTTTTTTCCTTATGCTTGATTCAGTTAAATCATAACTGCATCATCCTGTCCTGCTTCATCCACTGGATGCTTACTGGCTATTCAGGACTCTTTATCCCCTTTGAATACATGGTCCCAGATGTTTTGTACTGCACATTATTCCAATGCTGCTGGAATATGAAAGTTAATTTAGTTGTGTACATTTCCATGGTGGTATCACCATTATATGTAAATGCTTCTCAAAATCAATTACTTCACCTTTGCATCAGTGCTGCAATAGTCAATCCTGTTATTAGCCCCCTTTTACAGCTAAGCAGAGAAGACAGCTACTCAGCTTCCAGAAACCTCTGAGGAGTGCTTGCAGACCAACAATTCTGAACTGCATGAGTGAGACACAAGCAGAGCTGTAGTCACACTGGGGACTGTAAAAAATCCAGGCACCACATGCATTCCCACACCACCAAATGTCAAGCTCTAGCTGAAAAGAAGGGAGGAGGCAAAAACCGCTCAGTGAAATGTGTGAGGTTGTTATTTTTACAGTGTTTCTAAGTTTCAGAGACATCATCCAGGTGGGTCAGGATGTCAGGATCTGAATAGCAGCACTTGAGCTTCCTAATGTGATGAAAACTTTACACAGATCCTCAGCTCCTCCTCCTGTTTGATTCCTTCTGGCTTGTGACTGCAAAGCCTTAATTAGCTCTTGAACATGTCCTTAAATGGCAGGTGGGATTTATTCCCATAGTTTCTTTGTGTATTTCTTTTTCCCTAAGGACAAAAGGAAACGGTTCTGTCTCAGAGGATTCCCCAGCTGGTGCTACTTGTGGATGATGCCCCATCTGTTTTTGCTGCTGCTGAAAACATGCAGGTCAGTGCTGACAAACACAGCTCACACTCTGTGCTCTGCAGTCTGAGGGAAAAGCTGACTTTCTGGGTGAAATCTCTTTGCACTGGTCTGACAGGAGTGTATCACCACTTGGGTGGCAGCCAGTTATACAACACATCTGTGAAATCTTGGGGCTGCCTGGTCTGAAGCACTGTTGTCATTATATCATGTCCAAGCTATTTGTGCATGGGAACTGATGGTGATACTTTCAGAAAAAAAAAAAAAGCCTTTTCTGAAGCTACGTGCAAGAGCTAGATAGTAAATGTCTGGAGAGTAGTTAAAAATGTCCTTATATATGTGCATGAGTCTCAATATCAGAGACATTTCTGGCATTTCAAATAATGTAAACACTATAGCATGCGAATTGCACATGAATTAACTACAATAAATAATAAAATAAAATGTTAAGAAGCCTATTAGATCATCTTCTCATGCCAGTTCATGTAGCACTTTCTCTGTGTGGTAGCTTGCTACCATCCAGGAGAGCATTAGTTCACTAATCAAGTATTAGCATTAATCAGAGTTATTCCATCCTTCTCTGAACATATCTAGAGGACTGAGGAGCCAAAATGCTGGCAGATATATATGCTTTTTTTTTAAAGGCATAGACAGGTCTTACAGATCTTACACAGCAATTGGTAAGGAATTACAAGAAAATGATTTAAAAACAGGTGAAGTTTAATGGGCCTGAGTAACATGGACTGATAGCTGTCAAACTGAGCTACACCCTCCCTTAGCAATGGAGCTTCTGCTTTCTGGCAACTCAAATCCCTTTTTTTCTAAAGATAATTTTGTATACCTATTTTTCCCTCTTTTGCCTTTGTGACCTTGCATGGATGATACGGATTTCGAGAGAGATCTGAGTCTTGCCGACATGGTGATTCTGGAAGTGAGACAGTATTTTATCAGATTTCCCTGCAAGCCCCAGACTTACCTTCCTAACAGACATTTCTCATGCTTGGCTGATAGAAAAGGGACCATATTATTAATAACTGAACTACTATGGATATAATATAATAATGTCTGCAGTAAATTAAATGAGATGGGAGGACACCTGTGTTACCCCCTGGCTCACTGCAGGGCAGTGCTCAGAGGTGAGCACAGACACTGGGGAACATTCACGGTGCTGGAACAAAGACACAGTTGACCCCTGACATCATTTAAAGCTACTTGATGCCAAGGACTTCCTCACTTTTTACGGATATTGAAACAAATAAGTCATGGAAATGATGACTGACCCCAGCCATATGGGAGCAGAGAGATTAGCTGCTAATATGGAAAGTTACCTGGCCAGCGTTGAGATCAGTCACGGGAGAAGGGGGAGATCAGAGGGAGGGCTGCCGAAACCGTGAGGTAATGTGGCTGCTGGGGAAGAGGGGCTGGAGTTGGGACCGACTGGAAGAGAAGAGGTGAAGGTTTTTTCTCTGCTGAAGCCAAAAGTGTACGTCATCATGTGGCTGACTGACAGAGCTGCCTTTTCTAGAACGTGCTTGATGCTCTGGGAATAACGAGCACGGGGAAGTTACTGCGAAGTGCACGGGAGGAAAAGCAGTAAATCAAGGACCAGAACAAAGCTGGAAAGCCCCTGCCCAGTCCTGAGCAAAATATAAGCAAAAATAGAGAGCTGGGGAACAGGAAAAGGTCTGCAGGGCTCATTGCAGGAGAGTCGGAGAGGAGAAATACGGAGCAGTGTGGTGCAGGGACACTGCTGCTGGCGGGGGTTAAAGAACAAAACTGAGCCATTAAACTTTGGGAATATATAAATAAACACCAGTCTTTGTAACAACTTGATTAGATGGGTTAATTAGATGATACCAGTCTTTATTTAAATACACATCCCACTGAAATCCAACAGGAAAACTTTGCAGTTGTTCTCTCAGCACACAGGGAGATGATGCAGTCTCACTAAAGATTATTTAGGGCTGAATTTTCACTTTCCCTGAGCATAAGATTAAAACCCTCACTAAAACTATTTAATTGATTACGAAGCTGAGGTGTGTAGAACTTAATAAACAGCAAAAGGAAGAAAAGTTTTGAACCAAATTATGGATATTTTATTGTAAAGAGAGTCAGCCATCTGTATCTGAAATATGTAGACTTTAATTTTAGCAAATGACCATTAATATGAATTGCCTTGGAAAAGAGTAAAAATGCAGTTGCTTGGAGGATCAAAGCTTTAGAGATCAATAGAACTGGAAAGGCCAAAAAAAATTGACAGAAAGAAAAAAAAAGAAGGCTGAAATCAGATTTTACCTTTCTCACTTGGGATTGTCATGATGTAATCCTGCTGAACTGACTGAGAATATTCAACATGAAAGAATATTCAACATGGGAAGATGTTTCTTGCTGAAAGGGAGCAAAGGAAACATGCACACATTGGTGAAGGGTTGTGGCATGCAGACTTAAATCCAGGAAATGAGGAATTAGCATGGAGCAATTCACATGAAAGTTTAGAAAACATATTGTGTGGGATAATGTACTGCAAGGGGTCATTCCTACACTTGTTGTGAATTATTTTAAGACATAAAGAGACCATGTCTACATTTCTGTCTGTCTGTCTACCCGTAGTGAGACTTCTGGTGAAATCAGATATCAGGGTTTTTATAGACCAATTAAATGGAAGTTGAATTTCCTTTCCAAGATATCATGAAAATTACTAATTTTTAAAAATTTTTTACCCTAGGATTGCTTGAAGAATTCTGGGTGGATCATTGTGAAATGAACTATTTAGTCACATAAATTAGATCCATAGAGGAAACTGATAAAGGACAGAACTGGAAATAAGAAATTTTTCTTTCCTTTTTTCCCCCTTGTTCTCTTTTTTCTTCTTTTTTTTTTTTTTATTCTTTAATTAAAAAAAAATATTTTCTTGTTAATTTGATATTCAGTTCTGATAATTCATGTGGTTTTGGATAATTTTCAATCGGAATACTGATTTACATAATTAGAATATAATGTATGCATTATATCAA
Source organism: Vireo altiloquus (assembly GCA_013396875.1). Taxonomy (NCBI): domain Eukaryota; kingdom Metazoa; phylum Chordata; class Aves; order Passeriformes; family Vireonidae; genus Vireo; species Vireo altiloquus. The sequence goes on along the minus strand of VZRF01011317.1, from coordinate 298,820 downwards.
ATTTTTGGCAATTACAGAAATTTGTCACCCTTAGAGCTGCCTTCTGCTTCCATTCTTGTCACTTTGGTGCCTGAATTTTCTTTCAGTGCCATAAAATTTAAGGTTGTAAAATTCATATTGTAACTTTAACAGCCACATCTGTTTTAAACATTTTTGTTTTAAGAACTCAATGAGAATTTAATGACAAGGCAATAAAAGGAAAAGTTGAAGGAAATTATCACAGATTTGTAAAGCCATAAGACATGTTTCTGCACTTCTGTGGGCCATCAAATTACAAAGAAACAGCCCAATTGCTTTTATTATAGCAATTCTGCTCTTAAAGCATTTCAGCGTTTGATGTATTAGCAAGAATTAACATTTCATTTACATCAGTATTAATAATGACAATTATACCCAGGTGCAGCATATTGTCATTAACATACAGACACCCGCAGCATGTTCAGAGAAAAAATAATTGTCTACAGTGCTGCCACTGTGTTTGACAGTAATAAATGATAACATATTTTGCGTGCCACCAAATTAATCTACAGGACCAAGAGTGTAATAAAAATCACTTTTCCCTTCAGTGTCTTGCTACAGATCCAACCTTTCGGATGGTGTAAGTCAGGGTAATGTGGCCGTTGGTCCTCAGGCCCATCCACAGAGCAGAACCCAAAGGTGCTGAAGGTGGGAGGCATCCCTGGACATCCAGCCCCCAGCTCAAGACAGGGCCAGCAGGAGCAGATTTCTCAAGGCCATGTCTAGCCAGGTTTTGGATATCAGCACAACCTCCACAGGCAACCTGGGTCCCATGCCTGACCACTCTCACCATAGAAAAAGTTTTTCATTTGTTTAAATGGTATTTTTTGTGTTTGTTTCTGTGCCCATTGCCTCTTGTCCTGCCACTGGGTATCACTGAGCCATCTTGTCATCCAGTTCCCATCAGATATCTCTACACATTAATTAGGCTCCCCAAGAGGCTTCTCTTCTCCAGCTGAATCGTCCTGGCTCTGAGCTTCTCTTCAGCTGCTCCAGTCCCTTAATCACCTTTCTTGCTCTTTGCTGGGCTCACTCCAGTATGACCACGTCTCGGTTGTACTGGGGAACCCAGAAACATTTAATAAAGGCCCATTAGAAATGATGAACTTTAGCTGATATATAGTTCCTCTGACACTAAGATCTCCTGGTCCTCCTCTGCCTTTCCTTCTGGCCCTTCTCAGTCTGATCTCCGTCTCTGCTGATAAATGAAGACCAAATGGAAAGCTGTAAAAATCTGTCCTAAAAATCCCTTAACGTTGCATGTAATGTTTATGAAATCAGAGTCACATAAACATTTATGTAAATCAATTAGGAGCAAGCAGCCAGGATTCAGGATTGCTTTCAGTATCACTTTCCTGCTGAAAACCCTTCTAGGCAGACCTGGTTAACCCAGTCAATATGTTACAAGCTGTCTTGGTGCCATCTTTTACATATGTTTGCAAAACTCATTATGGCAGAGGAGAGGAAAAGGTATGAAAGAAGAAATTCAATGAGCAGAAGCATTTCAGCAACCTATCTTGCCAAATAGAATTGCTACTGTGGCCAGACTCTTGGCATCTGGTTGTGGCTCAGTTGTTATGTCTGTCACTCCTGCAGTATTTAATAAAACATTTATAAAGAACCCTTTTTTAGATAAGACTTTGCAAGGAAACACAGGCTGTATCTCACTGGCAACTATTTCAGATAAAGTGATTTTAAGTTTTTTTTACATTTACAAGTGAGTTGCTGCTTCTGGACTTCAGAGCTCACCACCAGTACAAAAGTTAAAAAGTGTGTTGAAAACAGGTCCACTCAGGGCAGATTTAAAGTCGCTTCCTACAGCAGGTCAAAGATAAGAGAAATAGTAGCACTGCAGGTTTAAAATGTAATTTGATTCTTGGAGGGGCAACAGTGAGCTCAAAGGAGTCTCTGTTACACCGGTAAGTGATGCAGAAAGTTACCATAGTGCAGGGTCAGCGTGCTCAGAGCTGTGGAGTTTTCCTGCTCCATCATTTTGAGATTACCATTTTCAGTTCATAGCTGTGCCACAAAGCAAATGCAAAAGAAATGCATATCCCACCAGTTCTTTTTAATTGCTCCACAGAAATTACGTATAGACAGGATGTGACTTTCCATTGGCAAACTGACATACGTTTCTGTAATTTGTCTGTTTTGTCTGCAAAATTCCACAGATGAAGTTAAAAGCATCTGCTGCAAATTTGATCCTAGTAGCCCCGCTTGGAAACAGAAAGGTGCTAATAACTTGCCAAAATTTATGGAGTCTAACACTCCAGTCTAACTCTGACAGACTCTCTGAAGTCTTGAGCTGAGAAAAAGCTTTCAAAATTATTTTTTTCCATTATAGACTCAACTTCGCTATGATAATTTGTGTCATCTGTGTAAGTTCACTGATGGCACACAAAACAGGTAATTATTTTTAATGCAAGAGTGCACCCAATTTGTTGGTTGTGTGCACAGATTCCCATTTTGCTTGTGCAATACTAAGCACATCTCACACAGGAACTTCCTGTACTCATAACTGACTTTCTCTGTTATTTTTGGAAAGTCTGGATAGATAGACAACAAAAGAACAAAACTTACAATAGAAAGTTTTATCCCAATCCAACAACAACCTTAGTCTTTATTTTCAATGAAATCACGGGTCAAAATTTGCACAATAGCAGGTCAGCTGAGTTGCTGGAGAAAAATTTAGGATAATGAACTAAATTTGTGCAGGATGCTGGATCTGCTCCATTTCTCAGGAAAAGTGTCCTGAGATCACAGTGGAGACAGTAATTTAGTTACATGACTTGTAGTGTATAATTTTGTCATCTATAGTGCATCAGTGTCATATTTAATAAAATTGAAAGCACACTAAATAATTCTGCCTGATTAATAAGTTATTCTTCAGTGTTTGTCATGAACAAAATAAAAGATGTACAGAAAATTTTTTTCCAGTTATTGCTAATGCTATTTTCTGTTCTCAGAAGGGCTGGAAGGATGCCTGCTGCATTTTAGGGTTGAAAAAGTGAAAATATAAATGCTTCTCCTTGATTTCAGTGAAATTTGGGGCATTCAAAATAACTAATTTTTATTTATTTTTTGATAAAATAAATATTCCAAAGGCCACTCTTTCTTTCACTGACATTCATAATTATTGCTATTTGAAACTGAGAATGAATTTTTTGAATTTAAAACAAGCCCCACCACCACCACCAAAAAAAAAAAAAAGTACCAGAAAATTGCAGGAAGAAAACAAAACTCTGAGTTTTGTTCCATTTTTGACCGTGACAGTAGGTTTCATGCAGTATTAATGAGGGAAGAATTTGGATCTAAAGATGTAATTTGGTTTCTTATTTCTCTTTTCTGTCACTTCCACTGAAGAAACAGACTTACAATACGTATTTGCTTGCTTAATGCTGTTGCTAATTGCCCAGATGGGACTCTGAGAGACCATTAAGTGTCTATTGATTGCAATCAGCTTGCCTATGACAGATGAAGTTGACTCTGGTGGGTTTTTTTCTTTTTTTTTTCCTCCTGTCTGGTGCTGTAAACTGAGGTCTTTATGCTCCTGCTGACCGTGACTTTCCTGTATTGACTTTCCTGGCATTTTCCAACTTTCCATGTAACTTTTTGCTGTTCAGAGACATGGCAAGTGCTGTCCTGGGTGGGTGCACCTGTCCCTGGGACTATTTAACTCTGCAGCATTTGTCCTGTCTGCTTGCTAGTTTTTGCTGTTGTGTTTCAACAGTTGAGAAATTTGATGTGCTGGAAATATGGTTCTGTGGGAGGGATGTTTGCCAGGGGCTCTGCATCTGTGTGTATCCACGCCACCAAAACAGGACTCAGGTCTGCTCCATGGTCACTGTTTAGTAGGTAAAATGACATTTAATGTTGTTCTCAAGAGTCATTATTGTGGATGAAGGTGTGCCAGTCCAGTTTAGTTGTTAGCTAATGTGAATTTGAAACTGCTTACATCCATGTTCTGCTTGAAAAGTGTGTCATGCTATCACTGCTCCCAAAGAAGGGTGAGAGGTCTGCTCAGCCTCCCTCTGGATGGGAACCAAAATCTCTGGTGGGATTTAGTACATTGTCCAACAGCTACAGAAATTACTGAGTTAAAAATAAAAGCTGTCCACAAAATAAAGAGGAAGAAGGAACTGTGGAAATGTACAGTTTCAAGAGCAGAGGAGGTGGTAGGACTGAATGGAAAAGAAAAAAACAAAAAACACTCTGTGAGGAACAGACATAGGGGAAAAAAAGAAAAAATAAAAATTATTCCCTGCAAACTAAAAGAAAAATGGTAACAAAACTGTCAGAAATATAAAAGGAAGTCTAGAGATATGAAATGAGTAAAAACAAGTGTGGTAGTGGAAGTGGGGAAAGGTGGTGCACACCAGTAGCCCTGTGCCTGCTTTGGGCAGGCTCTGCCAGCTTCCTGCAGTGGCCACTGCCTGGGAGAGACTTTGGCCAAGGGCAGGGAAGGTGTGGAGCCCAGCAGGACCAGTGAAAACAAGGCTCTGTGGTCTGCAAGGTGATAATTGTGGCATCTGCAGGAAATGCTGCTCCACAACGCCAGGCCACTGAAATGGCCAGAACTGGCAGGTTGTGCTGACCACTCCTGCTCTGACCACTGGCAGGTGAACTGACTGGCATCAGGCTTTGTTGCTTCCCCCTGTTCACAACTGTTACTTTTCAGGTGATCCTGAACGTGCCTCATGTAAACCTCATCCTTTCCTTGCCATTTCCTCAAGAGAGACAACTGCTTGCCCTGCAGCCTCTTGTTTTCAACGCAGTTGAAGAATTGTTCTAACACATTGAGCCACGAGATCAGGTTTCATCCCAGTCTGGGGGCCTGCATGGGCTCTTGTGAGATGCCTCATTGATCCAAAGCACTTACAGTGACCTGCTGGACTCTGTGTAATATAAGGTCTGGCCGTGTCAAGGAAATGTTCCATCTGTGCTGGCCTGCAAACGCCTTGTCCCCACCAAGGTCAGCACCAGCAGCTCAGCCCACAAAGCTGCTGCTTGTGGGTCAAGTTCCATGGTGCCATCTCTGGAGCTGCACTCAGAGCAGGCACAGAGAGACACGTCTGGGTCTGTGCAGAGAGCACGAAGCACATGTGGATCTCTGGCAGCCAAAGGACAGGGAGCACTGGGGGCAGACCTGCATATCTGCAGCCGAGTGATTCAATTTTTGCTGTTAACCCTTCACAGCACAATGGACTTAGAGCTGCGTTTGGCCCCAGGTACTTGGTAGAGGATCTACCTTCAAGCGTTGTGTTGGAAATATGTAAAAATAATGACCAATGTTCAGCAAGAACCTATCATGGATGGGTGGAGCCCCACTTTATGCATCAGTCGAGCCTGAGCCATGGACCTGCTGACTCCTTGATGATCCATTTCCCAGTGCCAGACACAAACAATTCCCTCAGGCTGCTCAGGGACCCCATGCCCAGCATGGGCTCTGCCTCTGTGGCTGCAGGAACACCCAGAATTAGAGGCATGCCCAGAATTAGATGCTCACAGGCACCCTGTGTGCTCCTCCTCTGCAGCCCCCCAAGGGAAGGGGCATAGCACAGGGTCCCCACGAGCGCCAGCACACCCTGGCAGGGCTCTCACAGGGCCCCGATTGTTCCAGCACAGCTGCGTGGGGACACCATCTGCACCCATGGACGGGGAGACCTTGGCTTCAGCGTCAGCCATTCAAGAGCTGACACGGACTAATTTATGAGAAATTGCTTTTAGCAGGTGCTAACCTGTCTCGACCACGGATAATAGGAGAGTTGCTATTGGGAATCAATCCAGAGAGCCATAAAACCTGAGTATCATTACAGATTTTACTGGAGAGCACAGCTGTTGCAATGTCATCGTCTCTCTCTGTCGAAGACACACCAATTCCTGCTGAATTTTGACCAACTAAATGGTAAGAATTAGAGCCATGCAATCACAGAGCAGTGATTGCCATGTCAATATTATTCAATTCTGTGCATGTGTGCACATGCTTGTCTGGCTGCCACGCTGCCACATGCTCTTGACACCTACTGCAAATCTCTGTTCCTTGCTTATCCCTCACTTCCATTTCTCTGCTAGAGTGAAAACCAGAAGTGAATATTTTTCCCCTTCAGTCTCACCACATATGTCACTAATAGGACTTTTCAAAACTTTTGTCAGTCACCTTCTGTAACAGCCTGAGGAATACTGTAGGGAGATCTCTAGTAGCTGGATACAGGATATTGTATTTCTTAGTTTGTCCAGTTGAATAATTGCTTGGAGTAGCTTTGTAGATTCACACAACTAGTACTTGGAAGGAAGTGAAAAGCCAGTTGGGGAATCAAAATATTTCTAGGGTGACTTACAGAAGAGTCAGGTTAAAATCAGCAGGTCAGGGTTTGATTTGAGATCGTAAATTAGGTGCCTGGAGAGAATTTGTTGGGAGGAACAATGTCCTGCATACCGAAATAATTTGAAAAACCACTATTTATTGATGCACCATTTTTCACCATTAAAGTGTTGCTCCTGATTTTTGCATTTAATACATTAAAGCTGCAAGATATTGTTGAAAAAAAAGGGTGAGAATCAAAGCTGTTCAGCTCTCCCCTTGTTGTCTCTCTTATCCTGCAGAACACATTCCTGGAGGTGATAGTCTTTGGTAGTAGTGTAGGACTGGATCAGCAAGCTCAGCTTTCACCCTGGAAATCATCTCTCTGCATCAGGTAGCAGCAGGGAGCTGAGCAGGAGAGGAGCACATTTGGGCAGCAGCCTGCACGGCGAGCAGGGAGCTCTGCCTGTCAGTCTGGCATCTTTCACTAACACCAAATTTGCTTTAAGGATAAAAAAAAAAAAAAATGAAGCCAGGATGTGGTTGAGCGTGAACATATGTTGGAAGTTCAGCTTAGGTAATACAATAAGCTCTTCAAGAATGGGTTCTCTTTCTTCTCAATGTAAATAAATACTCGTGATAGCCCCAGACATATTCATTTTCCTGGGATTCTCCCCCTTCCTTATCGGAGGTGGTGTCCCGTGCGTTATTGATGTGGGCTCATTTGAGAGCCTGTGCCCTTGTCCATATGCACAAGTCATTTAATAAGATGAGAAGCAATGTGTAAAATAACGAGAGTGTTGATGTAAAGTTCTCAAATGGCCAGCACTGGGATTAATAGTTAATGGCCTATTGACACAGAGTATTTACTGATGAGCAACACAGGGTTCCAGTGGCACCAATACAGGGCTGTGTTGGAAGGCTTCATCCCTTTTCTTTTTTAAAGGAAGATTTAATTAGTAAAATGCATTTCATTGGTGTTTGTTGCAGTTTCTCTTGCAATGATTGGGGGGAAGTGTTCACTTGGAAAGAAACAATTTGAGGTAAAGTAAGACCCTCTAAAATCACAGTAGGTTTTTTGAATGGCCCGATGAGATTGTTACAGCTAACAGCTCTTCTAGAGATGCTTGATAAGATAATTAAGAGGAAAATCAAATTTTGTGCTTCAGGGTATAAATTGATCAAAAACTCTTTCCCATGAACAGCTGTCTAGTTAAGTATTCAAAATGCAAATGCATGTACATGTGAGCGATTGTGATTTTCCCATCCTTGGGAGCACTGTGGGAGCAGCACTTACACCCCACCTCATGTCTCCAGGGACAGGAACAGGTCCAGCCCTGATCTACCAGGGACAGTGCTTGGGTGAAGCAGAGCCAGGCTGTGCTGGTTGTCCAGAGGAGAAGGGATCACCTCCGCCCTTGGCTCCTCCTAGTCAGCTGCAGCCTGGTCACTGGGGACATGTGGTGACCCAGTGCAGGGAGGGTGGGTTTGTTTCTATCTTGGCATAGCTGGGAAGTAGGACAAAGTGAGAATTTGACTCCAGGGAAAGGCAGCCAGCACCATGGCTTCTCTGCTCTTCTCTTCAAACTGGCTACTGTAAAAAAGTGTAATTCTGACACCAAAAACTCAGAGTGCTGCAGTTGGAGGGTCCTGACCCAGAGTCGCAGGGGGCTGTAAAACATCAGGATAAATCAGTGGTGCTGCCACGTGCTCAGATCCAGGTAGGGCTAAGTAAGGCTTTGCTCAGGAAAAGAAACCAAAGGACTCTTTGCTTTTGCAGGACAGTGTAAGTTGAACATCAGATCTCTCTCCTACTGCCAGTGCCACTGAGCTGTGCTCCCAGCAAAGGTGTGTGGAGCCAGGTGCTTCTCCTGCCCCAGCTCTCCAGCACACCAGGGTTACAGAGGATACTGCATGAGTTAACAGGACTGGGCTCGACTCTCCACTCCCAAAATGGAGATTAAACTAATTATGCTTTTCTGCTAAATTAAAAAATCCGACACAGGAACAAGCTGGAGCAAAAGGGGAATGTTTTATAATAACTCTTCCAAGGCCAACAATACTTCAGGAAAACTTCCCCAGAACTAGTTTTTTATGGCAGTGTATTTTATACACAGAAAGTGTATTTTCTTCCCAGAAAAATGCATCCAGCATAAACAGTCAGCTGGGTGAGTGACTCCAGAATTACCTATGTGTCACTGGAGGAGCTTGGGCCATATAAAAGATTCGTGCAGAAGGCTGAGAGTGAATGGGATGGGAAACCTCATTAAAAAGCCAGCTCCTCTTCCCCAAACTGCCCCATGGGTGACAGTCAGTACTGCAGCAACCTGTGCTTGGTAGTCCCTGCCCAATCTCTGCAGTAGATACGAACTCCTCGTGTTTCATGTGTATTTCCTGACTGATTCCTATGGGTTATCTGTGCATTTTTGTTAAGGAGACCAAAAATAAAAGCGATAGTGGGATAAGACAAACTAATTCCCTGCAATTAGCAGAGTGTGCTGCCACTCTGACCTAGGTAGGAATGCCAATATTGGTACAGTTCTCACAGATGTGAGGAAATACAGCCTTATAGGTGTAGCTGCACAAGTGCTAACAGATTTCATGCATCTCCAAAGATATTTCCGTGTGCACCAAGGTGACAACCTGTGAATCTGAGACGAATGCACATTGTTGCTCCCAGACAGAAAGGCAGGTACCCAGCTCTGTCACACGTGTGCACAGACGTGTACCCAGATGCCAGGTGTAATTTTAGACCAGCAGCACATGCTCACACATCTGTTGGTGGGCACTGGGCAAAACTGGTATCACTGAACTGACCTCTACGTCCGAGCAAGTGAATTGAAACCCAGAAGCAGCAAGGCTGGGGCTTTTAATGAAGTGAATGAGAAATGAAAAAAGAGAGATTGAAAGTGCCTGGTGCTGTGATACATAATTGATGAGGCTCCAAGCAGGGCTTCAGTGGCTAATAAATTATTAAACACTGACTCATTAGGGAAAGATTTCATTATAGGATAATTTAATTAAACAACAGGCAAAAAGAGGAAAGAGCTTTAAGGGACTGCGTCCTTCTGGTTTTTCCACCGTGACACTGATGATTTAAAGAGAGAGGAGCCAAGAAATGATCCTGAAGATGAGGAAGTTTTTTACTGTGCAGGAGAGGAGATCCTTGGCTTCTTCAATGCTCACATTTTCATTTCCCTGTTCTCTGGTAGATGTGGGCTGTTGTAATTCTGCTTTAAATACATTTTGCAGTCACTTTCCTGGTGTAAAAGCCTGCCCACATGGCAGGGCAGGTGAGAAGTGGCCCCAGGGATTCAGTCCTGTGGTGGCAGACAGGACATTATCAGCTGTGGTTCCTGCAGAGCACAGGGCTGGAGCTGTGACCGAGGCCAGGCTCCACTCCCAGCACCTCTGGCTGGGCCAGGGCTGGGGTGACCCTGGTCCATCACTCACCAGCCATGCTGCTCCAGGGGACAGGACAGCATGGAAGGGAGTCCAACCTCAGTTTTCAATCTTTATGAGGCCAGAGGCCCTGAGTGCAGCCAGATGTCCCTCCTGAGAGGGCTGAGTGCCAGGAGCCTCTGCCTTTGACTGACCTCTACATTTGCCCGGGGTACCAACCCTTTTTCTTTCAGATGAAATAAAATCCTTTAATATCACCATCCAAGAACCTGTAGAATGCAGTGCACAGGACCAGGACCTTTCATGGTACAACTCACAGGTGGATGGTGTCACCTGCCTGGAGAACAAGAGCAGAGGGAAGAGCCAGGCCAGCACCCCTCAGCAGCGTGGGGGTGTTTGGGTACAAGGGGCTCTCTTCTTGGTCTCAGTGGAAGAGAATGAAGATGCCATTTCAGTCCCTGAAGGGAGACTGATGGGACACCAAACCCTCTGGTGAACATTGGGCAGCAGCGAGAGAGGACTCTCCAGGGTAGGGCTTGGGTGTGCAGGCACAGCTCCCTCAGGCTCCCACATTGTCTGGCCTGGGCTGGGGGAGAGCTCCCCAAATCACCCCACAGGCACTGTGGGGAGCAGGGCAGGGAGGAGAGACTCAGTGCTTGACATCATCCTATAATTGAAGAGGAGATATGTTTTCATTTTACATTTTCATTGACAGGACAGAAATTTGTATGAAGAATGACTTTGTCCTCCCTTCTCTGGGGTGGTTTTTTTCCCTAGATGATTTTATTCTCCATGAGAGATGTAAGGACATTGAAAGGGCAGCTGGGAGGAAGGAGAGAGGATGGTCAGGTCAGAGAGAACCACAGGACAGCAGTGGCAGTGAGCTGAGAACCCAGAGGGATTTCCTTCTGCATCTCTCCTGGTGAGGGTTGGTGAACTTCAGTGAGTTCCCCCCTCCTTTTTTGCTTAAACAATATGCAATCCAAACAGATGGACAGGCTTTTTGGGTCATTTGGCTGCTTTGCTCAGGGCTGTGAGTGGGACGAGTGCCCAGCTGCTCTTTCTGCACAAGGAGGTTTTCAAGATGGAACAGACAAGGTCAGGTGCATCCAAACTGATAAATAAAACAAGAAGAACTTACAGGATGACAAGCATAGCAGAAGCAGAAAATCTTCATTTCCAAGCAGTTACATTCAGTATCTGTTTTACTTCAGAAAGATGCATGCAGCTGTCTAACATTTGCTTAATCCCTCAATTTTGGGCCCCATTTCAATTCTTTCAGGCTTTCCTACACCCAGAGTGTAGCTGCAAAATAGGCAAAATTAAGACAGAAGTTTTCCAAAAGCTGTGAGGTTACTGCAACATCAGTAACACCTCCTTTTATTTCTGCACAATGTAAAGGTAAAGAACATGTTAAAATTTCCTTTACTTAAAAGAATCTGTTCATCTCCACAGAGGGAAAGCAAGAAGAGGGAAGGAATGAGGAATACAGGGGTGATGAAGGCACATGGGGATGTTTTAACAAAAGCACAGACAGTAGTTTGGAGAAAATGGTGATTCCTTTCTGCCTCATAGCATTGAGATCCCTCTTGGAGTGAAAGGCTGGTTCTGTCCCCTGTTCAAGACAAAAATAAATGGTAGGGAGGCCAGTGAGGGGGCAGGAAGATGGTCAGGAGGCTGAAGGAAGCAGCTGGGTGGAAGCTACAAAAAGCTAACGGGGATCTTAATTGCTTCTAATTGCCAGGCTCTTCATAGGGATTGCACCAGGTAATTGTATCCCTCCAACGATATTTCTGGTTATCAAACTATAATAAAATGCTTGGCTAGACATCGTTCTCAAGTGTATAGCAAGGAGGAAAAATATCTCTGTCTTTTTTTCACAAGAAGAGAGTTGTTCATAAATATAGAATTGTACTTAACTGCAGTCATTTGCCAGCACATTACCCACAGCTCCTCCCTATATGTGCTGACCTTTTGTGGTCCTTGCTTACTAGTTGCAACAGAAAAATAGGAAATGGCTGGGATTTTATGCTGGAATGCAACCCCATGGCAAGTGTGGTCAGAAATTTGGGAAGTCCCCCAGAAATGCCAACTTTTTAATTACTATCAGAAAATAGAGAGACAAAAAAAAAAAAAAAGCCTGTCAGGGAAAGGAGGAATATGACATTTGCATCTTGATAATCACCTATAAATGCCCGAGAGAAAGGAAACCAGTCAAAAAAGTACTTACATGCACTCTGAGAAGAGATTATTCTGTCTGAGACAGACTGACAGCTTTGGTTCAGAGTCTCACTGGCATAAACCTTTGAATATGCATGAAAGAAAAAGACTTAGAAAAGGTGTTGTTTCTTCAGAGAAAGACAAAATCGGGCTAGTTCATAAAAAACCCAAATTGCAAAATAGGCTAGAAAGCATGAGTTCCTGGCTGCCTTTGGTTCCTGACATGGTTCCTGACATGTTCCTTGACATGGTTCCTGTCCTTTTCAGGTTAGCACAGAAGCTGCTGCACTGCTAAGATGGGGAGGCCCCAGAAGACTTGTGGCAGCCAGAAAGTCCATCAGGTTTAACTGCTGGCTGGGCAGTATAAATGGAGTTCTGCAATTGTACCTGGTCCTGTCTTGCTGGTCAAAATTAAGGGACCTACTCCTATAAGTCCCTTTAACTGGTGACCTAGGAAATTGGGCTGGGATGCTTAAATCCAACAGATAATCAAGTGAAAAACAATTAAGCAAAAGGAGGGTGGAACAGCTAAAGGAGATCCCAAAATTAAGAGCAGTTAACAGATTCCAAGTTATACTCTTGAACTGTCCTGCAGCCTGATGCAGGATCGTTCCTTCCACTAGTTTTGGGTGTAATTAACTTGTGAAGTTGCATTTTGGTACTGGGTGACTGATGCAGGACCAATCTCCTCAGTCTCTGAAGGACTCAGTCTTTAACATTATATTTTCTTCTTAAGTTCTCCCTAAGTGAATTCTAAATTTCCTTTCTGCAAATATTCTTTGTCAGATCTTAGTGCGTGAAGTCAAGAAGGCTCTTCTCCTTCTCTCATAAAAACTTTCCTTCTGACCATTTCTTGCTGCTGTGCACAAAATATCTGTGATAACGATTCAGAGAAATGCTGTGGTCACATCTTCCTTCCTCTGGCTGACAGTGAGTATCAAATATTTAATTTCAGAAAGCATGGCACATGCTCACATTCCTATTAGTGTCAGAAGGATTATTGTTCTGATTAACCTCACTTACTCTCAAGGACAATTTTGGAAAGAAGTCAATGAAGCTAAAGGAAACAGTCTTAATAATGCAAATTAATATTTTTTGTGTGACTGCCCAAATACAGTGCTTGTTCTGTTCTAAAAATTCAATAGCAGCTGTGAAAAAGTGAAATTTCAGTTTTATGCTGTGTTTTGAACTGTGAGTTTTGAATTGCCAACAATTTAGAAGTTTGGCTTGGTTTGCATAGATGTTCAGAAGATGATGCTCTCTTTGGTCTGCAGAGGGAGCAGATAATTTTCTAAGGAAAAGTGTTTCTTTGGAGAGTTTCAAGAAAAGCTGAAATCATAAGTGAGTTGCCTGTCTGTTGATGGATCAGGCTTTTCCTGTGGAATGAGGAAGAAAAAAAGAGGTATGAAGTGGTTATGGGGGAAATGATTACAGGGGGAAAGAATTGAGTAGAAATACCTCCCTCATGTTACTTAGGTTTTGTGTACATTCACTTTTGCCTGTGCATGCACAAGATCAAGATTTTCCCCTCCTTTATCCCAGAATAAGCCTGGGGTAACTCTCTCAGTGTTCACAGGCCCCCTTCTTCCCTCCAAACCATCCCCTCCTTGCTTTTTCAACCTTCTAAGCGGAGGCCATCACTGCACAGCTTTGCACCACAGCTCAGTTGGGTCTTTAGCTGCCTGGGCACTCCTTCCTAGGGCTCAGCATTCCAACCTTGTTGGCACCACAGCTCACAGAACTCATTTTTCCTGGCCATGCTGTTGATAGGGGATTACTGCAGCAAAGCTGCTCTTGGCACAAGCCTGCAGAGCCAGGCTGGCAGGAGCCCTGTGGTCCTGGCAAGGGAGGTGTCACAGCTTCCAGGCCCACTGTCCCCTCCTACCCTGTCACTGAACTGGGACTTGTGTAAGGAAGGTTGTTTAGTAACCCTGTTCTCTGATTAAACTTGTTTCAGGTATAACTGTCCTTCTCTACTTTCATACATTGGAGTATTAGGATATTTCTCAATCTTTAATGGGAAATTAATATAAAAGGGATTTTTGTAAAGGGAGAGGTCATTGAAGGGTTTTCTGGCACTCCCACAGTTTCATTTGTTCATCTTTAGAAACCATGTGACCTTCTGCCTCTCTTTCTCTGAATATAAAATGTAGAAATGTGCAGATATGCTGTGAAAATTAATGGCCATCTAAAACTTGTGTGGAAATAAAAAGAGATTACTTTACACCCATGGTATCCTCGAATCCAAAATCTCGGACTGCTTTGCAGACTTCACCTGGCACCAGTGTCTCAAAGTCAGCAAACAGGACTGATTCAAATGGTGTGAGAGTGGGACAGAGTGACAGAAATCCTTTCCAGCAGTGCCATCGTCTGAACTAATTTCAATTAGCGAGAACAGTGACTACAGCAAGATGTGGAGGAGCTTGATGTTGATGCTCCTCCCCAGAGCCACTGAGGTTCAATACACAGCTTCTGCAAAGCCTTCAGAAACTTTTTGGGTGGAAGCTGTGGCAGGAGAGTAGTCTTATTCTTCTTTGTTATCATAATGATTGTTTTGAAAGATTTGACTTGCTGTTTTTCAAAGAGATTTTCTACCTGATATGCAGAAAACCACCCCGAGGGGGAGGAAGAACCCTCTCCAGTGAAAGACTTCCAGTTACAGCCCAGAGCAGAGACAAGCCCCTCTTTTATTTCGCCAGTTACCTGCTTTTCAGGCCGATGACTCAAAAGGATTTAAAACCTCTCCCTCTCAGCTTCAGAGGTGAAACATTGGGCTTGTTCTCTTGCTGTGACCTCCAGGAAGTTTGGCACATTCCTTAAGTGAGATTGACCCCAAGTTCCTTTTTCTGATGTTTTTGGATTAAGGCAGACTTGGCATTCACGTGGGCTGCGATAGAGTCAGCATTCCCCAACTGTGATGGTTTGTCATGGGTCAGCACAAGAGAAAGCCTGTTCAGCAGAAGGTCGTGGTACTGCAGCAGGGCTTCCTGCAGATTAGTGCTGGAACGTGTAAAAGCAAGAGGAGGGAGCATGGCTGGGTAGGCTGAAACCCTCTGGGTTCCACAGATTAGCCCTGGTGTACTGTGATACTCAAACACACTCAGAAATGTGTTAAAAGCTGTTTTTTGAGCAAAGCATCTCCTGGGTACTCCAGGCTGCCTCATGGACTGTGCAGCTCCCTGCAGTCCCACGCTGGACTGGGCAGGGTGCCTTGCTGTGACACAAAATGATGTTTCCAGAGGTGTTGAGGCCAGTTAGACACATCTCCCATTACTCATCACAGCTCTCAAAATGCCAGCAGAAGCTTCATTGGTAGCTGAAACCTG
Source organism: Vireo altiloquus (assembly GCA_013396875.1). Taxonomy (NCBI): domain Eukaryota; kingdom Metazoa; phylum Chordata; class Aves; order Passeriformes; family Vireonidae; genus Vireo; species Vireo altiloquus. The sequence continues at coordinate 283,553 of VZRF01011317.1, read as the reverse complement.
ACAGAGTTGGGAGTCTGGGAATAAATGCAGGCTGGAGTACAGCAGGAGGCACTGCTGGCTCATCAAGGGAAGATCTGAGATCTCGTCTCTTTATAGATGAGCCAGGTGTAAGGGCTGTGAGATCCCAAGTCAGATCATAATTTCACATCCATGGTTCTTAGAGCTTCCTTGGAGAGTGATTGATTCTGCTTTGCTGTGATATATCTAATCCAGCACTGATAACTTCAGTGTCCTGCACTCCAGCTGTCATTAACCAGGCTTTTTAGAGGTTATTGCTGAATCTGGTTGTATCCTTTTTTCCCCTTTTGACAATGGATTAAGAAGGATGCAAGAGTGTTCTGGATTTAATTTATTTCCAGTCTATTGATATTCCTAAGATAAGGAACACAAAATAATTGCAGGAACAGGTTTTAATAACATGGTGCTTAGACTTGGGAATAGATTATTTTTTTTATTTAGCATATTGGGATTTCTTACAACTTACTCGAGCAGTGAGGAGTGCTGGATCATTAATAAAGCAATTCTTCATTCAAGACTGCTGTTACTGCTGGTTTGAAAATAGAAAATTTGAAGATTCTGAGTAAAAGTATAATTTACAATACAGTTTCATCCCCTTCCATGTTGCTTCTTCTTCCTGAACCTTTCCATCCCCTCCATTCCCTAAAGCACTCCCAAAGAAGATACCCTAGTGTTGGTGACCACTGGGTTGTGCAGATCTGCTCTGGTCAGTGCTGGATTGCAGAAGGTGCAGCAGCCCAGGAGCCTGTTTTTTGCAGTGTTCCAAGTGTGGTTATCACAGGTGGAAAATACTGAGTCTCTGGCACAGGTAAAGCAGCCTCATCTCATCCCTGAGCAAAATCAAAACCTCTGAACAGAGGCAGGAGGATTAAGGAGAGAACTCAGTTCCCTTTCTTACAGACTGGCTGAGGCTGCAGGCAGGACCCACGGAGGGTGAGGCAGAGGCTCAGCCATGGATGGATGGAAGGATTTGTGCATTTAAATGCAGGACTGGTGCATTTAAATGCAGCATTGAGGAACCTTGTGAAGCACCCACTTGCTATGACCAAAATTAGAGCTTGCACTCCCTGGCATCTCTGCCCTTCCAGGTGCTCTTCCTCTGCAGGCTTCATGGGGATAGCAGAGCAGTTTTTTTGCCAAGGCTCACTCTATCTTAGCCATTGAAAAGTGCCTTTTGTAAGTTTCTTCAGAGTTTTGATTTTTTAAATAAACTTCCAGGATAGGCCATATTTCATACAAAAAAACAGGAAAAGAAGGAGTGCGAGTAGTGAAGTGGAGTGAGAAGAAAGATTTAAAACTCCAGAGAATTTTCAGTTACTTTTAGCTGTCTTAACAGGCATTATAAATAACTATAACAAGCCCGGTTTTTCACCCTTCATTAGTTATTCCAATCCAGCTGTATTTATTGATGGTGATTCTCCAGCTGAGCAAAACTCCATCATTTGTAGTACTTAAAAAAGTCGGTGAAAGACTAAATGCAGAGCTGAGGTTGGTAGATAGACCACAGCCAAGAAGGCTGAAATTCTGGCTTCAAATAATATTTTCCAACCCCCTCCATAGTAAGAGATTTGCTGGGTCCCCACTTAACTTCTTAAATTATTGTATGTAACACCTGAAATCAAACATTGACGTGACTTTGTCTTTCAGGAGGGAGTCGTGTTTAAAATTAAGGCATCTGGGAGCCAAGGGAAATTTTCTAGGTGCTAAATTTGGCTCTGGAGCTGCCATTTCCCAGCATAGTAGAATAGTTCATCCCCATCCAAGAGGTCACAGCAAAGCATGAATTGAAGGCGTTAATGTAAAACCCCAAGTCCACAGGTTCCTTGATTTATGGAGTTGACTTTTGGTCAGACTTTGCTTTCTAGGAATGAAGAGCAAGATTCGTTAGAGATGAAGATGGATAAAAGCTTTCATTTTTTTTGTCACAAGGCTTAGATATGCCAATTGTTCCTGCCACTGGTAGGTCAGGACACCCCAGACAAACTGTGTTTTATGGTGCTTTGCAGAGCCTCTCTGGGTTGTGGTCCCATCAGTATTGAAGTGGCTCTACCAGGCAGAACAAGAGGAGGTACTAATGAGACTGTGAATATGTATTTATGCTAATAGAGGCACATGGGCCTCTGTGGAGCAAACATAAATGGAGAAAACTCCTGTCTTTACTGACCTTCAGGACTAAACTCCTTCTGTTCTTAGTCTCTTCCTTTGCTGCAGAGGTCCCAGAGATCCATTTCCAGCAATGGCAGGGCAGGTGTACCCGCAGTTGTTGGGGTCTCCAGCTAGTGAAAAACCTTAGATGTGAAAGAGAGAGTCAGTACAGGCATAAAGGAGGATGGTTCATGGCACAGCTCCTCTCCTCTTTCCCCTCATTAACATCACTCATGGTGCTGAGTGCTCAGTGTCACAGGATGGGAAGAATTTGCACCAATGCAGGTCTCTCTCCATCATTCCTATTAAAACCATTCTATTCCCTACCTCTGAAGGCCTTTGCCTGACAAAAGGTTCTGCTGATCCTGAAATGAAACAGAGTTGTTGAGAAACTCATACAGAAAAGCCTGCACTGAGTCATGGCAGAATGGATAAATAGGATATTTAAGCACAAGGATAAATAGGATATTTAAGCACATCTGCTGTTGTGTAGGTGAGTCCCTCTGCACCCCCTGAGTTGCACCAGGATGCTCTAGAGCTGCTGCAACTGTCAAAACTCCAAACTCTGACCTCAGCAACTATAGAAAAAAAGCACCAGGCAGTGTTTTCCTCCAGTGGATCTTCCTCTGCCCTTGGTATCCATAAGCTGCAGTGGGTGACCGCAGTGTGAAGGTAAACCTTGCCTTGACATGGAGAGTGATGAATAGTTTCTGTCCTGAAATCCAATCTCTGAAATTGATTGCACCATCACAGTAAATCCATTACTGGAGCAACCCATTTTACCAATACCACATTTCAATAATTTATTTTAGAATAAAAGGCTTTTTAAAGTATCAGATGAAATTAAGACCAGTTCTTTGATATCTGTAAATACTGGAAGCAGTGCTTCAGATGGAAGTGTCATAGATACTTCCTGAAAGCAAAATTATATTTCATAAAGATAACAGGCTAGATGGAGGGAGGGCTTTGGGGAAGGGGAGAAATCTCATTTAATGTGTGCACCTCCCTCTTCGGGACAGCCATTTCTGTAATATTTATGTAAGCAGACTTGCTCAATGGCTCATATATTTTGAAATTTTGCCGGATAGTAGTTAATAAATAAAGACCAATAGTTCTGTGAGTCAAGTCTCTGCACTGATGCTCAGACAGGCCAGCATGCTTTTATTCAGAGATAATGATGTGGCAGATGCAAACAGAACAGATGAGGCCATCAGCCCATCCAGCATTTTGCCCTGTCTCTGCCGAGGGCTGGCAAGGGGTAAGAAATGATAAGAGAACACAGCAATCTCAGTGTTCCATCACAGCACCTGGCCAGCTCAGCTTGCAGGGAGTTCCTCCAAGCTTCTTGGTACCCCTTGGTGGACTTTATTGCTTTTACTAAATAAATCCACAGGTCGCTCAAAATGGGCTCCTGCTTTTGATAAGACTCTCCTTTTTTAACATTTTGTCCCTGATTACAACGGGACACATTAACTAAATGCTGTGTTCATATCCATGGCTATTCCCAGCACCGTGGCCAGACTGTGTGTCACATTCCACCTCCAGGCAAAGCTACCCTAGCCTGTTCTGAAGCATCCAGGGCTGGGTTTAAGACAGTTGGATGTTTCCATGTTCATTGTGCTCTGCTCTGCAGCTATCAGAGCACTGAGTAATGAGATCTGTGTTTAGGAAGCTGAAAGAGGGGAAAATGCAGAGCAGGGGTATATCCCCATATTTAATACACATGTAACATTTTATCCTCCAACTTCTGCCTGTTTACAATACAAATAAAATGAGCTGCCCTTGGTGTGACATTCCTTGCATTTTTACATCAGCTTAACCCTGGAAAAGCTTAATCCTGGTTTAATGGTCTTTTAATAGAAGTGGTCAGTAGTTTTGTAAATGTTTAAGTGACAGGTTGACAGATATTGAGTTAACACTTTAATCCTGGCTGCAGGCCAAATGGCTACCAAGCTGGTTTTTCTTTAAACCTGAGAGTGGGGCGTTTATTTCCAACTCAGCCTCAGGTTAGAGGTGGTGGCTCTGAGTGTTTACAGGAGGAAAATGATTGTTGCACTTTGTTATCAAGAGGTACCTTTGGGCAGCAGTGTGAAGCATTTCTATCCCAAACCTTTGACAGACAATTTCCTTTTCCTCTGCAGAACACAGTAACATTATTACAGGTGGGTCTGAATGCTCTGTAGAAAGCTTGTCTTTCTTCTAAATGCCAAAGAGTTTCTCTGCAAGTGACTATAGTATAGAAACATAGAATCATTTAGGTTGGAAAGGACCCTTAATATTGAGTCCAACTGTAAATGTTACACTGCCAAGTCCACCACTAAGCCATGTCCCTAAGTGCCATGTCTACATTATCAAGAATTCCAGATGCAAAGCATTAGATGGAAATTTCCCAGAAAAAGTAGGTACTTAAAAATGCTGCAATTAACAATGTCTGTGCACTGGGCGTCTTGGATGAATTCCCCACAAAATCAAGCGTGAATTTACAACTCAGCTTTTGAGGGAAATCTGGCTTACAGATCTTGTTCCCTCACAGGCCAGATGTGTTCACCTCCCCAGGTCACACTGCCTCCTGAGCCAGGTCCTTCTCCAGCTCTGGGAGTGCACACCTGATGCCTGTCCCTGTGCATCCCTCCCTGGCTGTGCCCCTGCAGGAGGAGCACAGAACAGCTCAGGTGTTGAAGGACCAAAGTGAAAGAAGAGTAAAGGGAAGAGACTGCTGTCTCCGACTGTCTTTGAACTCAGTGCAGTCCTTGGCTTAGTGAGCTGATGATCTCGGGCTCTGCAGACACCACTGTTGTCCAGACCCCATGGGAATGTGGGGTAGCCCTGCAGGGATGTGGCTCCCAAAAGAAGAGACAACTTTGGTGGGGTTGGCACCGCTAAGGAAGGGCCACAGCAGTGCCTGAGGGCAGCCAGGACAAGCTGTGGGCACAGCTCTCTGTGCTCTTCCCTCACACACCCTGCTCCTCCTGCAACATCCTCTGAGCCTCAGATAAGGCACAATTTGATTTAATACATTACTCATGTCAGCAGTTCTCTGAAAAGTACTGAAATAATTTCTTTTATGCTCCAGACTATATTTGGCTTAGGTCAATCTGTTAAACAGTAAGTTTTAATTTTATGGGAACAATCTTTCCTCCTTTACGGAGGAGGGATTTTACAGATTCATTAATTGCTACCAGCTTACATGGGAAACAGAGAGTTAGTAAGAACAGACAGCTGGAATATGTTTTAGCTAGTAAAAAACTTTTTATTTTATAAATTTATGCACCGTATTTTTAGCTAAGCTTTATTTTCCCCTTCATTTTGGAATTTACTGTGCTAAGTTTCTTGTTATATGTTCAGAGTGTGTGTTTGTATGTTTGAATACATGTCGTGTATAAAGTATATTCAGTTTGGAATGACTTACTCACAGAGGGATAGATTAGGAAAAAGTCTCTACCGGTGATTGACAGTTGCACTCAGACCATGGGGATTATGGGGGATCAATGAGGATTATCTCATTTACTTTCATTAACCCTTGAGTTTACTTTGCCATTTCTCTTCCAAATGCCACTCAACTGAATGTTAACAGTTTCTTTTAAGAGACAACTTTGCTGCCAAATTCAAAGGCTGGGTTTTAAAGATGTGCTTTGTTGTTCTAAAGTGGTTAGTGACAAACAGGGGTATTTAATGTTGAATGTCAAAAAAAGCGTTGATGCTCTGCAATGGTATAAAAAGTCTGTTCCAGAATTTTTATCTACTTAGCTCAATGGAAACAGAAATTTAACTTCCATAGGCATTTCCTTCCTAATGTCCCATAATTTCTTTGTTGGAACTTTTGAACAGAACAGAACTGAACAGGAAATTCAGTCCCCTCCCCTTATGGTGAACAGTTCAATATCCTTCTACTCAAATTTGGTACTTTTATGCATTACATTTTTAAAAGAATTTCTGTTGATGTTGAGGTGACAGATCTGACTCCTGGTGGTGAGAGATATCACCCTGGAGCCAAATTACAGAGGAGGTAGATGAGGTGCTCCTTGCACCTAACCTTTGTACCAGCAAGGAGGTGGATTTATTTACGTTGATACAAATTCAGCATCCAGAGAGAGCACCCGGAGGAATCCTCTGTTGTGTCACCATTGCCAAAGGTCAGCTTCTGGCAGATTTAAAAGCACAAAAGGAGAAGTTCGGTGAAGGAAGCAGCTTTGCACTCCCTGTTGGCAGGAACCATTCCTTCACTCAGGCTTGAAGGAGGAAGATTTATCAAAGTTTTTCTGAATCTCAAAGTATGGGGTATGATTAACCTCCTGCTTCTTTTCCATCCATTCTCTCCCAAGGCTATGAACAAGATAAAGATGATACCTGAAATGTGAAACCTTCTGGCATCTTGGAAGAAATTAATTTCATCGCTGACCATTGTGCAGCACAGTTGCTCATGAGCCTGCATATTACATGTGTAATGCTAATAGCAAAACATGGAGAGAAAGCCACTTAATCCCACTTTTGCTCCCATGTGACTCTTACAGGGAAACATCCAGTCTTGCAATATGTGGAACTAAATGCAGAATGGATATGTATACCCACAGAGGCTGAGCTCAGCCCAGAATCCCCTGGATTAAGGGCTGGATGTAATTTTCATTGTTCATGCTTTGCACAAGTGTCTACTGTATTTCAAATCCTGTGTTATTCCCTTGCAGATCAGGAGTGAAAGATATGGCTGGACGTGTCCAAACAGATGCTCCATTGCACAGTACTCTACAGAAAAAAAATGGTTTTGACACTTGAGAAACAAGTTATAGACTGTTTTTTTGGATATTTTTGCAAGCACTAAAAAAATATCAGTTATATGTAAGTGAGCAGAAGCTCAACATCAAATTTTGGTGTGCAAATTTATGTAGTTCTGAAATGCTCTTACAAAGTGTGAACAACATGTCAGTGACACTAGGGGAAATGTTTATTAAAATTCATGTAAGCGATTTGATAAAAAAATTTAATTAAAGATAAAATTATTACAGATTAATCTAGAAAAATAACGAATATGAACAGTAGTTTTTTAACAGAAACTTATAAAGTAACTTTCTAGGAAGGTCTTTCACAGAACCTCCTCCTGTGTGCTCGGGATGTGACTAGAACCCCAAGAATAAATAGCAGTTCTTACTGTCATGGAAGTCTCAGAAAGCAGTGGGATATCTTTGCCTGAAGGTAAACAACATAAGTAAACGTGTGAAGAGTCATGGCACTGGGAAGTATTCTGGTAAAACAGAGAAGATGCCTCCAGGCACACACTGCTTTGTAGTATTACTCAGAATAGAGAATGTGGTCCTGTCAAATATACCTAAAAGCCCATTGGAAAATCCTGGTTAACCACTTTGTATGTCCCTTGTCAGTGCAGCCATGCAGGCAGACATGGAATTTCCAGCCTGTAGGAAGTGGGGTGCACCAGGCTCCTCTTATTTTTTAAAAAAATTATTTTTGATTTCTAAACTCATCTCCAGTTTTCTGATTTTATGTGTTTTAATTATGATTGGAAGCAATTGCTTTCTTTGGCATTTCGTTTGGTTTTAGTTTGGTTTTGGTTGAGGCTTTTTTTTGTTGTTTTTTTTGGTGCTCCAGACACTTCCAGATGGAATTTGCAACTACCTTTATCTAAGAATTTAGCTGCAATCTGCTAGGGCATGTCCTCTGGTTAAACAAATAAACCCAGAAAAGCTTGGGAATGGAGTAACATCAGATGTCAAAGGCAGCTTCAGCTCCTGAGAAAATTTTTGTGAGGTGCCTTAGGGACCCTAAAATTGAACAGTATCCTGCCACTGGATATCAGCAGGTGCCTGCGACTCCTCTGTAGTTTGGAAATTAGGAAACACAACTAAACAAAACCATTTTCTGTCTTAGCAACTCATCTCAAGTGCAAGAAGTAGAGATTTCCTCCAGGTTAGAGAGTGGCTGACTCTCCAGTCAGTGGAGACAAGGCTGTGACATCTGGAGTTGGTTAGTGGAGCATTAGCTGTTCATTGGGATGTTTTGACTGGGCTCTTCAATGGGATTTATTGTACTTTATAGTTGTTTATTTTCCAATCAGAGTCAGCCTTTAAGTCAAGATTGCTGCTTCAGCCCTGTCTGAGTAAAAAGAAACACAAAGACTCTCCTCTGACTCTTCAGTAGAGAGGGTTTCTCAGCAATTAAACATGGACTTAAAACACATCAGGACAGACAAAGTCAACAGAGAGTGCTCTCTGCATGCTGGTGGTGGCAAAAAGGTGAGGCAAAGAACAGCAGGGCAGGTGTGGACATACACCCACTGCTTCTTCTTGCTTTAAAAATAAAGATTATTCATCTGGTGCTGGGAAAAAAAGATGCAAGAATGGGATTTCCTGAATTTTAGCCTTGAGTAGCAGAAGGCAGAGGAGCAGATGCTCACTGCCACACTCACACCTGGCTGACCTGCAGACCGTGAGCCTCTGAGACTGAAGACAAGGATCTGCAAAGCACCCCTGTCTCACCTGCTGAGGTGGCTTCCAAGGAAATGTGCCTTGCTAGTGAGGGGATGTTTTCATCATGGGATTATCTCTTTGGGATTGGAAGGACTTCTGAAAGGACATTTTGCCTGCTAAGGCCAGTGGCCATCCAACACCTGGAAACTGCATTACAAACACAGCCTGAATTCACTTGACCTACGCAGTCCCCATTGGGGTGTTTGCAATAACAGCACACAAAGCCACTGTGCAGAAATGTACCTGGCTGTGGGAGAACTTCTCAAACATGTGTGTGGAGAGCAGCCATATTACCCCTCACGTGCTGAAACCTGAGTTTCACTGACAGTTTTAGGTGCCCGACTTTAGAGAAGTTTGGGGAAAAAACATCATACTTAAGTTCTGAGCCTCATTAAGAGGTGGAAAGAGATTAAAGTCTGCAGCTCCTGGTTTTGGGAGACAATTTCCATGTGAAGCCCTGCTCTCCTCCTCCTCCTCCTCTTCCTCCTCCTCCTCCCTGCAGCATCACCCCAAAGGCTGCTGGTGGCATTTGGCTCAGGTGGCTGCTCAGGGGACACCTCCTGCTCTCCTGGGGATGCCAGTGGCAGGCGAAGGGCCACCCACCTGGCCAGCCAGGCACGGGGGCAGGAGGCTTTCCCGATGTGGAAATCAGCTTCTCCAGCACACACCTGGTATTCCTCAAAATCCCAGCCGTGCCTCATTGCCTGGCCATAAAAGAGCAGCCCTGTGCAGCCGAGGAGGGCTCGCAGGGTGTCCTGCAGCCTGCACAAACACCCGGAGCTCCACCGCTCCCTGGGAAGGTGTCAGAGAGTCCCACACCGCTAATGGATCCAGCAGCAGCTCCAGCTCCAGCTCCCAGCCTCTCGCCCTCGCAGCCTGCAGACCTCCACTGCTGCTTCCCCTCTCGGGGCAAACCCCAGGAGCTGCGTCAGTCCTGCTCAGTTTGGCAAACCTTCAGCCCCAGCCACTGAACCGCCGGCCAAAAAACTCACCACCGCTGCCTCTTTTATTACCCAGGTCTACATAATCTCTTTTTTGTCTTTTATTACCTGGACTGAAGTCCTGCAAAAGTGAATATTCCTATGCTGGCCACACTTTCTAATCCTCACTGTAAGAAAACCAGGACTGCTTTCCCCCTCTTCTGCCTTTCTTTTTCTTTACCAGTGTTTCCTTTGGGTCTTCATTGGGCTGCTTCAGTGATATTCAGTCAAGATTAAATATTTTGCATTTAACATCATTTCTCTTACATTTTTTCCTATTTATCCTAAGCAGAAGTGTAATCCACTGAGGAATATATCCTCAAACTATACTTCAGCAGCAGTCTAACTGGCCTTTTTTTAAAGTCTGCTCTGAAATGAAAATGACTTTGAGCTCACAAATGGAAAAATCCAACTCCATCTGAATGCAGGTATTAAGACTTGACACGTTACCAAATACGTCAAAAAAATAACTGAGGACTAAGAGTCCTGCAGGCATCGCACTGGCATTTGAAACTGGGTAATAGATAGGACGTTTGTTTTTCACTCACCACTTCAGTGGTAATTGTTGGTTTAATACCACAAATTTGATCGTACGGAGCACACAGAATTTGACCTCTCCTCCCCTTACCTCCAACCACTTGCACATGCTGTTCCAGAGGGTTGGCATTTGGGACTGGTGCTAAGAGAGACCACATCGAGTGTTTCAGATTATAGGCAAAGAGAGGTGATCTTAATTCGTTCTGATGTGCTCGTGCTTTCTATGTGTGTCTGTAATGTCATCAAGAGCTTCTGAGGGAAACTGCTAACCTTGCAGCCTGTCGCATTTAATGGAGGGGATAACACATAAAATCACCTAATTTGCTGTGAACGTGAAGTGGCAAATTAAAAATGCCTGTGTCATCACATTTGTCTGGAGGTATTTCCTGACCAAACAAAGGCCCAACTAATAAAGCGCATTCCAGATTTTCACTAAATAACGTGGGTTGTTACATAATAAAGTCTCCATGCTCCTGGCCCTGCTAGAATCCATGGGGAAACCTCTGTAGCTGAAGTGTTTGGAGAGGCAGAAAGTATCTGGGCTTATTAGACCTTCATGCATGGAGGGGGTGCATGTACAGTGCAAATTTTATAGATTTGTCTTGGCCAGACATTTGCCATGGCTGTGTCGTGCTGTGGCTGCCAAGGTTTGGAAATCAGCACTGTGCCTGCTACAAGGAAAACTTTTGTTTCTTGGATTTCCCCCCCTCCTGTATATAAGCCGAAAGTCTTTATATTTGAACTAAATATTTAAATGCTCTGTTATTCAGACAAATGAGAACTTGATCTTGGGTCTGAGCTGTGGAATTAATATCAATACACTGGAATGTTTTAACTGACCTAATGTGTGTTTGTTGGGATTATGCCAATCGTCAGGTATGTTTGCACATATGAGGAAGTTCTTTGCTTTCACCAGAGTGACTTGGAAATCTGCTGGTGAGGCTACCAGAGGCTCTAACTGAGCCTGTGCTGGGCTGGACCTGGGTTGTTCTCCATTGGGCTTTGAAAAAGATGTGTGGAATTTCCTTTATCAAGTTTTCCACACTAATAACAGTCAGACTAAACCCCATGAAGGTTGTTGTTCGCATCGCATCATTCATTTCCATATTTTTTTTTCCATAAAAGGCTCAGATTTTATCATTTACCTGAAACCACCCCAGTTTTCTCCTTGCCATGTACCTGGTGGTGAGATGACCTTTGAAGGCTGAAAGGAGCAATTGCAAAGGAATGTAAGCAAGGTAGTATTCTTCTTCAAAACTGACCTGAATCCATGGTGGAAAAAATTACTATTGAAAATAGCAGGTAGGCTCCAAAAAACACCAAGGTTCCTTATAAAAATGCTACCCCAGAATGGTTTTTGCTTTCTAGTTATTTTTGCCTCTTAATTTCATTTCTGGAAAAGACAGTGGTTGATTGCTATTGATATACCTACCAAAAAAGGCATCAGAAAACACTAATGTGCCTGCATTTATTTTGGAAGAAATAACATTCATGTCAACTGCAGACCTCAGGCATCTGAACTAGGAAGTAACATGAAGAATAAAGAGAGAAGGCAAACTGCCCCCAGGGCAGAAGGGTGCCTGGATTATCACCTGGATCCTTCTGCTGAGGTTCAACATTATTTGGTGATGCTGCAAAAATCCTGGGAGAAAATGATTTCGAGGAATTAGCATTTTAGTGCTTCACGATGGGAGCACAGGGAAAACATTGCAGCTCCAATGGCTTTTCGAAGCCTGGGTTTGTAAGGAGCTTTCCCACACAGACCCTGAAGGTGAGAGACTGAGAGACCTCCCTGCTTGGCCAGAGTACCACCACTAACTTGGACAGGTTACAGGAACAGCTGTGTGAAGGTGGTGGGTTTTAAAAGCAAAGCCAGGAGGTCAGGAAAAAAGAGTAAAGCAAAACAAGAGGGTAAAATGGTAAAAAGGCACAGAATTTTTTACTAAAAGATGGGCTGCAGTATCTTTGTGTGCTACCAGGGGCTTGGGGCCGCAGGGAAGTTCATTTGAGGGCGCTCCACGCAGTGTGGGAGCTATTGCTAATAGCAGCCTCACAGCCACTGAAGTTTATCCCCTGCCATCTGTCTTTACTTTGCACATCTTACTCAGGGAGATGCCACAAATCAAAATGACTTGGTGCGTCATCCTGGCCCTTCCAGCCGGGCTGAGTGGTGTGTGTGGCTGGCAGAGCTGGGCAAACTGCTCGGAGAGAGGCACAGGGCAGGAGCTGGGGCTTCCCAGAGAGCAGGGAGCTGCATTGTTTGCTCAGTATCAGCTCCACTTCTCTAAAGGTCACGGCGAATTGAGAATAGGAGCCCCAGTGAGTCACAATAGTTAGACATAATATCTGGCTGCTCTTTCCCTTTTCTGCCTTTTTCTGTGGTCTGGCGCTGGGCTCCAAGTTGTGAACTCCAGAAAGCTGCTGCAGGTGCGGTGCCAGTAACTCCAAGCTGGTAATGAGAGTCTTTCCCACCAGCTCGGATCAACAGATTCTCTGTCAGGAGAGGGATCTCTGATGGCCAAGAAAGTGTGGCATACATTTTCCCCTTTGAAAAATAACTTTTGTGTGTAATGTTGCCAGCATAAATCCTCCTAGTCAGCAATTCTCCCTCTGTACGTGAATGTTACTGGTCTGCAACATTGCTTTTCTTAAGAAAACAAAATAAAAGTGTTTAACAAAAAAAAAGAAAGCCAGTGTAAGGAAGGTAGTAGCTGGTAAGCAAACAAGCAGATGTGGCAGTAAACAAAACAAATGCTATCTTCTTGCCATCTTCTCTGAATAGTTTGATGATGCTTGATGTCTGTTTGCAGATTTAAGGCAAATTATTTTTGGGAGTACTCCCTTGCCTTCTTTCTCTGTAGTATTTCAGTAGTTGTATTGGGTCGATTTTATTGCAGTTGTAATTTCAGTGTCGCTTTCCAATTTGTTGTAATGTTTATCTGGACGAGGGACATAAAAATTCATGTTTTAACGCCAGGAGGACTGACTGGTGGGGTTGAACTTGAATCTCTTTCTGATGAAGATGGGGAAATGCTGAGAAGGAGGTTGCTGAGGTGAACCAAACTGATGTACACACACCTACACAAACAGCAGCTCTACAGCCTCTTCTTCAGGGGCTATTTCACCAGCAGTGCTTTGTCTTTTCTCCAAAATATTCATTTCATGAAGCAGAACCTGGGGAAAAAGCCCAGTTGCTGCATGCCAGCCCTTGTCCTCTTGTAAAAAAAAGCAAAAAGACCCCCCAAAACTTTGAGGAATTCTTGTTCTGCTTCTTGGTTTCCCTCCAGCAGGGTGGGTAAAAAAGTGCTTTTTCTCGTGTTGAAAAGAACACGGAAACAATAATCTGCAGCCAGGCCCCAACAGGGAGGAAGGATCATGATGCTGAGCTCCTGGCTGCAGCCAAATGGCAAATTCCAGCTCAGGAGCTGGGGGTGCCAGGCTGGAATGAGGAAAACACCGAACCATGAACGACCTGCGACCACAGAGCCGGCGTGAGCCTGGGAACCCTGCAACCCAGGAATGCTGTGCTGGCAGGAGCAGTGGCCGTGTGCTGGTGGAAGCAGCACCAGTTTGAGCTGCTGGAGCAGCCAAGGGGCACTGCAGGGAGCTGGCTGGGCCCTGGGCCACCCTGGCACCCAGAAAATGGTGCCTTGGATGATGTGTGGCTGTGTCCCTGCTGATCCAAGGTGGGGTGGGGTGCTCAAGGGCAGCAGGTCTGTGTTCCAGGAACCATCTTAACACATGGGAAATTAAGAGACAGGGCAATTGCTTTAGCAAACCTGGATGTGAGGGGCTTAATAAACATCACTGACTTCAGCCCCAGATGTCTTCTAAGCCTTGTAAAATGGTTTCCTGAGTAGCCTGGATAATAAAGATGGAATTTAGCATTATCGCAAATCTAAAACTTGCTAGCTTGAGTTTCATTTTTTCTTTTTCTTCCTTGAGCCTTCTTGCCTTCTCTCTCCCCAGGAGAGCTGAGTCTAGACAGTGAGCTGGGAACACCAGAGAAAGTGAGGCAGAGAGCACCTTCCTGGTACATCTGCTCCACCCTCTAATCCAAGTTCTGCACATGTGCCTTTTTCACAGCTATTTCTAATTAGTTGTCACAATCTGAGGCCTCAGACTGAGAATACAGGAGAGCCTGTTGCTGGTATAGGAACAAAATATCACACTTGTCTTTCCAATCAACACTGTTTCATTAGAATGGAGCTGTTGGCTGCTGCTCATCTCCTGGGATAGAAGGGAGGACTTCCACACAGAGCCGGGGAAACCTTCTGACCCTCACCTTTTCTCCTTACATCCTCAGAGCCTTTTTTTCCTCTAACACTTACATTTTCATAAGTAGCAAGAGACCACTTCTAGACAAGACTCCCAAATATTTGATTTACAAGAAGTGAAACGCTCAGTAAACCACTTGGACCATCCCCTGAGGACGGAAGGGAGCTGTTCCAGAGGGCATGCTCCTCGGAGCAGTCTGTGTGGACACACAGCAGAGAGATAAACAGATTTATATAACGCTTTTCTCCCATTTTCTGCTCTTGGTGAAAACTGTGTTTATCTGGAGAAGCGCATCCGGCACTAATGCAAGTGTGGGCATGTTACAAAAAGGGTATTTCTTCCCAAAAGAAAGCTTGGAAACCTGGGCAAGTCTGTAGTGAAGTCAAAAGTCTTCTAAATATGCCAGGTCAGGGAGCAGTACCCCAATGGCAGCAAAACAGCCCACAGTCTGGAGTGATGCTGTTTAAACATTACTGAAGTAAAGGAACCCAGTATAGTATTTTTAATCTAGATTCAATTATTCTGATCTCAGAAGCAGGCGAGGGGCTCCTGACACCAATGTCCCTCTGTTCTGACGCTGTACAGCATGAAGCAGGCTCATAGTGACCTATCCTCCTCTGGTTCATGTGCACAGCCTAAAGCAGCTTTGCTGGAGAGCTTTGCCCAGCTTGCTGGCCATGTGAAGCTCTACAACTTTTCTGTAGTAATAAACAGTAAAAATTGGGAAATCAGAAAAAAAGTGAGGAGCAGCAGTGGGCAAGAGACCACCTTCCTTCTCAAAACCTTCCCCGTCTGAATTGCAAGGACCTTTTCCACTTGGATCAGTAGCATGAAGGGACTTTGCTAAGGAGTTTATATGGGGTTTCTCTCTGCATCTCCAGTTTCAGCATCGGGGGGATATCGCTGGCCTCCAGCGCTGGCCTCTCATGGCACAAACATGCGAACTCCGGAAGCTCTGCTCCAGGTCTCAGATAGGGAAGCTGAGTACTCGAGTCAACACTTCAAATTTATTGATGTCTTGCACAAATATTTATGAGGCCATTTCCTCCTGCAATGGCAGGCACAGAGCCAGCAAGCCCGCTAATTCATGGCATGGTATTTATCGACAGAAATGTATAATTGTTTTAGGTTAAGGACAAAACTGGGTGCTGCATAGAGAAGGGATGTGTGGGCTGAGTTTAGTGAGGGAGTGGGAGCCTCAGGGGCTCTAGCAGCAATTTGCTAGTACAGCAAAGCAGGGGCACTGTGTGATGTGCCAGGACTGGGATCCTCAGGCAACCAGAACCCTTGGCATTGGGCTCTGCTGTTGCTCCTCTTCCTTGTTCTTCCTCGAGAAAACTCCATGCACAGAGTTCGAGGAATGAATTCAGGATCCAGCTGGTAACCCTGCAAAACCCCAAAGACAAGTCATGGACACATGGAGCATCTCCTGGACCTGCTATGCAGGTTCTTTGGCAGAAACACTGATATATCCTGACAATTGCCCCATATCAAATTTCTCAGATTTTGTATTCCCAGCCAAAATCTCTCTGCAATGAAAACCAATGGTGCTAAGCTCTAGAAATACATATTTCAAAACCAGAGGGACCACATATTTGTAGGCTTCCAGCTCTGAAGTGGTGCCAGGGGGTATCTCCTGTTACAGCCCAGGCAGCTGCGGCCGGGCTCCCTCCCAGCTCGCCCTGTGGAGCACCAGCTTGGCTTTAGCTGGAGCCCCACACACCCAGGCCTTGCCCTCCCCCTGAGGAAGACAGCAGAACAGTATTGCAAGGCCCTTTCAAACTCAAAATGTGTAAACCAGAGGAAGCAAGAAGGCTTTGCCATACAGGTGACATAAGCACACTGAGTTTTCCTCCCCTGGAGTGAGAGGATGGAGTGTTTAAGCACGGGGTGGTTGTGCTTCCTCCTTGGCAAGGCTTCCTCATGAGCCAGATCCCTGGCTCAGTGGTGAGTGAGGAAACTGGCTTGCATTGCAGGGCTCCAGCAAGGCAAACCCCAGCAGATTTGCACCAGGAAGGTGCCAGCCCAGCATCAAGGCATGGACAGAAGGATGCAAAGGTGACCAAAAGTCATTTTCTTCCATTTTCACCTTTCCCCTTTGATGAAGCCAACCAGTGTTGCCTTTTCATGTATGACTAATCACACAGAAAAGTCACCAAAACTGTACGTCCCATAATCCTATTATAAAAAATGTAATAAAGTAATAGCATCTTTACATTACTGTGGTTGAAGTGGATTTTTAACTAGCTTTGTCACTGGCATGTAAAAAATAAAATAAAAAAGCATGGACATTAATTTAAAAAAGAAATGATATTACAGTAACTCTGTGTATAATGAGAGTTTCAATTTTAATTTTAGTTCATTATCTTTTTCCTTATTAAGAAAGCTAAATCTGTTTTGTGTTTTGATTATTTCATTAGATCAAGAAACCTCATCAGTAACTGTGAAAGCTGCCAGCATAAATAGCACAATTTTCATATGTGAGATGGAATAATTTGCTTAACCACCTATTCAGCAGAGGCTGGAGCTAACAATTAGAGAAAGCAGCGTGATTCAAAAATAAGTTACAATTGATTGTGTTTCAGTGGAAATGAAGTTTGGAATGTGCTAATTTGATTTGATGTACACATCTGAGCCACAGTAAGTTGACATGAGACTTGGGACACCTCATGAAAGAAGACTCTTCTTAGGAAATGTACAAAAAATTGTTTAATATAATATTTAAAACACAATTAAAGCAACATTCTAATGACACTCTCACTTCTCAGAATTGACTGGTGACATCTTCTTCCAGGATTTACACCCAGATGGAAAATTTAAGACATGCTCTGCAGTATGAAACATCATGTGCTCTGGAAGTGCTTACGAACTAATTCACTTTGAAGTGAATGTTTTAGAACATTCATAATTTCAGTACTTTTTTTGGCCAAACTGTCCCATTCCAACAATGATCCTTGCAGGCTAAATAACAGCTAAAGCCAAGAGGGTTAAAGTAATCTCTGTCTGTACTGTGAACTATAAACTAGAATCAGTTCATTTTTACACAGGTAATTTTATTCTTCAAAGACTATGGAGGCAGGAAAGAAAGTTTCAAGAGGCCAGTTGGTCATTTCAGCTGAATTTTCTACAGCCCTGTAAGAGGCAACATTTCTATGTGGAAATGCAGAGCAACAGTACTTGGTGAACCTGCCCTGTCTTCTCATCACGTACAGAAAATTCTGGGCTGTTCCCAGGTGTGCAGAGGATTTGGGGGAAGCTATGGCCACTTGTCAGATGTGTAGCTGGGAGCACATGCAGGTTAAATCCTCCCTCCCTCCCTCCTGGCACCCCCTGGAGCCTTTGTGGGCTCCATTTAAAAGGTTTCTGACCTTCCTGACAACCCTTTCCCTGTTCCCATCCCTCACGCTTCTCTCCACCTCAATTTACTTCATGCGGTCATTCTTTCCAAATCAGAAGAGCAACACTGTTTAGATTAAACTGGGATGTTCAAGGTGATGCTTCATGGCCTGTTTGAAAGAAATCTTAGACTGAGGAGGCTCCGTGCGGAGTCTGCACTCAAAGCTGGTAGATCAGACTGGCTGCATGGGTGTCTACATGAATCTAAGGAAAAGAGGTTTTAATTTCCTTTTTCACCCTACCTGCTCTGGTTTGGCTTCCCCTGGAAGATATTATGCCATGTGAGAGCACATGTGTCAGATTTTGTTATTTTATTATGATAAATGTCTACAAGTAACTCCATTTTGAGTGAGAATGCTATTAGAGCTCTCAGACCTGCCTAGATAGAATTGCACACTCTGTCCAACAAAGATACATGAACTGCTAATCTGTAGGCAGAGAATCCTCTGTGCACTAACTCTTCTTTACATGCAGAGGCTACTGAGACAAAAACAAGGAGGTGTTTGTTGCTAGTAGCTATATGTGCACTGTAGAAACCCATCTGCTAACCAGAGGACCACCCACAGATCATTGTTTTGGACACTTTAACTGCAATTTTCTTTTATAGATGTCCTGCAATACAGACTCCACCAGGATTCTGGTCTCTGGCACATACATATGTATTGAGCACACTGACAGAAACCTAATGACTTACATGGCTCAGGCATTAAGAATATATTTCAGAGGTTTTTAAAGGAGAAACCCTGAATTGTTTATGGAAAGCTCCTTGGATCTCCTTTTCCAGGAATGCATTATTTATTGTGCTGGTACCACAAAGACATAGGGATATACCCTGAGGAGGAGAGGCAAAGCTCCCTGTTGCGTTTACTGCTGTAACAAAGCACCAGGGCCTGGTTCTGATCGTATTCATGTTGGTGTAAATCATGAGCAGTGTGGATACATGTTCTCTTCTTGCCTAAGTGGTGCCAGCACAGAAATTGGCTCTTTGCTGCTTTCTCACTACAGGTTCCTTCTTTGCCAGCCCCAGTGCATGGTCCCAGGGCCCTTCTCCTAGAAATGACTTGGTTGGGTGTTGTGGGCTCTCCCTTCCTTCCGCAGCCTCTCGGTGCTCGCTTTCCCCAGGAGGTGTTCAGAGAGGTGTTCAGGAGGCTGGGAGCACCTACCTGTGAAACATTCATTTTGCCAAACCAGGGGTGAGGTTCACTCTAAAGAACGAACTGGGGACTCAAGCCTACAAAACAGCTTTGAAAATCCATCTGTACCCTGAAATATTCATAGGATAAGGATGCATTTGGTGTGCCCACCTGTGAATGACCCCATCGATGGTCCCATCTCTACCTCCAGCCAGCTTTCCCCCCTGCTTCCTCTTTGCTGCCTTTTGGCCCCTGGCTTTGCTTGCTGCAGACTAGACTTTCCTCCAAAACATGCAGGGAGACTGACTTTTGACAGCAACACAGTCTGGCTGGGTGTATTCATCTCCTGGGAAAGGCAGCTTGGCCTCAGGAAGGGCAAGTGGTTGTAGCTGGCCTGGCTTAAAGGAGGTGAATCTTCTCTAGTCCACACTGGATTTGCTGGGTAACCTGGGGAATGTCTCAAACGGGCTTGTGAAAACTTTGTGTTGTGGTGGTCTATGATTATGGATGTCTACTGCAAGCAGGGGTGTGTTTTAACACATTTTTATTATTGTTTATTCTTCCTAAGGTTTCTATGCAAGGCACTTGAACGGTGTCTAGCACAATGTGGGGCATTTGTGGTCTGGGAGGGAGGTGAGAATGCAGAGTAATATAAAAGTTCAGTGGTAAATGCATGAGAGAAGGACAAATCAGTCCTTTTCTGCCTGAAACAAGCAGGATAGTTTCCTACTGGTATTGTGCCCCTTAAGACCAGTGGGCATTTAATCCCTACTGGCAAGGGGTTCTTTGGGAGAGAGATGGCTGCTTTAGTCATAATCTCACTGATATTACTCGTCTTCAAAGTTGTATTGCTGAGCTCTTAAACTGCACAGAGGTATGGCTGGAGATGGAGGGGAAATGGTGTCAAGCACTGTGTGAGATGCTGAGCTCAGTGCTGGGGGAGAGGGGACCAAATGAAGCTGCTGCCTGGCACAGGAATTTTAGCAGCATGCCACCCCACTCTATGGCTTCTCTCCTTGCACCTGGTTTGCTCAGGTGGATGAAGAGGCTATGGCCAAAGGAGAGATTTTCCTGCTCGGAATGCAGGTCTGTGTGCTGGGGGCGGGAATGGTGTCCGGCAGGGACGTGAGCAAGGTGGAATCGCTCTCCCAAAACCACCCTCTGGGGCCAGAAATTGCATTTCGGTCTCAGAAGAACTGTTGAGGCTATTAACTGGCTGCTTGCTCCATTTCACTGCTTTCTGGCTGCCTGGGTTATAAATTGCCGTTATTCCTGCATTAGATTTATATTAAGGGAAACTGCACAGAGCCTCGGCCGAGGGGTCCAGCTCATTCCTTCTGCCTGTCTGATCCAGGGACGGGATTTTAGCGGGACAGACAGAAACATTAGCAATGCTCTGCACTTTATGGGGTGAATTTGAGCTTGTAGGAAATCCCGTCATTCTCCCAGCACGTGCATTCATTAGAGCTAAGGGCACTTATACAGATGTTGGGGTGGAAGAGGTCACCTAATAATGTCTATCACAGGGCATCCTTTTTCGGTGGGTGTAGCTCTAAGTCAGCAGAAGGCTGAGGGTTTAATTAGACTGTGACACTACAGAGTTATGGAGATTAAGGGGCATTTAACTTCATTTTTTTCATATGGCATTTAGTTTTTAAAATGTCACCGCAAAGTACTTTAGGGCCCTGTTTTGTCACTACATTATTTTTTTTCCATGCCAATGTCACCTCATTGATTTCTGGATGGAAGGCTGGAGGGCTCAACGCACCATGGAAATTCTGAGGTTGGCTTTGAAATGAAATCTGGGATTCAGCTCATTTGTCGTCTTGGGGAGTTTCCAGGCTGTGGTCACACTGTGTGTGTTCATGTATGCAGAGAATGAAAATTCTGCCAGTTTGAGGTTTCTTGCTGGACTAATGACAAATATCACTGCTGAGCCAACGCTCCCATGGCTCGTCTAATGTCAGGTGCCTTCAAGATTACTCAGGCCAGATGTGAGTTGTCAGGAAAAATGACTGTTTTCATTAATATTAATTTAAAAATTGTTTTGTGAAAATAATTGGGTTTGGGATTTTCAGTAGTCAACTCATGAGAACAAGAAAAACTATTTTGAAATTTTGAGTTTGGTTCTACCTTTGCTTGGTTTTGAATCATTTCTTTCCTGCTATCTTGTTCTACTTTCTCTTGTTTTTGCACTCAGGAGGTGAAGGAAAGCAGAGGAAAGGGCATAGCACTCATCACTTGGAGTAAAAAGCCCTACAATTTAATTTTGAAACCTAAGATTGATTTAAAAGCAAAAAATTAAGGTTATCTGAAAAATATTAGGCAGGTAGCTTTCTCAGAGAAACAGTTTAGAAAGTTGCCAGCCAGCTCAGCTTGAAATAGATGTTTGGAAACTTGACAACACAGCATTGCTAGGATATTTTCCAATTATCATTAAATGTTGTGTAGAGAACCATATAGTGTGGAAAGTGGAGATTCCTCCTGTGGAGAAATTTGGACAGGCAGGGACCATTCAGACATCATGAGCATGGCTTGAGGCTGCTCCTTTTCCCTCGACTGCCTCCAGTCCAAGGGACAGGGCACGTTCCACACCCTGGGATGTGAAGTTTCTTCCAGGCTGGCATAGCCTTACTCTGTTCCTGGTTGCTCTACTGCTCCATTGCCTTCCCTCCAGCAGGAGGACAAGGGACTCACTTATTTGCATTTCTAAGCACTGCAAAGACCTCCAGCAACTGGAATGAGAGGCAGGAAGGCA
This sequence comes from Vireo altiloquus, assembly GCA_013396875.1. Lineage (NCBI taxonomy): Eukaryota > Metazoa > Chordata > Aves > Passeriformes > Vireonidae > Vireo > Vireo altiloquus. The sequence continues at coordinate 261,832 of VZRF01011317.1, read as the reverse complement.
GAGGCAAACTTATTATTGTTGTTGCTATTATTCCTGTCTGCTTTGTGAGGTGCACAAGAGCAGACTATGAGGAACTCCTCTTTAAACTGGGATGCCTTACCCAGTGGCCCAAATGTCTTCCAGCTTGGACTAAGGGATGCTGCAACAGCTGTTGGGATGTGAGATGTTCCCAGGCCAGAATCAATGAAGCGAAAAGAAAAACCAAACCTGTTGGTTTCAGATGCAGACCCTGTGCTCAGGAGCCACGTGCAGACCATATGTCCATGTGCTGTGTCTGAGTGCAGGTATTTGAGCACGACCCATGTGCTTGCATGGGGCATATCTGAGCAGCTGTGCACAGGGTGTGAGTGTGCAGGTGTTGCACAAGAGCTTCTGCCCCAGGTCTGAGTGGGTTATTTACGAGGTTATGGCTGGGTGCACTCTGAGTACAGGCTGTGAGTATATGGCTGTGGTGGATGGATGGGAATGTCCAATCTGCTTGGCTGGGAGGACATGAGAAGTCATTGCAAAAAATTCTGATAATTGCTTCATTCTGGCTTCAATTTCTGAATTTCGTTTGGGTGATTATTCTTCACAACATATAAAGAAGGAAAAGATGCAGTGGATAATCCATATATACCAGCAGATCTTGAAGACAAAATGTTCTTTCCCTTTGGCTCTCCCTGTTCTTAATTTGATATAATTTTAAAGAATAAAAGATTCAACTTTTTTTTGTAAACAATATTTTGACCTATCTTTCTCTGGAGAGCACCATCACTGAAGGGACACTGGCAATACAAGGTCTGGTTTGTAGCTTCTACATGGCCAGACTGCTCTTTACATCTTTAAAGCACAAAAACAGTTTTACATATGTCTTCTGAAAATTATCTCTTGCTGAAAAAAAATGCAACAGATGAACTGTGTTTTCCTGCCCTCAATAGCATGGGCTGCTGTCTGAAGAGGTCTAATGAGAAGATTAAAGATAAAGGGTCTGAATTCAATTCAAAGTGTCAATTATGTAACTCAGTAAGAAATGAAACATTTTTCAATTACTGGTAATATGAAACAAAATAGTGGGAAATAGAAATGGCAATCTTTTTAGCTAACCTGAAGGCCATTTCCAAGAGGCACTGTGCATTAACTAAGCAGTGAAAATTTTTACATCACTATTTTCCCCTGTGCCCATAATAGCATAAAATAAAAAGATTTTAGATAAGATTTCGTTCAGTGAATCAATTGCAAAACCACACAGAGCCTTAGTGGGCATTCAGTCCTCGATCTAATGGAAATTTTTACGAGGATGTCAATGCTAAGTTGATTCCTATAGCGGAAAGCACATACAAAGGATCCAATTACAGATGGAAACCTTTTGCTTTCTAAGAGACTTTATTAACCCCTGAAGCACTGAATATGCAAAGGGTTAGTGAAAAGTTTTCTGATGAACTGGATGATGGTTTATATCTGGTTGCTCCCCCCATCACCAGCTCATTTTCTTTTTTCCTTCTGCAAATAGAAAATAATACTGTGCACTGGAGGTAATTAACAGTCACACCAAAGCATGCAGAGAAGCTATTGGATCCTAGAGGAAAGGCACAATGAGGTCATATCAACTGTGGGAAGTATCTACCTAACAGATTTTAGCCTTAAAAAGATATCATGCCATGAAAATGGTCAGCAAAGAACAAAACTCCTTGTTAGACCTTCTGCCAGAGTCTTCAGTGAGTGGGGAATTCGCTGTGCAGTAATGGGACCACCAGCATCCCTTGCTCAGGAGGGGAAGGAAGGATGATAGCATCATCTTGTGTGATGAGGCAGTGTGTTGGCACTCTGAGCTCCCCATTTCACAGAGCTTTAGGGGCAGATTGGGAAGCACCTTTCAGTTCAGATTCTCCCCTCCCTGGGAAGGGAGCAGAAAAACTTTACAGTGGTTCTTACAGCAATATACTTCGAGACAGCGTGTGCAGGTTTGGAGTTCTCCTGTTACAAGCCCATGGGCACCTTTTCTTAATTTATGTTAAAATGTTCGTTATTTCATTGAATCCCTTTGCCTGGTGAAGTCTCAAACATGTGACTCCTGCCTGCTCTGAACAGCAAGCAAAGCTCAGGAGCTGAATTTTTGGTGAAGAGATCATGAGGAGAACATTTTGTTGGTGGATGTGTGCAAGGATGTGAACAGTCAGTGGGACCTGCAGTGCTTGCAGGGCATTTGGCAGAAGAGGCAGAATTTTTATAAGCACTTTTGAATACTTTTTGTGCTTCTTCTGAGAGTTTGCTCTGTTTAATCTCACCTCCTTCTCCCTTTGCCTCACTATGTTTTAGCCCAGGGCTGTGCTCACAATCTGTGTACATATGAGCCACTGTCCCTGACTGTTATATATGATCCATAAATGTAACGTAGATATATTATAGAAATGAAAAGGCAAAAAGGTATGGCTGGTGATAAAAGTAAACTTTGCTCTATTCCCACTTGTGATCAGGTCTAACTTAATTTCATGGCAGTAACTCTTGATTCATGGTGGAGTAAAGCAGAAAAAGGCCACAGCAGAAGTGTTTATGAACTGAACTCTAACTGAAACCCTAGAGGTGGAAATCCAACCACAAGTTTCAGATCTGGATTCAGATTTGACATGCCCCAAAGTTTCTGTGGGTTCAGATCCAGGCTTTTGTTCTGAGCCCATAAAAGCCCAGTGAAAAGTCAAGAACAGTGTTTGTTCAACACTCCTGACAGTGCTTATTCACTGCTCTGCTGAGGCTGCAGATATGAAAACAAGAACAACGTGCCCTGGACAGCCTGGTCAGGCTCCAGTGGGGAGTTTCATCCCCCTGGAAGAGATGGAAAGATGGCCTGAGCCATCACAGGGTGCTCAGCCTGTGCCTGTGAGTGTGCATGAGGGGCTTTTGGCTTCTCTTTTTGAAACGAAAGGCAAGAATAATATAGGGTCAAAGTTCTTTAAATCTCCACTGATTTTGTTTGTGTTTAAGCTGTGGACATTTGAGATGTGGGAATGTCAAAAATGCCTTGTGCAAGCCAAACTTACTTACTTATCCCTTGCATATTTTGAGAGACTTTTTAATTTGTCCCCCAAGTCCAACCTTGGTCCCAGACGATAGGCAGTGAAATTGCTTGGCATTTATCTTGCAGGGTGAGCTCTGTAGGAAACTGTTGGTGATAAGGGATCCCTCCAGTTATTAGTCAAAGGAAAAGATCCTCTAGGGACAGAAGTTTTATGTATTTATATTGCTGTAGCAGGAGAGAAAGGCAGGCCACTGTGAAGGAATGTGTTGCTCAGTCCCTGGTTGCCCCAGGCTGTGGCATGCTGGCAAACACCACTGGGTTTTCCCTGGAGAAGGATGGATCAGTCTCCCACTGCTGTGTTGTGACTTCCCAGATCAACAGACACCCCAAGACTTTCTTATGAATTACACAGTTGTGTCTAAAATTAGGCCAAGCCAGAATGCAGCTCCAGGGCTGGCTTTGTCCCCACCATCTCTTGTGCTGGAGCTGAAAGGAGACTCATGGGCAGCTGAGTTGCTTCCGTGGGGACTTGTCCAGGTCTTATTTCCCAGTCCTGCATTTCTTTGGCTGCTCTATCTGAATCATGAGTTTCAGGTCTGCTTGTGTTCCTGTGATTGAAAGAAATATAAAATAATATTCAGCGTAGAATATATCTATGGACCTAATTTTTCTGTGCAAAATGACTTGAGATTTTGTTGAGCCACTCATCTGGCTTTATTTGGGCTTTACATGGCCCAGCTTTGCTGGTTTAGGCTTAAACTGTTCAAACAGTGCTGTCTTTACTTGGGTGTACCAGCAGCATCAAAGTCTCTTCAACAGTCAATAAATAAGGTAGCAGAGAGCCTGTAACTTTTAATGATAAATACTGCCAGTATCCTGTGATGAGCTTTCTTGGGGGAGTGATGAACCATATTGCCATTGTGTACAAGGAGAGAATATCCTGCAAGTAAGAGCAGCTATATTTAGAGGACAACTGCAGCAGGCAATGGGAAGTGCTGAGGTGGCTGTAACTGATACCCCAAAATGGAGGTCAGTAATTTGACCTTTCTGCTTGGCAGCCAAGCAGCTGAGCCTTGTTGTCGTCTTTTTGGACAAATTGTGAGTGGAAGAGCTGCTGCCTGTTCAGAAAAGCTCTAATCAATTTGCTAAAAATTACAAAAAAAGTTATTTACAGCACATTTGATAAGTTCATCACATGCCAGGCATACTGCAGGGTTTCTGCTGAAGGGAAAGCACAGCCCACCACCATGAAAATGAGCACAAACCTAGAATAAACTTAATTGTGGGAAATAACTAAAAATAGACATTTCCAAGAAAATCTTGTCTTTCAAATATTCTTTATATCATGAAACAAACTATTTTAAGCAAAATCTGGTTTATGAAGTTAAACTGCTTTGATTTTTCTGCCCAGTTTTACACCTTTTTAGAACTGGCTTTCAAAGCTAAAGAGCAGAAGTCGTTTTGGTGGTAATAACTAATAAGAGGAAAACATCCTTCTAACACTGCTTAGCCTCAAAAATTCTTCAAGTGATTGGAAGGGTCATTGGGCCCACAACAGACACAGAGGGCAGTAAAATTTCCTGCTGAGCCAAGGGACTACCAGAGCCACTGCTTGTGCCAGGAATGGGAAAGCCAAAATGGGAGAACAGTCACCCAATGCTTGTGCCCAGGAGGTTTCACACCCTGCTGAGGTGTCCTCGTGGTTCACCCACTATGCTGGCAATAGAAATGCATGTATATCCACCTGAAATATTATTATTTACCTGTTGTACATATCCAGATAACTCCACTGCTGTGATTTTCGTCAGGTAAATTTGGGAGTGTTGTAGAAAACCTGTTTTTGAGGACAAGGAGTTCTCATCTCAGCTGTTTCAATCCATACCATTCCCAGCCTTTCACAGAATCGTTAAAGTTGGAAAAGACCTCTAAGGTCATTGAGTCCAGCTGTTAACCCAGCACCACTGTGTTCAGCAATTACACGATTAAGATACATGGAGATATTAAAGAAATCACCACTTAGTCAAACATTTAATAAAAAGAAGGTGGCAGGTATGCAAGGATCTCACACAGGTTCTCAGAAGAAATACCTTTTCCACTTTCACTGCATACCTACTGCATTGACTTTTCACATACACACTCCTGCTGGATTTTTTTTTTTTAATTGGTCTTGTCTCTCCTGTGCTTTTGAACTTCAGCTCTAATTTCTTACAGTGCTCTTTATGCCACTTCCCTGTCATTAATTGCCTCGCTCATGAGCCCTACATGAGTGTCACTTTGTTGAGCTGCCAAGGTATGTAGGATATAATGCATCTCGCTTGTTTTCTTTTCCTACCCTCCTGGCCCCCAGCCAAGGAAACGCCATCACCTCATCACCTGCAGCTCGCCATTCTAATATCTCTCATTTTAAATTAAATCTCACATTTTATTTCTCAGGCATGGCAAGAATTTTACAGCACTTGCACTTTAAAGAGGTGGCTTTGACCATGCTATAGGCAAAGACATGTCTCTCCAGATGTCCTTGGGCTCTTTGGTTCCTTTCTGCTGCCTTCACATAGGCAGACAAGCTGATTCCCTCTGGAATTTACAGGGGCAAGCATTGGAACAGGAGAAAATGTATGGTACAGCTGATTGAGCTGGCTAACCTGACAGGGGTCCTGCTCCAGGGGTGAGAAACAAGTCACATTTGCCGTAAAATTTCGGCATCTCTTCAGCATGATCTCACAAACACTATTTAAGAGAACTTTAGGATATTCTTCTCTGATTTGGGACTGGGGTGGGCAGATTTGGTGCCACAGGTCAGCATTTTTCATATGCCAATGGCTGCTCTCTGGGCATTTTCCTTCCATAACGCAAGGAAAATCTTTGCAGTGAACTGAAGAGCAGAATACTGGTGGCTGAGTTCTGCTCTTAAACTTTTAATGCAGAGATCCAGGACTGGGCTAGGCTGAACTTGGGTTTGGAAAGTTTTTCTGTACCATGCTGGGCATATATATGTTTGGATTCTCTTCTCGTTTATGTATTTTTCTTGGCCTCTGCAACTGTGTCTGCATTGTGATTAAAAAGTATTTAATTAACATACAAAAATAAAATTTAAAAGTGTAATAGTTATTGTAAAAATAAAACTGTACCAAACCACTCAGGCAAACAGCACCCCGGGGAGCTGGTAAGCTTGAAAAAGCTGGAAAAATACAACTACAACTGTAACAACTTCTCTCAAGAGGGGTACAACTAGCCAGGAAAATAAAACCCACCGTCTACTACAGCCAACAACCACCCTGAGGGCACCAAGGCAAAGCAAATAAAACACACACCCAAAGCTGAACAAGAAAAGTGCCTTTCCCATACTTGCTCCCAAGACTGGGAAAATGCAACTTGGCTTTTCCTGGGATGGCAGCTTTGGGAGATGCAGAGGTGAAATTGTGGCCCTTTGAGCTGCAAACTTGTGCCACTTGAACCCCAGATGCTTTTGTCGGAGCTGTGTTATCCTTGTTTAAATGTCTTGGCATCAGGGGGTTTTTCCTTAGTTTCTCTTCCCCCAGGTGTGGTGTATCTGCAGAATCAAAGAGTTCTGCTGCTGTGTCACCTCCCTGCAAGCAGCACAAATGTCACGTCCTGAATCCTTGCGTTCTGCCAGGAAATCTTTGTCAGGGGGAGCAGCATCTGATGGCATTTATTGTCAGAGCTGTGCAACACTGGAAGGCAGCTGGAACAATTGTGGTGTTGAAGCCACACTGCAGATGGGCAGCAGCTCCCCAAGGCACCTGAGGGCAACGTGGGGCACCCAGGTCAGGGCTCTGAGCTCCTGCAAAACCAGAGATCACGGCCCTTGCACACCAGCAGCTCTTCCTTCACCCCATTCTTGTATTTTTACTAGCTCAATTTCCCAACAGTAAGTTCTTATTGTTCTGTCCTGGCAGTAGGTGGGATTAAAATGCTTGAACAGAATTAGCAAGTGAATATGAGAAACAGAGAAGGGCTTAGAGCGGGAAACCTGGGTGAGGGAGATGGGCTTTGCAATTAGTCTTGCATGTTGTCAGGCTGGGGATTGTCATTATCTCCTGAAGACCACATCTTATCTTGAGCCCTCTGAAAGTGCTTTTCTTCCTGGGCCTCCCTGTCCTGGATGTTTCTGTTGGCCAAAGGCTCCTGGGCATCCCAGGGGACCGAGGGACCTCCCAGGCACTGAGAGGGGTGGATGATGTGAGGGGCTGCTCTGGGGGAGCCAGGGGATCTGAGCTGGCTGTGAGGGGCCCTGACTGGTGGTGTGGAGGGGTGGAAGGACAGCGGGGGAGTTGGGAGGATGCTCTGAAAGAGGAGTGTGAGTCCGGGACTCCACTTAGGGGCAGAGCAAGATTTCAGAGCACTCTCTGCCCAAAAATGCTTCTGTCATATAATTTCTTCTGGCCTTTTGCATTGCCTGAAGGCTCACTAATGCACCAATGCATCTTTCTTAAATGAGTGATTTAAACCTCTCTGAGGCCAGAATATATAAACTCTTCTAAATTGCTATAGCCACATTTTTACTCCCTTTAAAAAACAAGTGTAAATTCCTCATGGCAAGCCACTTTTTATGGATCCCTTCAGTGCTTTTGTGAATTGCAAGGTCCTTGGGCCCCAGCCATGAATATCAGGTTTGCAGCAACTGAATTATTTTCATGATTAAAGATAGTAAAGGATTTACAGGCTTGGGGTTTGGTTTTTTTTTTCCCCATAGAAATCTCTCCTGGTTGAATTTGTCCTGAGCTCTGTTGTATTTCACAGAAAATGAGATGGGAATTTGTGCCAAAGCAAAAGCTTAATTTCAAAACCGCAGTAGAATTGGGG
>VZRF01011317.1:119507-253963 GCA_013396875.1 Vireo altiloquus | reverse complement strand
TTTTTTTTTTTTGTGGCTCTGGAAACAGAGTCACTATCTTCTGTGTGCAGAAACTCACCTTGACATCAACAATGAGAAAATACTTCTGCCAGCGTAATTACAATTGATTTGTCTTTCCCCTAACAAAAGGGGACATCACCTATGCCCAGACCTTTTCTCTCAAATATCTGTACTACAAATTTTAATATTTTACTTTTTTTTCCCCCACAGCCTTTGGACAGACCTTGTGCTGTTAGTTTATTTTACAAAATTTTCAGCGAGGTTGTTTTTGGAAGGCTCAAGGAAGCACCTGCATGATGGCTGAATACAGAACAAGTGGGATGAGTGAATCAGCCTTGATGAAATAAGAATCATCCTGACCTGCTGACCAAAACAAATCAGTTATTTGATGTGACTAAACCACTTGGTGGTTAATGTCCCTGGCAGTATTTATTCCTGTAGCCTCAGGCATTTCCTGGTGCTGGTCCAAGCTGAAGCCAGGTGCTGGAAAGTTCATGTCGAAATAGCCAAAGCCTTGCTGTCCCCAGGGGGATTGACATCACCCTACAGGGTCTGAGCTGGTTCTGGAAAAGCATCCTTCAGACAGCGTGGCATCCTTTCCAGACAGGTGCTACTTTTGGCCTCCCTACTCTAAGCTACTAGAAAGTGGAGATTTATGAGCCAGCTCCATAATATACAGTATTTGATCCTTGTCCTGATGGCTTGCAAGAACTTGGACCTTGGATTTTTTTCTGATCCCTTGGCCTAGCAGTGCTGTACTGGCACACCTCCAGGGCAGAATTTAGAAAGTCCTGCAGCTCAGGCCAGTATAACTTTTTAAACTACTGACAAATGTGATCTTCCTTTGCTCCTTACCCTTGATTTGCCTCCATTTATTTTCCCGTCACTGAAATCCCACATTACTCCAGTCCAAGCCGTTCACAAACCTTGCTGAATTTCTTCTTTTTTTTTTTTCTTCAGGCTGAAACTTTGGTCTGGCCTTATAATTACAGTATTATTAATGTATTTTTATCATTGTTAATTATTTTTACATGCTGAAATTGATTCAATATGCCTGGAGCTGCCATGCTGGAACATGCCTTGGTTCTTTTCCAAGCTGGAGCCCTTGTGCACCAAACGTGGAGAGTTCCAATGGCTTTAAATCACTATAAACCTCACTGAGTGATTTAAGTTATTGGAGTGTATTCAAGTTTTTATAAGCCCTCAAATGTGAACCCTGCTTGAATTCTGGGTATGTACAGTGCAGTGGGATCTAAAATGGTTTGAGTGCTCGACATACTTTCTAAGCCCCTGGCTGGCTGGAGAATAATCAGGCTTGTCGGGCAGTGCACTGTGCAGGGACTTGGTATGATGGGAACCATCACATTTTAAAAATGCTTTTAATTCCTTCAAATTGAAACATTCCTGCTTCATTTAAGGGACTTTGGGCAGAGCTTTCTGTGTGGCTTGGAGGATCAGCAGTGCGATGAAGTGGGTTTCATCCCGGTGTTGATGGATTGACTGGTGCACAAGGTCAGTCTCAAGGCAAGCCATCACTGATCTCTGGTGACAGCCCAGGGAGTTGAGATCTGTGCCAGAACCTCAGGTTTGGGGTGTGCAGAGGGCTGAACCCTTCTCTGATTTCCAGTTCAAGTCCTAAGTCTGGGTCAGTGGTGTCTGTCCTGATCCTGGTTTAGCGATGGCCACACACCAGAACAAGCTGACTTTACAGACCTATAAGTTAGGGTAGAATTAGGCCCATCATACTGCTCAAATCTCATTTTAATAGTAAGAGAGAGTTTTAGCTGTCTTAATGTCCCCTGGGCATGCCCTCTGACCAGGAGGGCAGCAGGGAGGGACATCAGAGACTGACACACTGAAATTTTTCATCTCCTTTTTAGAAAGTCTCAGATCAGGGAAAGGCTGTAAGAACACAGGGTGAGAAGTTGGCTATGCAGCAGAGGGAGGAGATCAGTGTGGGTGTGAAGGAGAGCAGGACAGAAGGGCTCCCTCTCATCCTGGCGTTCATGGCCCAGCACTCTTTACTGTGTTAAACTTCCCTGGGAAGCTCTCAAGTGAAAATGCAAAATCTGAAAACTTAAAAAAGGTGCTGGAGGAGTGCAGTAGCTGCAGAGCAATGTGATTCACAGCTCTGAGAAGCTGACTTTGAGCCTGATGCATTGGAGACAGAAAAGAACTCAATGTCCTGCAAAATATTTACTCGTTTTGTATTTCATTTTTTTATGGACAACTGCATAACATCTTCACTATAATTCCTTGCCCTTGCCATCAAGTAGCCAGCTCTTTTTAAACTCAAAAGTGCAGCTGCTGAACACATTGCTGTAGTTGGGAGTTTTGCCTGGATGAATTGTTTCATTCAGTTTGATATCATTAGGTATGTAGGGGGGTGTTAACCTGTGCAGTAAAACATTTTAGATTTGTACCCATAAAGCTAATTCCTGCTGCTCCTGCTCAGTAAATAATGACAGCTGTGAGACCTGTGAGTGCTGAGCACCTGAGAATACTTTTTGTTATGTACCTATATGGACTTAATATCTCAGTTGATTAAAAAGTAGTTTTTTAATCATAATGGACCAAATTCTGCCCTGAACTACTACACCTGAAGCAACTTTAAATAAAACAGAGAAAACCTGATTTTACACCTCTTAGTTAGGGCAGAATTAGGCACATCATACTGCTCAAATCTCATTTTAATAGTAAGAGAGAGTTTTATTAGTCGTCTTAATGACAGTGCAAACCCCAAACTACTGTTCATTCAAGGAACAGGTTCTTATATTTTAAACAACATTTAATGCTCCTTAAAGCCTCTTTTATTAAAAAGTTTTAAGAATAATATTAAATACATAAACAGCCATGTTAATTAGATTATATAGTTAATGTACATTGGAACTATGACTTATTGCAGAGTTACTGACCATGAAAGCACATTTTGATCATTCCAGGCTGTAATCCCCACTTAATCCATCCCCAGTCTGTCAATCAGTCGAATACAATCAGGATATTTATGATCACATCAGACCAGAGATCTGGAAGAATTTAGCAACTTTGCAGAGCTGAATCCAGAAAAGGGAGGGGGGTGAAATGTTTCCACTGGCAAAATGAACCATTGCCAGGAAAAACATTATTGTTGACTTGGCCCATGTAATTGAATTTTCTACTCAGAAGTAACTTACAAACCAGCAACTAGGAGAAATTATCAATACTGGGAACTCTCATAATAACAAAGCAGAGGAGTTTTACCTGGCACAGCATTTTTTAAAATCATGTTTTTATTTTTTTTTTAACATAATGCTGTGGTTTTTTCCTCTCCTAATTTTCTGCCATCATGAAATAATTCAAATCTCTAGGGGAGAGGAGGAAAGCATCCCTTTCTCGGGCCCCCTACCTCCTGACATCCACCTCAGCCTCTGCTCCAGTGATTGCAAGCACCTCCCAGCAAGAGCTGAGTCTCTCTGGACAGGGGAGACCTGAACCTTGATGGGGCACCTGATCCCCTGCCCTGGTTGGGGAAGGCTTTGAGGTCCAAGCTACTTTTAAACACCCGAATTATGTCTCAGTATTTCTGTAAGGGATGAGCAACTCAGCGGCAAAACCTGTGGCAGCAGTGAGGGTGTCCTACAGGAAAGTGACACTCCTTGCAAGGAGGTGCAGAGCTGTCATCTTCTGGGAGCTGCAGTGGTTGTCTTGTGGGTTGTTTCAATACCTTCGATCCTTGAAAACATTCTCCATGGAAGAGATGAAGAAGCAGAAATTGTTAGGAAGAAAGATCTATCAGAAGCGAGGGGACCAGCACTGCTCAGCTGGAGGTGGGGGAAACTGAATAGAGCTTTACAAAGATGGGGGATATGCACTCTCTCCATGCTTTCCATCAAACCTGGGATAATCCTCCTGTATCCATGGTCCAACCTCTGTGTCAGGTTGTAGCAAAGAACCTCCGTTCTGAAGACCTTATTCTCTCACTTTCAAACACAGAGAAAAACTGAGGTAGGAGGCTATCACCTTCCTTGCAGCTGTTCAGGGCTGTACAGGGGGTGTGATTTCCCTGTCTGTTTAGACAACAAAATTGGTATTTGCCTACTCAAAGCCACAAGTAAGAGCCTGGCCATTTCTGCCCTTAGTAACGTTAAGCAATACTATGAAGACTTTCACACACTGATGCACAGCCCTGGTGATCAAGCTCTGCCAGTAAATGACTTTTCCTCCCTATCCTGAACGAATCCAAGCACGTTTCATACTTTGCCATTTGATTGTGATTTGGTCTTTTGCCTGGATGGCAAAGGGCTGGATTCCAAAAAATGTTTCTTCCATGAGCTTCAGTGATCGGAGCTGTGCTGAGCTTGGATAGGCAATCCTGTGATGAACTTTCCAAGTTCCAGTTGGCTTTTTAACAAACTCCCCCTCGTTAAGCTCAGAAGGCCATTGGAGATCATGCTCAAAGGATGAGCTTGCTGGGCTTTTGATCTTGCCTCCTCCAAGGCGTATTTTTCTCAGTTGCTACTTTATCACTTCTGACTTAGAACTCTCTTAATAATACTCTCTATGAGAAATAGACAAATATTTCTTAGGGGAGGGGTTTGGTTGTTGAAGAGAGGAGTGAAAAATAGAAAACAGCAGGATAATCAATATTCCGTTAGGCTTTGCCAGGATCCTTCTGATAGAGATTCAGTCAACACCCTTTCCCTCCTCTAATAGCAATAAAGTCCTTGGAATGGAGCACTGTCAGGGGATTAGTCTTCTGCTTGTAAAAGAAATGCTTTAGCAGTTCGTTAGCAGCATGATGCCATTATCTTGTTGACAGTGCTCTGTGTCATTGATACTGTCTCTGATGCAGCTTCTGTTCAGATACAATTTGTTTTCAAGCTTTCATCTGTGCTCTCCCTTTTGCAGGACATTTGCCTTCATGTTCCTACAGGTACTAGAGCATCCCTCAATAACTCTGTGAACAAAAGTTGCAATGAGGGTGTTTGATATTAAATGAGCATTAGGAAGAAATGAGGGAAGCAGCAGCTCAGGAGTCTTTGCTGCCTGTGGCATGACACGGCTCCTTGCTTGAGAACTTGAAATATGTCAGTTACAGTTTGTTTCTATCAGGGTAATGTGGTAGTTGTATACATGCCACTTTCCCAAGAATGTAAATGCTTCGTTAGTTCTGTCCCTGTCCTGAAAAATCTAATATGGCACAAATAAAGTGCGGTAAATGGCTTCATGGAAAGCAGATGTGCGTGGAAGCCTAGACTCCTACCAAGGCTTTAGGGGACTTCAAAGACTGAAAGAAAAAGCTGAACAAAATATTTGACTGTGCCAATTTTTCACTGTTCTTGATGAAAGAGCAAAAGTGAGGAAAAAAAAAAAGAAAATCTGGCTCCTTGTTTTCATTTTCTGCTAGCCTAGGGCAAGGCTTTAAGAAGGAATAAATTACAAGCAAACAGGGAGAGAGACTGAATGGAGCAACTGCTGAACAAAGGGCATTCTTGGAAGGGTCTGGTTTTAGAGAACCTAGAAATTGTCAGCTCAGTTATCAGGAGGCAGTCTCCCTCCCCTCTTGCTGCTTTTGAGCGGTGCCGCGGCTCCCCGGGAGCTCCCTGCCTGCAAACGCTGTCCCTGCACGGCCACGGGGAGCGCTTGGAAAGTGTCCTCTGCAGGCGTGTCTGGTAGGACAGCCAACTGCAGGGAGCTTTCAAAGTCTGGCAGCAGCCTCGAGTGCGACATAAATGATTGCAACCTTTAAAGATGTTCTGCAGAACAAGCCATTTGAGCTGTACTTGGAAGTGATGTGCAATATAGATGATGGTATTAAAGAGGCTAAAACACGCCAGCTCTGAAAACTAGAATAATTTATTCCCGTTGTTCTGGGTATCACGTACTACATAAGGATTAAAAAAAAAGGGCCATGCACAGAACAATCAGATTTTTTTTTCTTCCTCAGATACTGTGTGGGGGTAAAGGCTGTGACCTAACAAGAGTTTGTCAGAAAAGAGAGGAGAAATATAAGAAACTGAGCCATGTTGCTTGTGGCAGTTTTATGAAATGATGCTTCATCTGTTTAAAATCTTTTCCATCCCTATTTCATTCCAAACTGCCCTCTAGGCTCCATCCCTAGTGAAGGTTTGGCTGGCAGAATCTTCCTGGCGGCTTTGACTGTCTCCTCCATCAGCAAGTACCTCTGTTGTAGGTGCAATTTATGGTCCTGAGCTCTGGGTTTTCCTCACTCCATATGAGAGTAACCTGCAGGAGAATCTTTGTCTACATGGCCAATGAGGTGTGTTTCTTACACAGGCAGGTAGTGCCAGGACAAGGGGGAAAGAGTTTTAATCTGAAAAATCGAAGATTTAGATTAGATATAAGGAAGAAATTCTTCCCTGTGAGGGTAGTGAGGCCCTGGCACAGGTTGCCCAGAGAAGCTGCAGCTGCCTCATCCCTGAAGTGTTCAAGGCCAGGTTGGATGGGGCTCTGAGCAACCTGCGATAGTGGAAGGTGTCCCTGCCCTTGGCAGCACAGAATTCTGTGATTCTATGGTTTGAGCTATGCATACAAGTTTCTCAATTTTTCCTGCTTTTTTGTACTTCCTTCTTCATCCCACTCTTCGTCACACAATTCGTAGCTTAATTCATATAAGATGCTCATTGTGGCTGCACATGACAATGAGCTAATGGTTTGCAGAATGTACTTTGTAGATGGACATATAGCTGTAAATTAGCTGTGATACCTCAAGACACATTTACCCAATACAATTGTGTTGCTGAAAATAATTATGTTTGCTTGAGTTTGGGCCAGGCTGCCTAAAGATTCTCCACATGGTAATGAGCTGTTGCTGGCTCAGCCTATGGTTTAGGTGTAACTATGGAGGTTTATTTAATTTTTATTGTAGTTTTTTTGAAAATCAAAAAAGAAAACAGGGCAACTGAAGTGGATGAGCTGAGTGGAAGAAAAACCTGGTACTTGCTAAGTGCTTAGCTGATTTCCTACTCCATTTTTTGCAGTAGCCCAAATACCAGGCTGTATTTGTTTGCCGCTGCCTGCTGAAGCCTTCGACCTCAGCCTGCCCTTCTCTCCCTCAGTGCTGACAGTAAGTGAAGAAATGCGAAATTCATTCATCTGCCTGAGAACCCTTTGAAGTTCCCCACTAAAAGCTCTATTGTTTTATTAGCTGTTAATGCGGCACGGGGGAATTCGGCTGTGCATAGCAGAGCCGGGGTGCGGGGGGGCCCTTCCTGGTAATTTGTCACTCTTTAGAAGTATGACACGCTCTGCTCTGCAAACATGCTGGCAAGTTGGAGTGCTGAGGGCTGAGGCTGGAGCTGCTCGGTGCAGGGAGCTCCCAGAGCCCACGGCAGGAGCCCTAGGGCTGGTGTGGCTGAGGGATTAGGACAGGCTGGGGTCACACACACCTTGGTACTTGCCGCAGGATGTGATGCAGGTCAGGGGTGATGATAAATTAAAGATCACGCACAGAGCCAACCACGCTGGAGACAGCTGGAGACTGACTGTCGAGAGCCTGCTCATGACAGTGGGCAAACTGGGGCTCTGGAGGATCTCAGAGGGGAGGCGGCTGTGGGTGCTGGGATTGGGGTAGGTTGCCTCTTCACTTCCCTGCGTTAGGATGGTTTGGTAATAAATGCTTGAATGCAGCTGCTCTCAATCCCTTTCCTGCCCTTTCTCAGACACATGGCATGTGGAGCACAAGGTGCTGCTTGTCTTCTGGAGACTCTCCCAGCACCAGCGGTGCTCAGGGCCGACATCTAGCCCACGGCGATGGCTGGTGGCTTTTAGCGGGGATCCAATGCCCGAACATCATCGTGGCTTTCTAACCAAATGCAAACACATGCTGGGAATGCTGCTAAACTGCAAGATGAGGGTTGTCTTTCTACACATGTGCTCTGCACAGGCAAAGAGTCAGTGAGACACAGGTAATTGATAAAGCCCTCATTGCCTTCTCCTTGCAGCTTTCACCTCGCTGTATCTCACTCCTCTCCCAAGAAGGGAGCTGCAGGAAGCTGTGGTGTGTAATTGTCGGGACACATGCCCTGTGCAGCCACAAGCCGGCTCCTGAGCAGGGTCCGAACGCTCGGCACAGCACGCTCGGAAATGAAGTGGGTGCTGCCTCGGGCTGTTGATGGCTCAGCGGGTACAAAGGGTCTCTGCAGAAGCCATCCGTCACCGGCAGTGCAATGCGGCTGATGGCAGGGGCTGTGTGCTGTAAACACAAACAGGAAGGGCGGCACAGCCTCCCGGCCCCGCTGCCCGCAGGCACCGCCGTGTTTGCTTTGCTGCGCTCCGCTTGCCTCTCGCTAACTCAGCTGAGCAGTCTATCACCACCGCCTTTCTTTTCATCCTTCTTCCCAGAGCCTTCCGTGACACTTAAACTAAGTCAATAGAAACGCAAAACTTCTGTCTTCTCAGCCCGAGAGTTCTTGGGAACTTTGCTCGTGGTTTGCACAAGTGTTTGACGGCACCGCAAAGGGAGCTCCTGGATGGAATATGGTCCTGCCATGCGGAACTGCGGCTGTTTGTTCCCGGAGGAAATGAGTCTCCCGACATTTTCCCCCGGCAGAAAGGTGAGGGGTCACGAGGAGCTTGTCTGCTATCATCTCTAATGTGGGACTGTGCAATCGATTCGATCTGCTGGGCTGGCGTGCACCCAGGAAGGGTGGCACTGGAGCAGAGGGGACAAGAGCACATCAGTGGCGAGATCAGTGTTCCTCTTTGGCAGGGCATTTAAAATTCAGTGCTTTATAAAAGCACAAGGCAGTGGCAGAAAATCGCTCCCACGTTAATGTCCTGATGCAGCAAATCACCTGTGAGACTTGTGCGTGTGTGTTCTGCATAAAACACATCCCTCGGATTTGAAATGTGCATCGATGGCCTTTTTAAGGTTTATTGTTGCTGATCACAGTTCTACTGAGAGGTAACCTTGCAAGGCACTTGTTATAGACCTAAACTCAATGCACAGTGCACATTAAGCTGCTCTCAAGTAGTTTAAAATCCAGTGGCCTATTCAGGCTCTCTCCTAACACTACTTGTTCGACATTCTTATCAAAACGTTTGCAACCACTTTAGTCCTATGTCAGTATCTGTAAACCACAAAAAAAAAAAAAGATGGAATATTAATTACTAAACTATTTATTATGCTAGTGTTTCTCTTTTGTTTAAATGGTGACACTAATTAATTAACATGATATATGTGTGATTGCATTACCAACCTTTGTATGCAGTCACAGCTACTCATAGCCAGGCAGGGAAAGCACACAATGAGCACATGCAGCTGCTGTGACCCCTTCTGCAAACCCCAGCCCCTTTGGAGCAGATGGGAGGGAAGATCATCCCTGATTTAGTAATTAATGTCTTCTGGGCTGCAGTGGGGTACCATGCAGTGCTCCTGTGCACCTCAGTGTTTGTAAAGCATCTCTGGGACAGGCTGCTTGACACTGGGAAGCAAGTGTCACCCTGCTACTGATCCACTTCACTGTCTTCCCAAACCCACTTCTTGGGCCAGTGGTTAGATGGGAATTAGGTGTGCAGAATGCTCACGTGCTCCCCAGTTGCTTAATTAGGAAAGCTTTAGGATGACACTTTCCCCTCTGAGGCAAAAAGTTTCAGGCCACCTTGGAAAGATGTCATTTCTGGGCAAATCCCTGCAGGCAGAGTGCACACACCTTTTAGGTGGCTGTTTCAGGGCTTTTATCAGAGCACACGTGGGTGCTGTTTCCCAGTCAGTGAGGGATCTGCTCATATGGGTGCTGACTCCCAGCATAGCCACTGCAGAGCCTTTAAGCCCTGAACTGGAGCATCCCTGCACCAGTGCAATGGATTGATTCCTTTCCACCCAATTTCCAGAGGTTTGAGAGAGATTTGAACTCTATCCCAAATTTTTCTGCTAAAATGCTTGGAAAATGTATTTAAGGAGGCATATACTCAATATGCTGCTCTACAGAAATGGCTCTTTCATCATGTTCCCATTAACCTCAGAATGCTTTTAAGCACTTTTCTTCCATGAGAATGAAACTGGGGAATATTTCCAGCTACTCAGAAATTTTTTATTTTAACTCATGGGAATTGGTCAAACTCAAGATATCAAACAGAAACCAAACCTGACTGGCCTTTTGTCTTTCAAAAAAATCCTCTGCCCTATTGTTATGGCTCTGCATTCAGAGCCCTATTTCTGAATATAAAGCAGGGGTTTTGTGAAGGTCACCAGCATTTCTAGTGCCAGCACAGTTCAGTCTCACTGCTGCATTAGAAAGGCAGTTTTCTGCTTACCACATTGCTTCACAACTTGACAGAAAAGACATATTTAGAAAGCAGTTTGTCGCTTCAAGCATCTGGCTTCCAGTGGAAAAATGGTGTCATGTCCCAGGTGACTTGTGCCTTCAGAGCTGGGTAAATGCCACCACGGGGTTCTGGGTTTCTCTTGGAAAACAACCAGAAGGGTGTGCTGAGGTTTCCTCTCTCTTTTTTTCCCTGTCTTTAGTCTTACAGCTACTGTTTAGGGTAACTGGAGGTGAGGCCAAGGGGATGGTTGGGCGTTCTCTGGTGTAGCTCAAGCTGTAATGGTACCAGGAGGGTCCTGGTGTGGCTTCTCCACAGGCTTTGGTGTTGTCCTGTGTGTTAAAGCAGAGGGTGAAGACTGGAAGTGATTTCAGCTTCCCCGATTCCTTTCAGAGAATTTGCAGTAAATGGACACGTAATGTTCAAGTGTCCTGTGCTTGCAGGGGATGTGAAGGGGCAGATTTTAGAAGGGTGGTGAAAGCATGATGCCTGAGGTGGGTACTTAAATGTGTTTCTCTGAGTTAGTTTTAGAAGAAATGGAAGTGAGGAGTGAGGGAGTTCACATTATGGAACTGCTGGCATCCAGCTGGGCTGCCTGACACAGGGTCTGTCCTCCCTCTGTTGACACACAGGAGAGAGCAACTCCTTCCACAGGCACTTTGCTGAGGGGGGACTGACAGCTGTGACACATCCCATGGGGTTGCTGGGGGTTTATACCCACAAAATTCTTCTCTCTGTCCGTGGGATGTTTGACAAGTTCAAGCCAAAAGAGAAATTTCCATCCTTAAATCGTGAAGCTGTCCAAGTTACAGGCAGCCATATTTCCAGATGGGTAAAATTCCAGAGGAACCATGATAGATTTGACACATCTCAAAGGATGGCGGCGGAGGTGTTGACACCCCCTTTACTCCTTCCCCTAACAGACAGGGTCCCTGAACCTGCACCACTTCTCTGACATGTGCAGCGCTTGTTTCTCTCTCGCTGCGTGTCTGGTTGGCTTTGCCTTCGTCCTCTGACTCGTAACTCCCAGCTCCTTTCCTGCGGGAAAGATTAGGGAGGATAGGAAGTCGTCTGTGCAAAAAGCATCCCTGGCCAAAATAAATACAGGTCGCAAGATTAGGCTTCATCAGAACTTTAAGCCTGGCCCAAGCTAAACAAATGAGCTGTCATGCCTTGGTAAAAGCTCCAGTATGAGTGAGCTGGCACGACTGCAAAAACGGTAAAGCAGTTAATAGGTTTTGCAATATGGAAGCTTTAAGTTTTGTTTTCAATGCTGCATTCCTGACAGTCAAGACTTGCACTGAACTTCAAATGTCATTAATTTTGTGTGCTGGCCTTGCTGGCTTCTATGCAAACACCCTTCCCAAAGCACAGCAATAGCAGCAAAACAGCACCACGGGGCTCATCCGCCACAGAGAGCCCTCACAGCGCAGAGGAACAACATGGGATGGTAAGAAACACCCTGTTGTAGCTTGGCAGCTCTTGTCTGTTGACACTCTGAGACTGAATCTTTGAATGAATTACAGATCTGTTTCAAAAAAAAACCTAAAAAATCACCAAAACCACAAACCCTCTAGCTCTTCAAATACCTGACTTTTTGATGTCCAAATACCTACATAAAGAATACCACCAGGCATAGTCCATAGCCATTAGGTAGTTGTTCATGAAAAAGGGTAACTGAAGCAGTAAGTAGGTGATACCTCCCAAGTTTCCCCATAAAGGGGTAATTTGCACTAAGAGAGGACTGTGAATATTTTCTCTTGCGATGAGTACCACAAACACAGGACTCAGGCGTTGTCCTCTGGCACTGGCACTGCCCCATTATTCATCTCTGGAGATGTTAATCCCCTGAGCACTTTGATTCCCTCACCTGCACAGTGGGAATGGCAATGGCAGGACAGCCACTGTGCTGGGAAAAGGATTGATGCTGCAAACCACACAGAGGCTGCAGCAATCCACAGGGCTCTGATATCTTCAATGATTACTGGTCTTAAACATTATAAAGGAAAAAACCAAAACCAAACCAGCAAGCATTAAAAGTCTTTATGGAACAAAAGCCAGGCTTTTAATAATGTTTTAATGTACTTGACAAAGCTTGGTTCAGAGCTAAGGCTGGCCTCTTACAAGTGTGCATGGGTTGAGACAATTGAAAAACCAAAATACTTCTCCCAATAGAGACCTTGCAGCTTATCAGGTAACTGCAGACTGTATTTTGGCCACTTTTAACTGGGCATTTAAAGTCTTTTTGACACTTTCTTTATTCCCCTACAATAGACTCTAACAGCCCCTCCGAGGCCTTCTAGAGCCCGATGTGTAAAACGTAATGGGGATTGGTTTAAAGAGTGGAATTTGACCTGAGAGAGATGTGAGTATTCGGGGACTACTTAGTCCTCAGTAGCACTTGGGGGCTCTTTAGTTTGTGGGGCACTTTATGACTCATGAGTGCTCAGGGACGCTGCACTCGTTTGCTGTCTGGTGGCTTTCTCTGTTCAAGCATTGCTGTGTTGCTGCAGAGCAGATAGAGCCTTCCTTGTCCTCCTCTTCCTCCTCCTGCTCATGGAAGGAGCAGCTGGACCTGGGGCTGCTCAGGGACATTAAGGTGGTGTTTGTCAGTAGAAACGGACTGGGAAGTTCAGCTGGCCACAAACATCACACCCGTGGCTGCAGGGGAATGCCTGATGTTCACACAACTGCAAATATATGGATAAGAGACCAAAGCATGCTCAGGGGAAGCTGTTCATGCTGGTGGGGCTCTGCACAGTTCCAGTGCAAAGCTACTCATCAATGCATTCAAGAAAGGTACTTGTTTCAGCCTTGTCCTTCTGCTTTTCCTCATCCTCCTGGCTGTGTCCAAGCCCTATGCCAGCCCCTGCCAAAAGCAGAGGGGGATGCCCTGGTGCTCTGTTTCTGTGAAACAAGCTTGGGTGAAAGTGCCAAAACTCTTGCCCTGCCCTGAGCTGCCACTCTCTTGCTTTCCAGTATTGGCCAGCAGTGGAGATGTGATCATTTCTCTTCCATGGCCACAGCTGTCCTCCCAGGCAGGGCTGCATGCTGGAGGGAACGAGGTGAGCTCAGGGACAGTGGTAGTCTTTCTCACTTTTACTTGTCCCCTTAGCTTAAATTATTCCCAGACGTGTGAACTCAGCAAACAAGGATCAAGTTTTCTCCACAAGGCAAGGTTTAGTCCAGGCCTGGAATAGTGCCTGAGCTTCCCAGTGGTCAGGAAAAAGCTTGCAGGGAGCAGATGAGCAATTCCTTTTGTATTTTCCATCCATCAGGAAAAGCTGCATCTGAAAAAACAGCTGAACTGGAAAATAAAACTAGACAAGTCTGAACAAATATGGAAACCATCCCTGGCCTGGTATTGGAAAAGTCTCAAATGCTGGAAAGGAGAGAAGCAGAGAGAGGGAATGGATAAGTTTTGGCCTCTTTTAGGAATATGGAAGGAATTATTTCATTCTTTTTCCCCATCTATTTGTTCTCTATATGGCACTGTGTGGTTAACCCTCCATCTTTGTCATAAATATATGTGACAGAGACAAGTCTTTTCAGAGATCCCAACCAAAACATCTGTTTTGCATCTGTGGTTTTGCATATGTAAATATTATT
Organism: Vireo altiloquus; assembly: GCA_013396875.1. Classification (NCBI taxonomy): domain Eukaryota; kingdom Metazoa; phylum Chordata; class Aves; order Passeriformes; family Vireonidae; genus Vireo; species Vireo altiloquus. Next base: position 240,088 of record VZRF01011317.1, on the reverse strand, counting down.
ACTAATAGTAGCAGAAGCCATTGTAATGGCAGCAGGAATAGAAACACTATTAATAGTCATAGTGCTGACATTTTATTTGTGTTGCTGCAGGAGGTCACACCGTGCACCAGCACTCAGCTGTGAGTTTGAGTGAGAATAAAAGGATGGCTGTGACCCCCAGGAGGTGTGAGTGAGCAGGGACACTGCCAGGGGTGTGGTGCCAGGACTGTCACTCTGGGACCATGGCACCTGAACCTGACGATTTCCCCCAGACCCTTGCCGAGGGCCTTTACAAGGGGAAATGATTCCTCGCAACTCTTGTCGTTGTGGCAAGGATAGAAGGATTCCCAGCGGTGAGAGTGGCTGAAAAGCACCTGAAGAAAACTGGAAAACTTCCCAGTAAAGGAAATTATGTGATTCCTGCTTATCCAGAAACTGAATTTGTCCTGGTAGGCCCAGGGAAAGAGCAATGGTCTTGGTGTTGCTCCTGCTGCACCTGAGGTCTCGCTCCAGCCTAGACAAAGATATCTTGTCTCCCTCCCTAGAGATAACAGGCTCTTCTGGGTGGGTGACCTGTCAGAGCAACTCGTTCTGCAAGCCATCAGCAGCCAGGTGGAGACCTTATCTTTCTGTCTCTGCTCTACTGCTGTGATTAAAAGTGGCAGCAACTCCCATTCTTCCCTCTGCCTATTGAATTAGTGGACCTCAGGGCTGGGGGAGCTGGGACCAGAGATAGGAGCAGCAGGAGGAAGGCCAGATGGAGCAGGAGGAACAAGGGCACAGGCCAGAGATACCAAACCTGGAGAGCTTGGAGGTGCTTGTGCTGGCAGCAGCACTTCAGAGAGGAGAGATGAAATGAAAGGAGGAAGCACTCGCCATGTTTTAGGCTTTGGTCTGATCCATGCAGTGCCTGGAGACACACAAGCTAACAAAATACAACACACCCATCTCCTTCCAGATTTTCCCTGGGTTGAGCTGGTATCTTTGTTCCTATACGAGGAATGTTTTTTGTTCAACTCTGGTTGTTTTGCTGGATCTGCAGTGCATTAAACAGCCCATCTTCTGGTTTGTATTTTTTCCAGTTATCGTGTTTCATGTATTCTGGCTTCTTTCAGCCTGCTCTGTATCCCCCTGAGCAGAGACTAAGCAGGATCCAGTCCTTGAGCTTGCTGCCTTCACATGCACAAAAGGGATATGGACTCAGATCCCACATTTCTCTGCTGAGTTGTGGGAATATTTGCAGCAGGGACTCACACCTTGCTCTGCTTTCAGTCTATCACCTAGATGACATTACCACAGCTGGACACTGCAGGCTCAAGGATGGTACATGCTGCCACAGAAACTTTACATCACCTCTCTACAAGCTGGTTCCTGAAGTCAGTCTGGACCAGCCAAGGTTTGTACTTATTTTTCACACCATTCAGATTTTGATTATGGCACGCAAGAGCAGCACAGGTAAGAGTGGGGGGTGGCTTCTTGGTGCTTTTTAAAGATCTGCCCAGAAGCCACCTCCCCAGGCTTTGCAGTGCCCTTTTGCCCAGCCCGAATCCTCCTGAAGGCTCTCCCGTTTCCCAAGAGATGCTCTGCCAACCTTTTCCTGCACGCTTTGAGGAGCGAGCAGTGCCTGTGGGTGGGCTGGGCCCGGCGGGACTCTCCCGACCGGCAGTGATTATGCAGCAGCACCTCGGGGGGGATGCGGGGAGAGGCCGGGAAGCCAGTGGCTAATCCGTGCCGGGCTGGATGTGTGCCTGGATCATTTCAGCGCGGCCCCGACGGCGCGCACGCTGCGCAGCGCAACCCAACCCCCTCGCAAAGCTCATGGCACAGGCATCTGTCACCGAAACCTGTCTGCGCGAAAGGCTGTCTGCACAACCGGGGGAAAAAGAAAGGCATGACAGCACAATTAGTGAGAGCAAATGAAAGGCTGTTTGAAGAGGAGGAGGGAGGAAAGGGGAGAGCTGCATAAATCCCTGGTGGGGTTTTGGGCTTGACATCAAAACCCCTTAACAGTGTATTACTTCAGCCCCCAATGTGGACAGATGTTGAGCTGTGGCTCAAAGGAAGTCAGAAATCTTTCCTTAGAAAAAATTTGGCTAGGAAACTAAAGAAAATATTGTGAAAGAAAAGGAAATAAAAGCCCACTAAAGAAGATTTATCACTGCCTCAAGCATTTCTGTATCCTCTAGTCTTATGAGGTCTCAGCCTCAGGGGAGAGAAGAAGAGAAACAGCCTGTTGCTATGTTAATGGGTCAAAATTTGGAGCGGGGACACATTTGTCCAGTTAGACGATGATGGAGGGAGCCAACTCACCCAGACAAGCCCTCCTCCCATCCATGCTGACCCCAGCCAGCCTTCAGGGACCTCTGGCACCAGCCTGCAGCGTTCCCCAGCACACCCATCCCAGCTGCCCTTTTTACCCACTCACTCCCTTTGGTATGAGTTTTATGGAGCCCTTTGTCAATGGCAAAATGTGTTCATTCCTAAAAGAGTTTAGTTTCACCCACAAACCCAGAGATTTTGCTGTCCATTCCCTTGCCAACACTGAAGGTGCTGAATAAAACCAGACCCAACAGAGATTCTTGGGTAATCAGGTTGCTGAATCTCATTAATCTTCAAAAACTCCCTGTTAAACTCTGTACTTTGCTACCTACAAGACAAAAATATCCTTAAGGAGGTTTCAATACATGAAAGAACCATTGCTTCAATCCCATGGCAATGTAAATGTTGTTTAAAATAATTTTGACAAAATCTTTCATCCGTTCTCTCTGTTGGGTCCTCCCTATCCATGTGAATACTTGATATATTCCTAGACTAGCAGTATGCTGGCAAGGGAAGCCTTCCCTCTTTGGCATCCATGCCTGCTGGCTCTTTCCCAGCTGCTCACATGCTTGCTGCTGGTGCAGACCTCACCACCCCAGCAGGGACAGAGGTGACCCTCACCCCTGCAGCTCCTGGGGTCCCCTTCCAGAGCTTGGTTTGTAGCTGGGAGCTGCACTAGCAACCTGCCACCCCTCTGGTACAGCAGCCATTTGAAAAGTCACATTGATCCAGTTCCTCTAATTTACTGGGTGTGATGTTCTTCCAAATACCTGCAGCAGTGGAGACCAACACTCAGCTGTGACCAAGCTGTCTCATCATGTCTTATCCTTCCTGGCACCCCGTTGCACCTTTGTATTGAGCAATGGTTCCCTAGCCAGTTTCTTCCTTTCGATATAGTTAAATAAAGATTTTTAGTAGATACTTGCAAGATCTTCACAAGATCTTCATGCTCATTTTTAGCTCTCTTTTCTGTCTACTCTTTACTTGCCATGTTTTATGGCTTTTCCTTCTCTCCTCATGTGGGAAACCTTTACACTTTTAAAACACTGACCTTCTCCCTGTGATACCTCCTTAACCTTAGCAGTGAGTCAGGCAGGGTGTTTTTTAGGACCTCTTAGTTCTTTTTGAGCTGTGGCACATGTTTTGCTTAGGCTTTAATAGAGCATTTTTTAATCACCTCCAGACTGCTTGCAGGCTCCTTGCTCTCTGCCTGCTCCTTTTTGGTTTGTTGTTATTGACTAATCACCTTATTTTTTCATAGTTCCCTTTCTTGAAATTGTAGAGCCCCAGGCTGGATTTATTTGGTGTGCACTCTCCCACTACAGCATTAAAGGTTGTTTTGTGGTCACTAGCAGAGACCAGCTCTCCCACAAACACCTTGTGAAGCAGGTTCTGTGCACCACTCCCCACCAAACCCAGAGCAGCAGCCCTCCTCGCACTTCCAGCACTTCTTGGTCCTGGAGACCCTTTATTGTACCCAAACCCACTTTTTATTCCTTCCTGATGGATCACTGAGCTGACTAACTTCTCTAATCTGATTTTATATTTGCTGTTCATTACCTTTATCCTTATCAGGGCTCAGTAACACAGTACTGGCTCTACTTTTTTTTTTTACTGGAATCTGTGACTTTCCATCTCAAAAATCTGTACTGGTTCTGGGATTTTTATTCAGGATTGGAAACCCTGGCATTATCTTATTTTTTAAGCTTCTGGTATAGTGACAGAAGCACATCTAGGTTTTATCTTTGGTTGCTTAATAATGTTCCTGTGAGTCTGCTGGTACCATACATGGCCAAATTCACCTTATTTATTGCAGCTGCTTCCTTTATTTCCCTGCTGCTCTCCCCCTGGATACGGGCCACCTCACAAGGGTGCTAGTTTGAATTTCTGCACCCACTGACTTTGCTTTAGCTTTTCGTTTGAACACTCCTTTACGGCTTTTCCATCTTGCAGTGCCACCCACCCAGCTCTGCTGCGATGGAGGGGCCAGGCCCTGTGACACCAGCAGGCAGCTCCAGAGCAGCCTCCCTCCCCGGGAACATGCACCCCTCACGGCAAGGGCTGCAAGAGCAGAGCTGGGACCTTGCCCTGCAGCCCCGGGGCTCTCCCACACCTCCTGTCTCTCTCGTGGCCCCCGTGGGCTGTGCAAGCACACCTGTGCAACCCTGTTCACACCTTGCCCAAACCCTGTGCACTGTGTGACAAGCTGGGCACCTCTCACAGGTTCCTCCTCCTGGGGTGCTGAAGCTGCCGGGTTTGGAAAGTGCACCGTGGTTTTTTTGTATTAAGTGGGAATGACAGTTCTTGACCCCGGGCTCTTTGATCTCCCTCGCCATGAGCTGTCTCACAGCTTTCTGTACCATCACCCCAGCAGCTGCCACTGTCCCTAGCCCTGCCTGCTGGCCTTGGAGCTAACTCGGGTGTCCTCCCGGCACAACCAGCCCCGCTCGTTGCCCCTGTCCGGGGTGCCCGAGACACCCCAGCATCCTCATCCTCTGCCCTTGTCCTGCCCCCAGCACAGCCCCAGCAGCCTGCTCACCCCCCGCGCAGGGTTACCCCGAATTCCCAACCGCACATCCCTCCTGTCCGGCCCCATCAGGCCTGGGGCACAATGCCGGGGGGCAGGGAAGAGGGTCCGAGGGGAGCGGGGGGCTCGGATGTTGGGAATTGCGGGGTCTGGCCGCATCCCCGAGCGGGCGGTGCCGGGCGCCCGCTGCCGGCAGCTCCGGGGCAGGGAACCCTGCCGGGCCCCGATCCCGGTGCTCCCGAGACCTGGAAAAATAACACACCTTGCTCACAAACGAGCTTCACGGATGGGATCCTTGTCAGGGAAACCCGTGCTTTAATTGCTGCGTATAAAACCATTAATCTCTTAAACGACAGGAGACACGAATGATGAAAAACTAAAAGATACCAAAGGAAGGATGTATTCCCTGCCGGTGAACAATGATTCTCCAAGAACCCACAGGACATGCTGCTGGCGTCTTCCCAGATCTAAGGCACTGCAGGGAGAACTATCTGTGACCAGAGGCCACCAGTCAAACGCCCCAGAAAAGAAGAGTCCTGATGGCCGAGCCTCTGCTGGTGGAACTCCTCAGACAGGATGCTGCAGGCAGGTCGCTGGTTTCATGTGCTGCTGGCGTGCTCCACTCTCTGGTACTGTGCGTGTGTGCAGCTCACTCCTCTCCCACGTCTCCGTTTGAACACATTTCCTTCCCACACCCTGCCGGGCAGTGATGAAGGTCAGGAGCAGCACCAGGGAGCCAGGCAGGGGCTCACAGCACTCCCCCCTCCTGCCCCCGAGGAGGGTGTGTTCCCTCAGCCATGAGGCAGCACGACCTCTCCTGCTCCAGCAGTGCCTGCCCTGCCACCTCCATCGCAACCAGGAAGGCACAAACACATTTTGATCTTCTCTAGCCCATTACAAGCTTTGGGTGAAAATTACCAAGTGAGAGCCCATGCTCCAGGAGATGTCTCTGCCTAAGAGGAGAAGGATCAGCCCGGGATTATACTAAGGTGAAAAGACAGGACTATCATCCCCTCCTGCCTCCTCCCAGTCCTGACCTTCCTGTCCCATGTTGTGGTCTTGGTCTTCTCGACCATAAGCCCTGGTTTTTATACCATTTTTCCTGAGTGTCACTACTGCCCTCCAGCAGCACAGCTGCAAGGCTCAGGGCAGTGACCTGCTGATGAAGGTGCTGCAGCTCTCCCACCCTGTCCCATAGCCCTGCCACAAACTTGAGATTTTCTATTTTCTCAGCAGCACTGGACAGACTTTGCTTCAGTGCAGCGCCACAGACCTCAGGGGGTGTCAGTGGGAAGCACCCAAAGCCAGCACTCCTGCTGAGACAACACCACACATACCGTTTCCTGGAGAACTGCTGGTCTATCTCCTCTAGGGACAGTCCTTTTGTTTCTGGCACGAAAAGGTAAATGAATATAAGAGCCATCACTCCCATCAATCCATAGAGAAGAAACATCCAAGAGAATCCAATGGCATCTGCAGAGATTCAAGTGTGTGAAGGTAGGAGCTGTGTCACACCGTGGGGTACAAAGGAAACTGGTTGCTTACTGTGAGGTGGTCATTGATGCCTGACAGGGGCACCTTATATTGTGAAGCCTTCAAGAGGGCTGGGAAACTCCTTATCTGCAAGGCCTGGACTGGGAATTGGCAAAGGGAAAGGCTGGTGCATGCCAGGAAGAAGGCAGCCAAGGTCCAGGGCCAGCAGTGCCTGCTGAGAAATGTTGTAAAGCTGCTGCTGTGGAAACTGCAAACTCTGTGTTTCCTGATACTGTGGTGCTACAGTGCAGCCCAGTGGGCAATGGGTGATTTTTATAAACGAGTGACAGAGAGGCTCTGACCAGTGCTGCTGGTGCTTTCACTGCTATCAGGGGCAACAGGGTCACACCTATTCCAGCCTCAAGTCCTCAGGGTTCAAAATGTCACTTAATCTCCAAATGGCATGTGGTGGCCAACTTCCCTAACCAGCTGTGGGAGGTGGAAGGATGTAAAGTGGCTACTTACCAATAAGGTCCAAGAAGGAGAGGCTGATCAGTAAATTACCAGCCCAGTTAAAGCTGTTACAGAAGGCAAAGGCTCTTCCTCTTATCCCAGCAGGGTAAATCTCACTCAGGACCAGCCAGGTCACTGCACAGATTAGAGAGATCACAAAGACAGAGTGGAGTTAAGCAATTTGTTTGGGAAATGGGCAAGGGAGATTTCAGCAGGGGGTTTAAACACTGACTTCACCCAGCACCCGCTGCTGGTGGTGTCAAACATTCATCGATCTCAAAGACAGGTCACAGAAGAACACTTCACACCTCCTGTGTTCAGCACTTCATGGAGGAATGAAATAGCAATAAACAGGCCCAGGGAGTAAAGAAGAAAGCAGGGTAGCTGGTTATTCCATTCACAGGAATGGAGAAAATCTGACAGCCCTGCTGTCAGGTCATGCTCTTTGTAAAGAAATGAGAAAAGGGTGGAATTAGGGAGACAACATTGCATTTGGTCCAAAATCAGAGTTAAAGCAATATATATCTTTAAGAAATCTCTCCTATTCTGGGGTTATTTTGCTTGAAATAATTCGCATGGTGGCTGACAAACCCGTGAGACATACTCACTTAACATACTTGAGTTAAATGCTGTTTTCTCCCATCAAGGAATCTAAATGCCAGAAAACACTAGAACTCACATGGAAGCAAGAACTAATCTGTAACCTCATCTGATGAAAAATAAATAATAATAAATAGAATAAAAAAACCCAACTGATACTGAGAAACCTTCAAAAGAGGTTCAGCTTTCATTTCTGCACTGATTTTCATAATCACATGGCAGAAGTCCCTCAGTCCCTCTGTCCTCAACCCTGTATTTTTCTCCTCACTAGGATGACAGAAAGATTATGTAGTGCTTGTAGGGCTTGTAGGATGCTCTGATTTTCCACTGAACTTCAGAGAAAATAAAAAAAAAAAACTTTACAAGGGAAGTGAATAGCACAGAAGAGAAAGTTACTCTAGTGCTGTAGCTGAGAGAGCTGCAGTGATAGAAAATGATTCAGTGGGCGAGGGGGACATATGTCCAGTACCCAGACACTGAGCTGCTCAGCACAGCAGATACATAAGGAATGGTTCAAGCAGGCAGCTTGTAGATCAGTCCTAGTTTTATTCTCTGGGTTAGTGCAAGGATAAACACCACACTTACTTGGCCCAAATCCAATTGAGAAGGCACTCACGAAGGCCATCATGCTCAGCAATGTAATCCAATTTAAGACCGTATGTTGTGCCCAGGGAGCAGCACTGAGAGGAGGGCCTGTGCTTTCCAGCGTTCCTTTCTTGGACTGACCTACCAAGTCCTTTTTCTGACTGAGGGAAGAATTGGGAACGACCTCTTTGCTTTGAGTGCTGGCAAAAACTTTAATAAGGTCCCCTATGGCAGCAAAACCAGGGCCTGCCTGACCTTTGACAGCATCTGATGATGGTGGGACAGGTGACACCGCAGACTGGGGGAACACAGGTGTCAGGGGCTGCTGGGTGAGGCTGTGGGACACATTGGGGCCTGTGGCTGCTTTGCAGTCCCTGGCCATGGCCAGCGGAGCCATGCGGCTGGTGAGGCCGATGGTGGTGACGGAGATGGCCATCACCACGCAGCCAGCCATGAGCAGCACTCTCCTGCCTGCCTTGTCTGCCAAGGCCATGGCCACCAGCGTGGCCACCACCTTTATTGCTCCCAGCCCAACTGAGGCCAGGATCGCTGAGGAGTTGCTTTGGAACCCCACTGAGTGGAAGATTTTGGAGGCATAGCCCAGGACGTTGGGCTGCCCAGTGAACTGCTGGAAGAGCACCAGTCCCAGGCCCACTAGAGTCCGCCTTCTCATGTTGTCTCTGGTCCTAAAAAGGTCGAGGAATGAGTAATGCTTCTCCCGATACAGCTCCCGCTTTGCTGCTGCTCTATCCTCTGTGCCCTGCAATGGGATGAGGCCCTTCTGGCAGTCTGAGTCCCATGAGCTCAGTTTTACAGGGTTCACTGGCAGAAAAAGGATGCTGAGGAACTGCATGACTGTCGGGGCAATGGCCAGGCCAAACATGTACCTCCACCCCTCGTCCACATCCGCAAAGATGTAATTCAGTGCATAGGACAGCAGGATGCCCACGGTGATTCCCACTTCATAGAGAGACACCAGCAGCCCTCGCTGGTGGGCAGCCACCATTTCTGAGACGTAGATGCAGCAGGCCATGGACGAGACAGAGGTGGCAAAGCCCACGGTCATGCGCCCAATGACCAGCACAGTGAATGACCTTGCCAGTGTGAGGATGAGGCTGCCCACCAAGAGGACCAAGTTGCTGACCAGGATTGCTCTCCTCCGGCCGTGGCGGTCGATGAGGATCCCCCCAGCCAGGGAGGCGAGGAACGCTCCAATAAGGACGGCGCTCACCAGAACTTCTTGCTTGAAGCAGCTAAGGTGAAAATCTGTCTGCAACTGCAGCAGTGCTCCAGAGATAATCCCCAGCTCGTATCCAAATATCAGCCCACCCAGGACAGACACCGTTGCAGACAAGAGGAGGACCAGCAGTGCGCGACCTAGAAAACAAGCCAAAAAGTGCTAGGTTCGGTTTTCTGATGCTATAAGACAAGCTATCAGCATGCACAGGGTGGAAAAAGCTCTCCCAGGACACCCACAGTTTTCCATCTACAAAGTCATGATGTGGAATTTCCCCATAGGTCACATGTATAGAGGTACTTGCAGTCACACAACCCACCAGACTTCTGCTAACTGCAGGAGCACTCATTTGGGATGCAAAACTTTGAAATCAGGACTTTATTTTAATAGAGTTAAGACTTGTGGTTAAGTGCAGGACAATGATTTGTAGTGCCTGCAGTTGTATCATGGGATCTTCTGTGGTATTTCTTGATTGTAATTACAAAATTTGTTCTGGGCCGGAAATGCAGCTTCTGCTTTCTGGTTCTGAATTCTTCTGCTTTATCATTTTCACATTTCAGTGCATGTGGTATCACCAGCTCTCCCTGCAGGTTTTGCATTCTCGCTCCCTATCTTCTTAAAAGCCCTGCTCACAAAAGTGTATTTTTCCTTTATTTTCTCCTTTAATTAATCTTTTTTCATTTAATTAGAAATACTCACAATTTTGGTAGACTGTACGTGGAAAAAATATGGGCACGACCACTAAACTGTGGAAACTTTTCTCACCCTGACAAAGTGAGCCTTATCCTGTCACAGTCTGTGTTTAACGGGAAGTGTCTCTGCTTGGCCTTTAATTGCAGCTAGCAATAAAGGCTATTTATCAGTGATGGATGTATATTAATACAACTATTTTTATTTATTCTGCAACCCTCTGTGTTTCATTTGTGTTACTTATGCCATCCCAGCTATCTCAATCCCTCCCACCATGCTCTGTGTGACCACCTGCACTGCTTTTAGCACTCCTTGTACATGTTATGCAGACAATCAGAAAAAATATCTGCTGAGAACATAAGGCATAGGTGGCCTTCCCATTAGCTTGAAGCCACAAATTCTATTACACACAGTCCCACTATAAATACCATGGCTGATTTAATCAGGTTTTGCTGCATTTCTTGTTAACTCAATAAGCCGTCATGGCTTATGAACTTTGACTGAAATCCAGTTTGTGTATCGTCTATTCTGACGTAGCTGGGGAATTTGAGGACTCTTCAGATCTCCACACGAGTACAGAAAGTTTGGTGGGTCAGACAAGAAGCTGAGCCAGGCGATTCCCTGCCTACAGCAAGCCGGTCGGGAGGCCGTGCTCCAGGGCAGGGCAGTGGCCAGCTGTCCAGCCGAGCTGGGACGGGGCTGACCCCGGACTCTGCTCACACCAGCGCTAAACGCAATGGGCACCGCGCCGCTGCCTCCAGCAATCCCCTCTGCACAGCAATTCCAGCTCCCTCCAGCAATCCCCTCTGCGCAGCAATTCCAGCTCCCTCCTCACTCCCGGAGCCCCGCTCCCCTCCCCGGCGCGCTCCAGGGACAGCCCCGGGACCAAGCCACAGGAAATTCCTTGGCTCTTATGTTCGCTGTGCGGGCTGCCGGCACCGCTAATCAAAAAATAAAAAAGAACAGAAAGAAAGGAAGAGGCGGGGGATGCACCCCCACCCTTCAGGAAAAGTTGCAAACTTTCTCTTTGTTTTTTGGAAACTTCTCCCCGGGGCAGGACGTGCCCGTTCCCCCCCGGCCGCCCCGTGGGCAGAGGGGCTCGCAGCCCCCCGTGCCCGCCTCCCCCGCCCGTGCCGCACTCACCCATGGCGGGGCTGAGCCCGCGGCGGGCGCGGAGCGGAGCGCGGCGGGGCGGAGCGGGGTCCGGCGGCCGGAGCGGCCACGTCGCTGCCGCCCTGCCCCCGGCCGGGCAGCCTGGGTCTTGTAGTCGCCCTGCCCGCCCCTCTCGGGGTCGGGGGCGCTGCCGAGGGCCGGGGAGCGGTGCCGGATCCCGGGGGATGGCTGAGCCCATCGGTGAGCCCGGCGGAACCGGGGCCGGGCGGCCGCGGGGTGCTCGGGGACACATTACCGAGGTACGTGGCCAGTTAGTCCAGAAACGAGGATGCCGCTTTGGTGGCTGGAGTGACAGCTCTGTCCCCACTGTGTCACTTGAGGAACAGAAATCTCCTCACTGCCTGCAGAGCTGCCCTTGTGCAGAGCTTCACCCCTCTAGACAAGAAAGCCTCCAGAAAGTCCACAAGAGATTGACAGCTTATTAATGTTTTTAAGTATCTCAGCTGGAAAGACAAAGAAACCTGCTAGGTAAGGGGTGTCCACTTGAAAGCTGAAAACAAAATGAGCAGCAGGGGAGGTTTAGGTTGGATATCAGAAAAAGGTTTTTCGCACAGTGGTTGGGCACTGAACAGGCTCCCCAGGGCAGTGGTCACAGCACCAAGCCTGACGGAATTCAAAAACGCGTTTGAACGATGCTCTCAGGCACCTGATGGGATTGTTGGGGTGTCCTGTGCAGGGCCAGGAGCTGGACTCAATGATCCTGGCAGGTCCCTTCTATCTCTGCATATTGTTTGAGTCTATGATTCTGTGATTCTGTGTCTGAGTTTGCCCCCTTAACTTTCATGGCTGTGGGACAGAAAGAATCAATCTCTCAAGCTTATCTCCTTCCCCTGACACAGTGCTCCATTAGACAAGACATTCAGTATTCAGCTTCCTTTGCAATTAACATTCTTTTTCTGCTGAGCGGAACAGGAGCCTTCCCGCTGTTCTGCATAAAAGACACTGGGACTTGCACTTGGATACAAGATTATATCCTGGGGCCGATTTAATGTATCCCAAAGTCCAGCTTGTTAAACAAGGATTTTACAAAACGTGGTACACCTCGAAGTGCTTTCAAAACTCTTTAACACGATGTGCAATCATTGCCCCTTGGTGCTGTTGGTGTGAACGGCAGCTGCTGGGCGGGTTGTGCTCTGCTGAAGTACACGAGATGTTCAGGAGTTTGCTGTGACCCAGCTGCCATGGGGAACGGCGAGACTCATGTGGTGTCACAGGGGGGAAGACATGCACAGCCTCCTCAGAGCCTTGCAGCAGGGACTGCCACAGGAGGGTAAATGTAAATGACCCCGAACCTGCTTTGTGAGCTGGCATGTGACTGCAGGTAATATTTCATTAAAAAACTATATTAAATTTTAATATTTGGTATGTTATAGCCACACAAGCTCCAGAACAGCACTCTGTGGAGCCTGTGCTGCTAAAGCTTTTTGTCCCAGTACAGAATTGAGCTAGGGAAGGTCTGAATCAGTGACCATTGTGCCTGTAGTGCAGGCACACCCCTCTGACAGAAGCAAAAATAAACAGGTTGGGTGAGGAATAGAGTACACATGAACATGTGATTTTTTTTTTTTTAAAGGGCCTTATCAGTCATCCCCTATGTTAACTTAATAGGGAATTTTAGAGAAGTATTTTAAAAATTGTTATTTTTCCAAGTATGGGGATACATCTTGTGTCTGTGCTTTATAGAACAGTGGTACCAACTTATTTTATTCCAACTCATAGTTTGGGATGCTTGAGGTGGGCCATACTGGATCATGTATATCCTTTCAGCTTTAGTCTATTGGATATCTGGCTGCAACATGAGCAGCAGTTGATCAAAGGTTTTGGTTTTGTTTCTTCTCAAAATCATAGAGAATGTGGAAAGTGTGTCAAAACATCTACCTGGTTTATAGATTTAATAAATGCTTCCCATTCATATGCTCTGATTTCAGTGGGAATACAGGATGTGAAAATACATTTTATAAAGCCTTGTATCTGATACAGCCTGACAGCTGCAACAGGGATCATACACTTGGTGAAGAATGGCTTCAAACACCAGCCAACTGAAGCCAATAGTGTTAATGGGAAGAGCTTTTCAATAGCATTTGCATTTCATATTAGAGCAGTTTAAATAGCTCTGAAATCACAACCAGCTCTCTTATTCAGAGGGAGGAATTACTCCAATTTTCTCTCTTCCCCAAGACCCACATGAGACCAGTTCATGGCAGACAGCAAACAGTACAACTCTGTGTCTAGGCTAATGTCTCCCGCATTTTGGGAGCGCAGGGGGATGCAGGGGATGCAGTGTGATCTTGCCCACAATCCCTGGCCCCAGAGCTCAAGCCTAGGCATTTTGGGTGAGATGTGAATGAAGTGCTTTCAGTGCGTAAGCTTCCAGTAGTTACGAACTGGAGGAGATGTCTCTCATGCATTGTTCCTCACCACGCCAGGCAGAGAGCCAGAGAGAACCTAGAGTCCTCATCAGCCTCAGGGCAAACTCACTTGGCTACATGATCTCCAATTTGTCTGAACAATTCTTTCCTTCTGAAATTACTTCAGTGTGAGAAGGAAGAAATATTTTTCTCTGTGGTCACTCACCATTTATTTTCATGCCACCTGGACATTTTCTGGAGGCTTCTTGGTCTCTGGCAGGGCAAGAAATATTATTAGCAGAGACAATAAGGAGGTGAGGTCTTGGGGAGCATAGGCAGAGCTTTATGGTGTGTTTACCAAAGGAGGCCAAAAAGATGACATCAGTATGTACAGAAATGCAGCTGTCACGTCAGCACTGTGGAGGCTATGGGTTATGATCCTCTGGAAAAAAGGGTAAAAACCTGCTATAACGTACAGCAGGGATAACTTGGGGGAAAAAAAATCTTTCTTTGGGGTTCTTAAAGCACCACCACACCTTTTGTAGTCAGTGGATATTCTGGGCCTGCTGAAGGCAGTACCTCTGTCCCTAAGCTCCACGTGAGAAGGTCTGGGGGAGTTGGATCCACCAATGCTTCATGCCTGTAGGCATGTTTCTGTCCTTGCTCCCTCCTGTGATGCCTTCCTCCTCCTCCTCTCTGGTCTGTGTATCTTGGCAGTGCCCTTTCCCCATCTGATCCTTATCTTGCTCCTGGCTGCTGGGGCTGGCAGCCAAACAGCACATCCCCAGGGCTGAGCCACAGGAATGTGCTCCTGGAGAGCTCCACGTTGGGAATGGCAGCCTGTGTTTGGTAACACAACCCGCCTGTGATCAATGGAAAAGTTATCCTCTACTTCTTTTAGCTGCAGCAGCTAAAAGAGGCTTTAAAATCACGACTTGAAATACAAATATGAGAGGAGAAAGAAGTCCATCCTGGAAAAAGGAAGACATGGTGTACAGGAATCCTCATTACACCCTCAAATGTATTTCCTTCTATTATGATTGACCATTAGGAAGGGTCTTGGGAGACAAAACGGACCAAACTCGATTCAGTTATTGATGGAAGTGATGGTCCCTGAGCAGGCAGAAGTGTCACAGCTGGCTGGGATGGAGCCAGCTCACCAGGAACCTGCATTTATTGCATGTTCATTTACATCCCAGAGAGATTTCTCCTCCTGATGTCAGGCTGCATGTGGTTTCTCTTATGATATCCTAACCCAGGGGGGCTCCCTAGCAATTCTAGTCAGTAGTGTTGGTCCCACCAGGAATCTTGTCTCCTTGCAGGTTTTAGGGATGTCTCCAGCATGGAACCTCGCAACAACTCAAATTCATCCCTTTTCCTGTCCATCCAGCTCTGAGGATGGAAGCCTCCATCCTTAAATAAGCTGGGGGTTGATGGGAGAGCTGTTTCCAGGGCTGTATCCTGCCTGGTGCCAAGGCAGGGAGAAGCCCTTGGGACCTGCCTTGGTTCCCATTAGCTTGGTTTGCTGTGCTGCAATTTTTAACTTAATCACATTGTTTGTGAAAGGAGAGTTTGTAAATGTTTGTCACTGGGAGTACAAAGTTACATAACTAAACCATTTACCAGTCTCTGGATTCAGAGCAGTTCTCTGGGGTGATTCAATATTCCAATAAAAATACTGGGTGATACCAAAAATATTGTAAATGGCTCTAGATAGTTTCCAAGGGCTATGTCAACTGTTTATTGCATTAAAAGGGAAAAGAATAAGCGAAATCACAGGGAAGATAAAATTTAAATAAATAAAATAAAGGGGAAAATAAAGCAAAAATATTTTCTTTCATATTTTGAAAGCTCTGGAGGAGGTTTCTGGCCAGCATGAGAGAAAGCCATTGTGTTTGCCAGAATAATGAAGCAAAGGGTATCTGTGTGCACTTGCTTACAGGTTATATATGTGTGTCTGTGGAGGTATCTGTGCACAAATGCCCTGATAAAATCTGTTCACAACATGGGGAAAACCTTTTTCTTTATTTGATTGTTTGAGGCATTTGCAAATTCCGGCCACAGAGACCAGGAATGCATCTCTTTCCTTGGCCAAGCTGTTGGGCTCCTGCAGCCCTGGCACAGCGAGGGCAGCTGAAGGAGGGTGCCATGGGTGGGCAGAATTGCAGGATGGATTATCTGTATCATTGAAAACTTGGGAAGGTTGTTTAAAAGTTGTCACTGAAGCAAGATAAATATTTGCCAGGCATGATCCCACTGTGCAATGACAAGTAAGCTGTATGGAATGTGTTAATAAAATATAAATGTTCTGGAAAGGAAACAAATGTTGTGGATGAGAAAACAAAGACAAAATGGACTTGTGGCACCTCCAAAAGCAACAATTGAAAACATATTTACATGGACTGGGCTGAATTCTCTTGTATCTTCTGAGGAACATATTTGCAGCATGTGCAGATCACCCAGTAGGGCACTGGGTTTTCAGGGTGCTGTAAAACCCCAAATACTGCTCCAGTGAGGTTTATGAGGATAATGAGGTTTATCCATTTTATAAAAAGACGGCAATGCGGGACTTGGCTGCTCGAGGGAGTCACCTGACTCATGGCATGAGTGGCCTGTGACAGACCTGGGGCAGAAGCTTGGGTGGTGCCCAGCGTGGGTACCCGAGGTGACACCATGCCCTGCTGCAGGCTGCTGATCCCCTGCAGCCTAGGGATAAATCCCTCCTCCTTCCCAGCCGTGAACTGGGCAGCTGCAGTGGGTCTGCACAGGCTCCAGCAGAGGCTTTTGGCACATGAGAGAACAAGAGCCAGTGGTGGATCATGGTGGTGGTGATGTCCCAGAGATGGAGTCCCCATGGTGATGCCCAGCGATGGAGCACACCGGGGTGACGCCGTGGCACTGCTGTCCCAGGGATGGAGCCCTGGAGGAGGGTTCCAAGGTGATGCTGGGAAAGCCTCGAGGGAGCCGCGACATCCCACTTGCCCCCTTGGGAAGACGTGCATCCAACATCTCTCTTGCAAGCCCTGGGGAAGCTGCAGGTCTCGCTCTTGCACCGGCAAAACCACAGGAGCACGCGCCGGCTCGGGAATGCTCGGGAACAAGCTGGGAACGAGCCCTACCATCCTTGCAGTTACCCAGTACCCCCGCCATGGCGGAGGCAAGCAGAAGGCAGTGGGATTTACGGGGGGGAAGCACAGAGAGGGTTTGGAAGAGGCAGCGACAGCACTGCAGGAGCACAGCGGGGCAGAGCGCGTTATAGCGAGGGCAGCGCGGCGGTACAGCCGGGGAGGGGGCCGGCCTTCGGCTGCTCGTGCATTTCCGTCTCGGGCAACCGAGCATTGCCGAGGATGGCCGGAGGTTACCGAGCATTGCCGAACGGGGACCCGAGCATGCGCCGTGCGTGTCCCAGTGATGGCGGCGGCCCAGGCGGAGGCGGGCGGTGCGCACTCGGTCGTGGCCGGGGCCGCGGGGCCTGCGATGGGCGACATGAGGCNGGGCTGCGGCTGGTGCAGCAGGGCGCCGAGGCGCACGTGTACCGCGGGCTCTTCCTCGGCCGGGCGGCGGTGGCGAAGCTCCGCGTCCCGAAGCGGTACCGTCACCCGGCGCTGGAGGAGCGGCTGAGCCGGCGGCGCATGGCCCAGGAGGCGCGGTCGCTGCTGCGGTGCCGGCGGGCAGGTGGGCACGGGGCGGGCGGGCCGGGCCGGGGCTGCCTGGCAGGACGGACAGACGGACACACCCCGGGGCGGGCTGAGCGGGGCAGCCCCGGCAGGACGCACGGACAGACACCCCAGGAGGTGTGAACGGGGCTGCGCCGTCACCCCGGCTCTTCGCGTCGCTCAAAGCAGGTCTCAGGCACTTGGCGCCTTCCTGCTCCATCCTGAAGGATGCGGAGGCTTCTGTGAGCCCGGGGCGACCCGCTGTGCTCCTTCAGAATGCCCCTAAATCTGATTTTGCCCTCGGTGTGTCCCATAGCGTGCTGTATCGGGAAGGCTCCCCCCAGGAGGGGCTGGGCTGTCACAAGGTTTGAGCTGCCAAGTCGTTGTAGGACTGCAGGGCAGTGCAGATGGCTTGGAAGCGAGTGTTGGCCAGGCCATTCCAAGGGCTGGATTATCAGTGGCTGGGAGTGATCTCAACTGGCATTTCTGCTTAAGACTTTTATTGGTTGCGTTTTGTTGTTAAAATAAAGCTGGGAATCATATAAATTAACTGCTAGCATCTGATTTGTTCTTTTAAATAGGGATTCCAGCTCCAGTGGTCTACTTCGTGGATTATGTCACCAACTCCATCTATCTTGAAGACATTGTAGACTCAATTACTGTTCAAGATCATATTTATTCTGTACAAAAGAGTGGAAATGATACCAGTGGCCTCCAAAAGTTAGCAGAGAAGATGGGTGAGCTGTTAGCAAGGATGCACGATGAAGATATTATCCACGGGGACCTTACAACTGCCAATCTCCTCCTGCGGCCGCCCATGGAAAAGCTGGACTTGGTGTTGATAGACTTTGGACTCAGTTTTATTTCGGCTCTTCCAGAGGATAAAGGAGTTGATTTGTATGTGCTGGAGAAAGCCTTCATTAGCACTCATCCAGATACTGAAGCGATGTTCAAAGATCTGCTAAAGACTTATGCAGCCTCATCTAAAAAATCCGGTCCTGTGATCAAAAAGCTGGATGAGGTTCGACTAAGGGGACGGAAGAGATCCATGATTGGGTAGAAGAGGGCAGGGTTAGGGTTGGAGAAATAGTAGGTTTTGCAAATGGGGTTATTTATATTTCTAGTTGGTTTTATTTCACAGATCACTATTTTGATAACTGTGTCTTCAAATAAATAAACTTGAAAGAGTTTAAGTGTCATAAAGTAACAAAAGTAATTGTGAGATTGGGGCAGAGCCAAGAGAGAAACAACTAGAGGTCACTTCTTTCCTAAATGTTAAATATTTCTAATATAAAGTAGTTTACAGAGTCATTCTACTCATCTTTGTGTGGTTAGAATCATTCAGAAGAGACCATAAATTTGTGGGAGGTTCTTACCTCAGAGACTACAAAAGAGCATCTGCAAAAGGTAACTGAGAAAAAGAATTGTGTTATTTTTCTCAGAAGATTTTATAACAGAAGGCTTAAATCTGTTATAAAAAGCTCAACACATCCTGAAAATTTTCAGGAGAACTGAATTCTGGAACACGGGCAATGCTGAAATACAATACTAAACATAAACCAGGTTTATTTTCTTGTGGTAGTAAATTTTGGCTTTTTTTGCGCTCAGTCAATAGTACTGTATTAAGGAAATATGAAATTTGTTAATCCAAAATAGTTTTCTACTGAAACTTCCACTTTAAACAACAAGTCTGCTATAAATTTCTTTTTTTTTTGGAGCTTTTTAAGGGGGTCTGCTGGTATTGCCATTGCCTGCCCAGGTAGGCAGTTGGCAGAGGTAGGCCAAAGAGTAATACTCTTTTTCTTGTACTGTTTTCTCTATATTACTTCATTTTTCTGGGTTACTGTACCTAATGGTGCGAATGTAAGGTGTGCCAGAGGAAAATCTTACACACCCCACAGTGGGTGGGGTAGATTATTGGCTGTCTGCTTTGTGAGCAGGTTGGGATGTGAGCCACATGAATGTGGGAGCATCACCGACTTCAGTTAATGATAGAAAAGAAACCGTGAGCTTCTTGCTGAGCGATTTGCTGAGCTGGGCAGCGTTTGTCCGTCGGGAAGCTCCTCTGTTCTCTTGTGCATTCACTGGTGCTCTGAAACTGCTCGTGAATAAGGGAGGGAAGTCCCTCGCTTCTGCACAGCCATGGATGTGTCCCGCACGGATCCTGCACGCGGGGCGGAGAAGGCAGCTGTGAGAAGCTGCTCTACCAGGCAGAGCAGAAGAGGTGAGGGCTTTTCTCTCCCCGCTTGGAGCAGCGCAGCCCGAGCAGAGGGGCGGGCAGGGCTCGGGCAGGGCTGCGGGCAGGGCGGGGCGGGGCGGGCGGCGCCGAGAACCACAAGGCGCCTCCGCAGCGGCTACTGCACTCCACGCGGTGGCGCCGGCGCAGCGCTGCCGCCCCTGGCCGCGTAGGTGGCCGGTTCGCGTCCCGCAAGTGTCCTACCGCGGCGGGCTGCCCGTGCCCGGCGCGCATTCACCTCTTGCCAGAGGAGCCTCGCCTGGGCGAGTGCCCGACCCCAGCGTGGGGCCCGGGTTCCACCGCCCAGCCACAGCTTTGGCTGCCGTGCCGGGCACCCTGGCTCTCTGCAGGACCAGCACCCACTGTCGCTGCTGTGTTTTGTTTTCATTGCCTGGGTGCACGCGAGCGAGGAGCAGCCGTGTGTCCTTGCAGGGAGCAGCGGGGCCGAAGCAGCTGCTGCTGCTGCTCCACCTTCTCCTCCCTCCCTGGAGAGCGACGGCCCGGCCCGAGCACACGCGGTCTCGGTGCTGCCCGGGTGTCCTGCGGGCTGCTGGAGCCTCATGGCAGGGTGGGAGCAGGTGGACGTGAGCTAACGAGTCCCCTAAGGAGGGATCCGAGCCCCGAACGCCGGCCCCGCTGAGGGGAGGCAGCAGCCCGACCCCCGCTGCCCGCCGTCCCCCATCTGTACAAACACCGCTCTCACCGTCTCCCGGTGATGCCAGGGTTGAGTTCTGTTTGCAAAACCCTTTGAAGAAGTCTGTTTCCAGCTATCATCATGTTTGTTAAAATGCAGCTCTCCCTGCGGGACAGCGGAGCAGAAACAAAGCTGATCCACGGGAGGTGTTCACGGCCGGCGCGGTGCCCTGAGCCGGGGTCGGCAGCCTGCGGTGGGGCTGATCCTCCCACGGAGCTGGTGCGTGGGACTGCCCTTCGAGCTGGGACTCCTGAACTGGCCTCTGCTGAAATCAGCGATGGGATGGAGCTTCAAAACAAAGCAGAACATTACTGGTCATGAAAAGCAAAATGTTTTGCTTTTTCACTGCGTGATAAACCCCTCCTCGTTATATAAGTGTTACTTTCTGCACATCTGTGTTAGGGCTTGTTGATATTTCCTCTTGATCAGCCTGATGTGTCATATGGATTGCTGTAGTGAATGCTGAACTGTTGCTGTTTGAAGGTGGAAAAATCTCAGCAGGTGCCTGTCCAGCAAAAAGCACACTCTGGACCTGCGAAGTGTCCACCCCACATCTTCTTGCAGGCTCAGTTGTATCAGTCCATCAGGAGATGGACTCAATGATCCTTGGGGATGCCTTCCAACTCAGTCTACTCCACGATTCTGGGACAAGTTGTGCTGCTGCAGCAGCAGCTCCTTGGATCACAACCACTGGTTCATTGACTGGTTCACTGGGCAGGTGGTGGTTCCAGTTTTTGTTGATTGGGAATAGCTTGACATGCTGCTGTGTTAGCTTTCCGTGCATGTGTTGTCATAAGCAACACTGAATTACTATTGTTATTGTTATTAAAATAATTTACCATTGCATTATTAACACTCAGGGTTTATGTCCAATGCATGTTCATTCTCGTAAGGTAAATAGGAAGGTCCCCTTTTTTTTTTTTTTTTTTTTTTTTTCTTTTTTTTTTTTTTTTTTTTTTTTTTTTTTTTTTTTTATGAGTAGTTTATCTGCTGCAAATCCAGTTTTGAGCCACCAATATTCTTCCAGAGTTTGGCCTGACTTTTTACAATGTCCTTGCAACCCACACTGGCCAAAGAGGTGATGTCCTGCCCAGTGGTGATTCCCCTACCCAAAGGGGCTGTTCTCCCAAAGGCTGTGTTGTCCTTCAGCCCCTCCAAACCCTTCTTGCTTGCCTGTTGAGAGGACCCCGAGAGTGTGGGATGTGACAGGTGATGGCTGGTGGTGTATGGAGCCACTGGGGGTCTCTCTGCCACCATCACTAGCACCAGGAAAATCTGTATGTTCAGGGAAAATCTTTGAGCAGAACATATTTGCAGCTGTGTGCTGGATGTACAGTTGATCACTCTGCGTCTTTCTACTGCTTGAATCTTTCTGCTTTTAAGAATGAATTATCTCAAGGTATCAACTCCACGCCTGCTGGGAGCAGCTTCATTTCCAGAGGCTTCCCAGCATCTGCTTGATCTTGCTCCACACCTGGATATCACTTAGAAATGCCATGAATACAAGGAAGTGCAGATAAGCTGTGGAAAGAGGAATGATAGGAAGGAAAGAGGGAAACATGAATGAAATGAAAATAGAGGCATTTCAGCAGAAAGTGCAGTGTAGGATTTCTGAGGGAATTGCTGATTATTGATGGAGTTGCCTTTTCTGTTTATTTTGGTATCTGACATCATCAGTGATTTCTGTGGTGGGAGTGGGGAGCTGGTTTGCAAGCTCTTGGCTACCAGCCTGACTTTAGCTTGGCAATAAGACCAAGTTCTGTTTTGCCCACTGATGCTATGAGGGCAGAACTGAATTAAGGGGATTTTTTGAGATAAATGTGAGTTTGAGACCTAGAATAACACTAAGAGGAAAAAGAATAATGAAAAAACCCCACATACAAGCAAGGAACAGGGATGAAGACATTGTTGAATAATCTGGGAATGCTGTTGCATGACTTTTGGACAGTGGTTGCTCTGTGATGGCAGTTGCTGTGTCTATATGTAAAAATTGTGCATACAAGATATATGGTGTAGCTTTTTTCAGTGAACTTTTTTATAGTCTAAGCCTTGATGTCTGCAGGAAATTGATATTTTCCAGTTTTGCAAGATGCAGAACACTGATGACCTTTTGCAACTCCTCCTCTCCCATCACTGCTGATAGGAAACCAAGTAAGTGCAATAAAAGCATAAAAGCTCATTTGTTACCCAGGGTTCACTCCGTGAGGGTCACTACAGATACATAAAGCCTCTCCCTGGCCCAAGCACAAGCTGTGTCCCACAGTGGCCCCTTTGGGCACTACACAGCACCTCTCTTTTGCCAATGCACTAAACTTATTTTAAGTAATGGCCCAGGAGTGGTCTGACTCCACTGATGGCAGTGGAGCACAGGGAAGGCACAGGCAGGGCAGCTGCAGGAGCTGCTGGCAGTGGAAATGGGGGCGATGGAGACGGAGCTTACAAGAAAACAAACTAATTAAATGTTGATTCCCAGCTGAAGTCCAGGAAGTCTGAGAGAAGCAGTGTGTAGCCCCTGCACAACAGGCTTGGCTGGGAAGCTCTGAAGGCAGGGCCAGCATCTGCCCTGCTGAGCTGAGAGGGGCTGGGTGGGTTGGGGAAGGGCTGAGTCCCAGTCCAGGTGTGAGTCATCTTGGAGGGGAACGTGCTGCCCATACCCTTGCCCTCCACACTGCCAGAAATGTGTGTCCTCATAAGTGAATGAACAGATTGTACCCATTGTTATTGTTCTGAAGCTTTTTTTCATTTACAAGGTTGATTTTGAGAGTTTTCTAGAGCTCCTTTGGTCCAGCATGTGGCACACACTCATACACGGGCTCCCAGTCTGGGGCTGATAGGTATTTTGGGTAAGCTGAACCTGTTTTAAGCAGTAGCATTGTTTTAATGGCCTGAATTTTGTTTTCAGGTCTTCCCTCTGCCCATCCTCTCCATCACGCACCACTACCTGAGTAATGAAGCAGCTTCTCCTACCACAGCCCGCTGTAGTGGCATTGAGGCAGCACAGCAATCTCCTACTCATTTACTTTGGTCACGATAACTTTGTATTCATGTTGTTGAGCACTTTAGGAAAAGCAAGATAAAAATCCTCACAGAATTCTCTCGGTCAGCTCTGTGTTCTCTTCTGGGCCCCGAGAGAAGGTGCGTTTGCCAGCAGGGCAGGGCAGCCGCGGGGCCGGGCGCCAGGCGGATGCCGGATCCTCGCATTGCCAGCGGCCCCCGGCAGTGCCTGGCAAAAGCTTTTTTGTCCCTTCTGCTGTTTGAAAAGAGCTGCAGTGGTGATGCCGCCACCCTTTAGCCCCTGCCTGAGATGGCTGTGGGCATTAACTGATTTGTTTCTATTTGTGCAAATTTACATGTGATGCTGTTAAGGAGAGGGAGGGGAACGGAGGAGGTGGATCCAGACCCGGAGCAGAGTCCCTCCAGACAGGAGCACAGTCCCGCTTCTGTTGCTGATTGTACCACCACACTCTAATTTCTTGTTCCCTCTGTGCCAGTGATTCACGGTTTGTATAAGGGGGATGAGGCTTTCTCACATCTGCTTTTTAATCCAATGCATTTGAATCCAACTTCCTTGATGATCTAGGAAGTAGTGTCAAGGAGGAGTAACTCTCCAGAGAGCTGATTGATTGTGAAACAGAGGTTCCTCTGCTGAACGTGAGTTTTATACATCTGTCATATGTCAATTTGCCCAGGTTTTGAATATATTTGAAAGCACTCAAAGGATGCTGATGAAATCCTAAGAGTGCTACTTTGCTTTCCCATTTTTCTCCCCACCACTCAGCTTTGTTTAGCCTTCAGTTGCAAAAATCCAGGCGGTGCAAAAAAGCAGCTCCCTTGGCTTTGATCTCTTGCTCATCTTGACAGTGAAGCCGCTCAGTCTCCTGGGGAGTTTGTCTCACTGTGGTCAGACGAGACTGGCAACCTCCGCAACACTTGCTGAGGTTCACTGCAGCCAGGAGAGGGGATCTGTCCTGCCCCACATACTCCATTTTATTTCTGATGACTCCCATATAGGGCAGAGCTGGCAGGAAAATCCACCCTCAGAGTTCAAATTGGGCAACTTTTGTTTTTTCTTTTTGACTCATGAAGCATCCTTAAGTTCCAGCCTGATAGGACACCCGGGGTATAGTCATATGCTCGTCGCTTGCTTGCTGGGGCTCACACTTGTGTGAGCCAAGACTTTGCCTCTTGCTTTTCCGCTGTTTCCCAGGGCTCTATCCCGCTCCGCACCACTGACCTTTTGTTTGGTTGTGTTTGCTTATTTTTAATAAGGAAAAATAAAAAAAAAAAAAAGAAAAAGAAAAAGAAAAAAGGCTGGGAAATGGTGAGATGGGGGAAAGGAGGGGGACGCAGGGGCCATATAAAGGGCGGGTGTAGGGGATGGGAGGCGGTATTGCGGGGCGCAGTGCCGTGGGGCGGTGCGGGGCCCCTCCCGGTGGGCGAGGCGGGGCGGAGAAAGGCGGGGGGATCCCGGGGGGTGTCCCGCGGGGGTCCCGCCCACCGGGAGGGCCGTTCCCGGGGGATAAAGGGGGTGCGCGGCGGTGGATGCGGCGATGGGCGCGGGATGGCGGCGCTGGGAGCGCTGGTGAAGAAGGCGTGGAGCGTGCGGAGGTTCGTGGTGCTGCTGTGCGCGCCGCTGGCACTGGTGCCCATCCTGCTCAGCCTCCCCGCCAAGGTACTGCGGGCTGGGGACACCGAGTGGGGCCACGGACCGGGAAAACAAACTGGGCACGCTGACTCGGGACGCGGACCAAGCGTATGGAGCGGAATTTGGCCCCTGGGGAGAGGGGCACAGCGCTGGGGACACGGACCGGGTGCTCCGTGCCGCCGCTCGCCTCTGCACCAGCAGTATTTAGCTCTCGAGAGGGTCACCCTGCTGCCTGCCGGGGTTTGACCATGGAGGGAGGGGATAGCAAAGCGTGTGGGCTGCCACAGCTCCTCGCCCTTCTGCGACAACTTAAAGTGTGAATGGAGGAGGCATCCTGCGGCCACGTCAGGTTTATAAGGGGGAGAAGGAATAGATGACATGGACTGTGTTTAATGTTTCTTATGCAGACATTGGGAGATGGGAGGATCGTATAGTTCAGCTCAAGCTCAGTGGCAATAACTAGTGCCTCTTGCTGGTACCCAAGTGCCCTGTAGTTTTTATCGGTAGTGCCCAAAGGGCATCTGGGGAAACCGAGGCAAGACCGGCATCACCCAGCGGGGGTCTTGCAGGGCTGGGGTAGAAGGTAAGTGCCCTGTGCTGAGAGTCTGCCTGGCATCGCCTGCCCATCCCCTTGGCGATGGAGTGGCAGTGGGTAGTGGTGCCGGCAGTGGGGACCACAGGGACCTGCAGAGCTGTCCTGCTGTTTGTGCTGCAGGTCTGGGAATGCCAGGGAGACCTGAGAGCTGCCCACACCGCTGTGGGTGACTCTCAGGGGGACCTTTGGTGCTGTATCTGAAAAGGCTCTGTGAGTGAGATAAGCGGTGTTTTGTAAATGTGGAAAAACTGGTCTCCTCTTCAGGTTTGTGCTTTAGCATGTGTGATCTGCACATAAAGCAATCTGTAGCAAGACTTTGGGGGCTGGAGGATTTTTGTTGCTGTCCTACATACACGACTCTTGTGCACCAGGAACCTCTGAGCCTCGGGTGGAAGTCCACGGGGCAGTGAAGTCACTGTGGAATTTTGCACCATTGACTTCAGTGTAAGCAGGATTTCACCCTCATGTTCTGACTCAGATCCATTTGAGAATGACTTTGTTTACATCAGAAAATAAGTAATGATGAGTATGTAGTGCATATAGAATAGTTCAGGTGCTAAAAGGACACAAAGTTGGCACATAGTTCTGCCTGGACAGTGCTTGTCAGGTGAAGCCTTCTCATTTGAGATACAAAATACAGCAGTGAAATTAAAAAATAATATAGATTAACCATTGCTTTATTTAGTGACACCATACATTAAATGAAATTTCTTTGGATTTAATCTCACTTTTTTTCTCCGTTTTGTTACTGGCTTAGTTATGAATAGGACTGTGTTAAATGTCTGCCCCAAGGAGCACATTGCACAACAGGTACTAAATTCCCTTGCGGATTCATAAGTGAATAGTTGCATTTCTGCATTCATTTTCAATAGCTGAACAAATTACTTCAAATGTATTTAATAGCATCTTGTTTGACTTTGGCACTTGGTAAAATTTATGAGATAGGATTAGGGAGCGAGGAGATGCACTGTGTTCTAAGTGCAAGCTTGTGTCTGGACTGTGCAGGGGTTAATTGTGAGAATAAATCACAGATGAACCCAGCGCTGTGGGAAGGGCTTTGATCTTGATGCTCTCTGTGCTGCTAGAAGTGTATAGTGTCACACAGGCTGTACAAGGATTTGGATGTTCAGGAAGGGGATTTATGTATGTGTACAGAACTAAAAATTGCCTCTGAGGTGTAATGGTGCTGCTTATACCCACTCAGCTCCTCCAGTGAGCTGATAGCCCACTCCAGGGTGCAGTCCATGGAGGATCTCATGAACAGGGTGGTCTGATCAACACTGTTTTACTAAAGAAACATGGTGTTGGGAAAGTGGAAGTGTTTGCAGCTGAGCAGGTGGCAAAACAGGGATACAGCTGTGGCAAAGGAAGGAGACCCTGGCAGAGTGGCTGCTCTG
Source organism: Vireo altiloquus (assembly GCA_013396875.1). Classification (NCBI taxonomy): domain Eukaryota; kingdom Metazoa; phylum Chordata; class Aves; order Passeriformes; family Vireonidae; genus Vireo; species Vireo altiloquus. Next base: position 213,421 of record VZRF01011317.1, on the reverse strand, counting down.
CTGCTCTCCTTGGGGGTCTGTTCTTCATTCTCCTTGGGCTCTGAAGCATACAGGTGGTAGCAGTGACACTGGCTGGTACCTGTGCTGGTGCCTGTCAAAACCTCTGTGCCCACATGGGTGTTAACCAAGCAAGTCCAACTGCAGCTTCCCCAGGTTCTCCCAGGGTTTGGCACGGGAGGAACCTGCAGCTGTTAACTCCTGTAGGAGATTGTACCTGTTCATGTTCAGGGGTCAATGATTCATCTGGGGTTTCAACACTAAACTCTCTCACTTGTTCAACAAGAAAAGAAACTTGCTGTTACATCAACAGGGGATTAAGTTCTGACGTCTGGAGCTTGCCTGACCCCCTGTCCGCAGCCCGAGCCGCGAGGGGCTGTGGGACAGGAAGGAGCAGGTTACGCTTTTAACCACAGTGTGAAAACACCAAGGGGGAGGAACAGGCGAGGGGTCAGCAGGCAGGGGATCAGGGGTGGCAGAGTGTGGAAGTTGTCCTGGCGCGTGATGGCGAAGGCATGCCCTCGGCTGCTCCGCCAGAGTCAGGCGCTCTGTCCTGACGTGGGGCTCGAGTCCAGCCTCGCGCCCTTCTGGGCAGCCAGGTCGCAGGAGCTGCTGCAGGTGTTCAGCAAGAACTCAACTGACTGGGCTGCTGCTGGTGTTACTGGGAGTGTGCCCCAGGCAGGGCATCCAGGGCAAGCAGGCAGGGGCAGGAGGAGCTCCAGTGTGATGTGCAGATGCTGTAGCAACTGTGGTGCTGCTGTGTACTTGTGCGTCTGAAACATGGGGGAGTTGGACAAGCTGGAGAACCCTGTGCTCCTGCTGAGGTGGTCGGAATGCTGCCCTGCAGGGTGTCACAGGAACTGGTAGGAGACGAGAAGCAGTGAGGCTCAGCCTCTGCTGGTCTCAGGATGAGCCTTCCCTTGTGAGAACGTGTCTTAGAGACACCTCTGCAGCACCTTCCTGCTCTGCCGATGCTAAAATCTATTCCCACATCATGTCACCATTTGCCTTCTCCCTGCTGGGATGCTCAGTAATTTTAATCTCCCAAGGGACTGCCACCATAAAAAGCCACCTCAGCTTTGGTTTCAAGGGCAGCATTTCACTTGGATCTGGAGACCAAGAAGTCTTGACTTAAAGCTGATGGAACACAACAGGATGTGGCTTCTTGGATTAGTATGTCCTTTCTGAGTGATCCCCTGTGATGTGGGTGCAGGGGGTTTTCAAATGAAACCTATACCCAAGTGATATCCCCCTGGAAACAAAATCCTTTGAGAAAAATCATCCATTGCTGACTGGTGATGGACTCCAGCATCCAAATCTTCAAGCTGTGATTAAAGCTCTTGCCAGCTGTCACCCTGCAGTGGTTTTTTTTCCAGATCACTGTGTTAGTCCCTTCACAGAGGGATGGTGACAGGGCTGGCACTGCTGCTGTTATGTTAATTGCCCTTTTTTTAATTGATAGGCTCTGCAGGTTGTGGTTGCGGAGAAGGAGGCTTGTGTGAGTGGTTTTGTCTACAACTTCCTTTCTCTTACACAGAGAAATGAAATTTCTACTTTGTGGGTGTGTTTTCTGAGACCTCGGGGTGTGCTCCTCGAGCTGTGTCAGGAACAGTGGTTTGTGTCCATCTCACCAGGCAGCAGGAGAAAATGCTCTGTGTGGAGCCACTTCCCAGGAGCCACTTCTCTGCACAAGGGTCTGTGTGTCACCTCACGCTCCGGTTGCTGCTGAAATGGCTGAATATTTGTCCCGTGAGTGGAAGTGCCTGCGACCCCCCTGCTCGGAGGGCTGTGAATGATTGCAAAGAGCTGGGGCAGGGCAGGAGGGGCTGGAAGAACTGTTGTGCTGCAAGGGGCATGGGGGCACTTTTAATGAGCTGTGCAGAGAGCTTGTTCCAACAGCTTCTAATGAACTCAATGTCTACAGCCTCTTGGCTTGGTAACAGCTGAGGCAGCCAAATCTGCTAAAAGGAGCTCTGAGCAGGCAAATAGGGCCCAGTGCCTTCAGAAAACAGACTTGACTTCCTCGGTGGCCATAGAGCAATTTAAAATTAACTTGGGTGTAATGGGTCCTCCAGGTTAGAACAGGGAGACATTAAGAACTTCCAGAAGAAAAATTACATTGCTTGCACTGGAGAGAAAAGAGCATGAAGGGTGTCTGTGTGGGCAGAGGGGTGATGCAAATGTAGACAAAGGGGATGGGAGTGGGGTGTCCTTCAAGCTGGAGAGGAGCTGGATCCTGCCTGGAGAGCATAGCAGGAGCATGGACAGGTAGGGAGGAGAAATAAGGGATTGCAGCCTGATTATACATTTCATACACAAAGTCCATCTCTGTGATGTTTGTGCATGCTGATTTGGGAAGGCCAGTTTCACAAAACTGGAAACAATGGTCAGTTAAAAGGTGAGAGGAAGAACTTCAGTGGGGAAAGAGGGTGGTAACTGAAAGTGCAGTGACTACATTTTACCATATCCTCTGTGTACTTCAGTCCAGACAGAGGGCAAGTCTGGCAAAGAGCACTGGGAGGATGTGAAAGCATCAATACTTGGTTTGGGGAAAAGGAAAGCGGACAAGAGTCAATATTAATTGGAAAACATGACTGCATATAAAACATGTCTGCCTGTGTCTGCAGTGGTTGACTCAGTGATTGTGAAAGTCTTTTCCACACTACTCATTTCTGTGTCTCTATGAAAAGAGATGCAGAAGAACTGAGGAAGAAATCCCTGGGCAGGGTGTTGAGGGTGATGAACACAAATGTTCATCAAAGAAACCCAGCCTGTGGTAATCTGTTGCCAGTTGGACAATGCAGAAAGAGCCACACTCAGTGAAGCATTTCAGCTGTACTGAGCAAAGTTCTGATAGTGAAATCCTACAGCATAAGAAGTTGACTGATAATAAATATTTTTACTTTGACAGTAACTAAACAGAAATTTAAAATTTCATGCTTACAACCATGGCTACATTAAAATCTATATGTTTAAGCAACTTCCATACAGTAATCTTGCAAGAGCTGCCTGAGGAGTTTGTGTACCAATAAAGTGGGTGTATTTCTACAAGCCCTAGTAAAGATGGAGATCACCAGGGGTGCTGACCACAGGTCAGGCTGATCTGTAGCCCGCCTTGGGAAGTATTTAAAGAAACTCAAAAGGTGGGAGACCATAACATGTAATTAGCTCAATACAGCTATGGGTCTGACTGCCCACAGCCAAAGTGGTTAATGTGATATTTGTGTGTATGGGACATGTGAAAGTTGACAAGAGCAGTGAAGAGTCTAACAGGCTGCTATTTGTTGAGTTGGTGACTTTTTTGCCACACACTTATTTTACCCACTTTATCTGAGCTTCAGCTGTCTCATTTTAAAATAGAGAAAATGAATTTTTTTTTCTTTTGCCAACTACAGAATACTTCAAGAAGTTTAAAGACGCTTAAATAAAAGTGTTTAATAAGCTTTATGTCATTTTAGCAGAGGAAAATAGATTCCCTGAAGCTCTTGCAGCTTTGTGGCCCTGTGTTACTGGCCCCTTTCTAGCCACTTTGCAAATAACCAGCAGGAGCAAAATGACTCCACTGGCAGGAAGGCTGGTAAACAGGGCTTGGGTTATGTCCAGATTACATAATGCTTGCAGGAGCTGGGTTAGTAGAAATCAGATTCACATCTCCATCCTGCTGGAGAACAGGCAGTGAGCACGGTGTGGCTGGTAGCAGTTACAGCTGCCACATGAGAACACTCAGTGGTTTAGGGTTTTTTTTTGCTCCAAGTAGTTCTGTACATCACAGGTAGGATGTTTCTTTGTGATAGCAGAGGGATAAAAGGTCTTGGAAAGCTCAAATTCAGCCAAAATCTCTCTTGGTATTGGGATCAAGGTACTGGAGGAGCCCTGTCTGCCATTCTTTTGCCTGGTTATAGGGTGGTGGAGCAGGCTGTGTGGGCTGTGATGGCTGTGCAGCATTCAGAGGTCAGTGGAGAAAACTCAAACTGCCGAGGCAGGGCTGCTTTGAGTGCTGAGTTTGCTGGGTGGAAGCTGTGGGCACTGGGTCTGACGGGGAACAAGGTCCAGCTGAAGGTCCTGGTGTCCCTTTCAGGCTGGCAGTGAAGGTTGGTAGCTCGTGCCCATGTCCCAGTGCCATGCCTGGGTGAGCCAGCTCCCCTTACCTGACCCACATTCCCTGCCAGAGCCTCCTTTCCCCAGGGCGCCTCATCTGCCCTTCCCGGAGACCGCCAGGTCTCCTGCCACAGGAGACGACCTCGTGGCTTGGCTTCCTCTGCCATAGCTCAGCAGGTCCCCCAGTGTGGAAAATCCCCAGTGCTTTCAGTGTAGCAAAGACAAGATCTGTGTCTGGAGGGGCAGAGGTCGAACCCAAGGCTCTTGAGCAACAGGAAGAAGAGCTGCTGCAGTCCAGACCTGCAAGCTGCTTCCCTGGAAATCATTAAGTGGTTATAAAATTAACCTGATCACAAGATCCGTTTTAAAGTTCTTATGTGTCAACTTTGATAGAATTCTGTTGAAAAATATAAATACAAAGCTGCAGGGAAGTACGAGAAGTAGAAGGAGCCTTGACAAGGATGCAGCCGAGGGATCAAAGGATAAAGATCGTGTGGAGGTGATGGTGCCACACAGAGCAGCAGTGCAGCTCAGCCTGTCCAGGGGCACTGCTGGCCAAATCCCTAAAGAACCATTCTCCTGACATTTGTTAGCATTTGTTGTTTTTATGTACTAACCAAGCATACTAGACATTGGGGGATATTAATTACTTAACATTCACAAAATATCTTAAAATCAAAAAGCTTTCAATTTCGTAGAGTTTGGTTCCATTTTATTGATGATTTTTTTTTTTTTCATTCTGGGGAATGCTTGGTTGAAATCAAAGTTATTCTGGAGTGATCTTGCTCTTCTTTTGTTCAATGATGGTCCTATCTCAGAAACCTTTTCAATAGAGCTACAATTTGTCCTCTTTCAGGGTAGAATAAATTAGATAAATGGCACTACAGCTTTCTTCAAGTGCTTTGCTGCTGATCCGTATAGGTTTCAAAAATTCAGGAGAGCCTTTCACATAGCAATTCTTTCTGCCTTGTTTCAGTTTTACCCCATGGCTTTTGATCTTGCAGTGGAGTTATTAGATTGATGCTGTGTCTCATTGCAGTGTTTTCCAGAACATTTCCCATACACTGGAGAATAAATATCCATTACTTATAATTAGTTTTCTAAATTGTATGTCTTCTATTTCATTAAAGCCTTCACCAATGTGCTCTTGTTAAATATCATTGTTAAATATTTTCAGTTGCTCTGCTCCTCTAAGAGCCAAAGTGTCTTCATTTTGAAGTTGACTTTGGTGCAACTTTCCTTGAAGGAAACTGAAGAATATTTTTCCAATGGGAGAAAAAAATTATCCATATGGCCTTTGGAAATCAAATGGAAAAGAGCTTAATGAGAGCAAAGCTATTTCTCTGGCATATAAAAAGAACCATAGCAAAGAAGAATTATCAGTTGGCACAGAAATTAAATAACTAATCTAGTGGCAAACACTTTAAAACATAATTCTTTATTTTTGTAAAGTTTAGCACTGCCAGATTTGCTACTCTGGTCCTGCTGGTTTGGGGGAAGTGAAGCACAGGGAGCCCATGAGAGCTGCCAGGTGCCAGGGCTGAACTGAGCCTGAGGGTTTTACTTCACACACTCTCATATGTCATCTTATTGGCATCTAAAATTAGGTCTGAAAGTGATCTTTAAACCCAGATCTTGGGCACTTCATAAGAGGCATTGACACTGCTACAATTAATGTATGAGAAAAAGTCCAGTCACACTCAGTTCTGCTGTGTTCATGTTTCCATGTACGCTGAAGTGCTGCAGCCTTGCTAGCAGGACCACACGTGAATGCAAAGCCTGGGTGCTAAAGCAAATCAGAAATTCTATCATTTTGTCTACCTTTCAAACCCTCTCTTGCAGATGTAGTGAACAATAAATCAATATATTTGTTTTGACCTCACTCAGCCTAGGCCTGCAGCAAATTGTTTGTAGGTGAGCAGGGAGTTGGTGGCTGTACTGTACCTGCTCTGGTGTCTGGCTGAACCCTCAAATGCTGTGGCTGAGACCACATTATCCCCAAAATGGAGCTCCCCACAGTCCCCAGCCCACGCTGTTCCCAGCCTTGGCAGGGAGCAGAGCCATCATCTCCCTCTCAGAAGCCCAGACTCAGTCCATCAGAGGAAGGTCCCAGCAGAGGGACAGAGGTGCCTTTGAGTAGCAATTCAACCTGCTCAACAGGCTGGAAAAGTGATAAAATAAATAGTTCTGTGGCTTCCAAGTGATTCTCAGCAGTTATTTTTAGTGCTGTGGGCACTGTGCCCCGTGCTCGCTGACAATATCCCTGTTCAGCCCTGCTGTGACCGAGCGCGGCTCTGCGCTGGGCTCCCCCAGGCCTCTCCCATCCTGGGCTTGGGGCTGCTCTCCACTTCCTTCCACTGCTCATTATTTTGGCTGTGGCTGTCGTGACAAATGGCCTTGGTCTAGTTTGTGCCTCCTGGGTGGATGGATGGATTCACACTGCGGTGTAGGGGCACTGGGTTTCTGCCAGCCTTGGCCAGGCCTGGGGCGGTGCCGGCGATCCCTGCCCGCAGGAAGTGGTGTGACACCAGGGTGCTTGATTTACTGGTTTCCCTAGGGGCTGGGATGGGTTGCCATGGAATGGGTCCTCACAAATCTCTTGGGAGACTCTGATCCAAGAAAAGAAACTTTTCTGCACGCTGCCTATTGCAAGCGTGTGGAACATACATCTCCCAGGGCTGTTTTTCCACAGCAGTGCAGAGCATGGAAGTTGAAGGGGAAGTACAAACATTAAATGGGTCAGATCCTGGGACACCTGAGGATGTTGGCAGCAATGCCAGCCCTAATTCAACATTGTGGGACAGTTCCTGCTCTCCAAAGGTTCTTTGGTTGATGCCTGTGAGCCTGCAGCATGTGGGAAGCTCAGGCAATCAAGGAGGGATTTGGTTTTACTGTAGTCTCCTATCAGTCCTGAACCCCTTACACAATGTGGGAGGGAAGGTGTTGTACTTGATGGAAATGATTTGGGAGAAATACTGCATTCTTAAAGGAGTAACTGGAGCATTTTGCTTGTCTAAGTGTCTCCAAGTGACAAGATATCTCTGCAATGCCAAGACTCACTTTTTCTCTCCTCCTTTTGCAGGAAGGAAGATGTCTCTATGTGATCCTGCTGATGGCCCTGTACTGGTGCACGGAGGCGCTGCCCTTGGCTGTGACAGCTCTGCTGCCCATCGTCCTCTTTCCCTTCCTGGGGATCCTCCCATCTAACAAAGTTTGCCCACAATACTTTTTAGACACCAATTTCCTCTTCCTCAGTGGTTTAATCATGGCCTCGGCCATTGAGGAGTGGAATTTACACCGCAGGATTGCGCTCCGGGTGCTCATGTTGGTGGGAGTCCAGCCTGCCAGGTGACTATGGGAGCAGGGGGTTCTCCATGGGGAATGTGAGCTGCAGGTGCTTGGGAAGCAGTTCTGCTGTGCTGCTCCTACAGTGAGGGGTGTCCACACCCCCTTTTCTCCAGCTCACTGTGTTTGTTCAGCTGTTTGCCTTTGCCCCTGGGCCAGTGGAGCACAGGGAGAATCGTTTGGTTCAGCCCCATGCTTGTGCTCCATCCAGTTTCAGGAGAGTCACAGAAATCCTTTTTGGTATTGGTTTTATTATCTCTGCACATGAGCTTTTTCCTCCTAAGGCATCAGAGAACTTGCCAAACTGAAGAAATTCAGCTTTTCCTTTTTTCTCTCTTTCAGACTAATCTTAGGGATGATGTTGACAACGTCTTTCCTGTCCATGTGGTTAAGTAATACTGCCTCCACTGCTATGATGCTTCCAATTGCAAATGCAATTTTAAAAAGCCTCTTTGGGGAGAAAGACACATCTAAGGATATGAACAGGGAAAATGAAGAAAACCAAGGTAATTGAGACAGGGCAGTAGTACAAGCCAGCTGAGGTCTGCCCTGCTGCTCTCAAATCTCCCCATTTTATTGGCTTCACTGGCACAAATACCATGTTCCTGAGCTTGCAGCTCAATCTGAGGGCTGGTCCTACTTTATTGCATGCTTTATTCCCATGGTGGAAGAATAGTGGCAGAAAACTCCCTTTTATCCTGCCCCTTGCTCATGTCATGCAGGAGGCAATGCTTATGAGTGGCCTGGAAAACCAAGAAGCAGCCATGCCCAGCCAAGCTGCTCCATGAACCTTCAACCATTCACAGGTTGAAGTCCAGCTCTGGGGCACAGTGGGGGTGGGAATTGCAGGGATGCACTGCTGTGGGGACAGCTGGAGCCAGGGAGGGCTGCAGGTAGGGCAGATGGTGAGTCCCTCCCTTGGGACACGTGTTCTCTTGTTTTCCTGTTTGTTCACTCATGGAACTGGAGCCTGAGCTGGAGGAGAAAGCAAGGATTCAAGGGAAGGCTGGCAGGTTAAATATCTATCTATAAAGTGCTTTGTGATTTTTTTTTTTCATCTCCATGCTGCTGTTTGGTGTTGTTCCTGAGCAGGTTGAGGATAGGTCAGGGGTATGTGGCCAGGTAAAGCCTTCCTCCAGCCCTCTCCTCACAAGTCATTTTCTTTGAAAACTGAACTTTGGGCTTCTGGCAGGCAGTGATGAGAAACAGCAAACCAGAAATGACATCCTGACATCCCTTTTGCAGCTACTGCTGATAGCTGGAGTAGTCATGGCTTCTTCTTCTTCTTCTGCTTCTTCTTGCACTAATTAGTAATTCATTTGCCTCTGTGATTTAAAAGCAATTTTTGGTTCCTGCTGAGTCGTAAGACAGATAAAGGAGTCCCCAGAAGAAGACTCAAACATGTTCACACTCTAATAAAGGTATAATTAATCATTCATCAATAATGTTTCGCAATCATGAGATATTTTCACTCCAGGTTGCTTTATCACATTTGCCTTACGAATTTTTGACTGTTCACATCTATTAAAATTGACCCCACTCATTTCCTTGCTATAATTTCCTGTTCTGTGTTTTGTCTGCTTTTAACCTTCTTGACCTCAGCCTCTGAAACTGACTGTGTAGTTGTGGCCGTAAATACAGTAGAGTTTGGAAATGCATAAAAGGAAGATTGCCCCCTTGTCCTAGACACTGTTAAGCACAAAATTAACATCCTTGACTCACAACACTTGCAGTGGTGAGAGAAACCAGAAAAGGAAAGGGAGGGGCAGGCAGGTAGAAGAATGAAAAAAGTGATGCTTTGCAAATATCATGTGATGGCGTCATGATGGGGTTTTTTGAGATAGAGGCATAAATACAAGTAAAGGAGGAATCTCCTGTAAAATGTACAACATTTTGTATATCAAAATGCATGGTTTCATGTAGACTGTTTGAGCTTTAGTGTCCCAAGGAGGGCTCATTCTTTTCTGTAATCTTTCTGAATGGATGAGCAAAGCTGAGTTCCTTGAAGGAAGCCCTAAACCTGAAGTCAGTCAAAAGCAACTAGTCTGATGTTACACTTAGGAATGGAGATGTGCAGATGAGAAGGAGATATGCTCATTTCATAGTTTATTAAATGTTTATAATCTATCTGAATTGTGATCTGTGCTCCAAAAAAGGCAGATTTATTTATGGAGGGAGCTGTATGTGGAAGAAAAGTCATACAATGGCATGTGATAAGATCAGTTTGCACATTGACTTGGTTTCATAACACTGTGGTAGAGTCCATGAGGCTAAAAAGTATTTGGGTGGTTTAAAATAATAATTTAAAATATAATAAAGAATATGTGACATTTCAAAGCATTTGATTTACAGAAAAAAATCTCAACAAGTGCATAAAACCAGTTTTGTGTAGGGCTTTGCTTACATACACAGTGCCAGAATTTAAGTGATCTCTGATCAGTTACTGATAGTTTTTTCCTCATGAGAAAATCTCGAGATTTCAATCACCTATGTCCATGCTCAGCCATGTGGGCAGCATGTTGTAGATCAGCAAATATTTACATTCTTGTGTCATTGACAGCTAAAACTGGGTGTAATAATTTGTTCATTTTGACACTCTTGGCTTCTGATGCAAGGGATCAGAAGTGAGTCCCAGCTGGTTCTGGTGGATCAAAGCAGAGTTATAAATTTAACACCAACAGACATTTTTCAGCTTCTAGAATTTTCTTTTTTGGAGGTGGGCCCTGCAATTCTGTGTGACATCTCCAGCAATAGGTGCGTGACAAGCTGGAAGCTGCTGTGCCAGTGAGCCTGACCTCTCTCCTGCTTCTGCCCACTAACCCATCATTAGCAATATTTCATTCCTCTGAGCACCTTAAATGTTTCCAGATAAAAATCACAAGAAAAGATTTCCATTCTTTTTTTCCTTCATTGAAAATATTCTGCAAATTCAAGATAAACTGCAGTCCATGCTTGAGGTGTAACTCAGACTCACAGACCTGGAAATAATGTCATTAAAGGGGCAGGTGGGAAATGTGCATTTTTGGACACTGCTGCCTGGTTTGACTACCTAACCCCAGGCTGTGCTGGCAGGGTGTGGCCACAGCACTGCTGCCTGAATCCCTCAGTGGGGAGAAATGCTCCTTTTCAGGTCTTCTCAACCTTTTAGAAAAAATAAAAATGTCATTAAAGCAAAAATTATCTAGGGAAAGCATTTCTGCCTCTAAGGTCTATGAGGTATTTTGGTAAAATGGCCACAGAAACCTCATACTGCTTTGTGAGAGGTGTCTACAGCTGGGTCCAAACTCTGTTATCTTTGGCCTTTTCTGACTTATGGACCTATAATAATTTTCAATTCCTTTTTTTATAAGTTTCACAGGAAAAGCTCTGCAGTATTCCTGTCTTTCCTTTGCATGGTTACCTTTGCAACCCTTCCTGGAAGGATAACTCACAGATGGTCCTGCCCAGATAGGATGGTAGTCTGAGCTTAGTGGGGAAAAAAATTGAAAAATGGTGAGATAAAATGAAATGTTTTTGAGAGTCCAGAGCCAGGACTGGGCTTGTGTGGGACAGCACTGTAAGAGCCTTTGGGCTAAATCCATTGAGGGATCAAGAGTCAACCATGGGTTAATGTTCGTCCTTCTAATTACATCCCTTCATCGTGGCAAGGTTGGGATGAAAGCTCAGCATGTGTGTGTCCAAGGCAATTAACTCCAATTCAGTAAATTGGCGATGTGTAAAACATGACATGGCAAAATTCCCCAGGTCACTGAGCTGGAACGAGCGCTGCGTCTTTGGCACACACGTGAGTGAGTCCAGAGACTTTGACCACTGCCTTCTCTCCATGCTTTAGATCTCTAGCTCATATTGGGTGGAAGGGGATCGGGTTTTGGGCTAAGAAGGGGTGCAAGGAAATTTGGGGACTGCTTGAGTGGCAGTACCAGGAACTGAGCTCTGTACATAGCTGTCCACAGAGCCCAGGGAAGTGCAGGCACACAGACCTCTGGACCCAAAACCACACAGAGAGCACAAGGACAGGCAGCAGAGGCAGCGATGGTGGGGAAGGGCCACCCGGGCTGAAGGTGGGCAAAACTCACAACTGCTTCAGTCCTGTGAGGAACATGGGAAGTGGGGGTCGGTAGCACATCTCCCAGCCTCAGCAGGCCAAGCTGTGACCACAAATGCCACGAGCCTTAATGTCAGGTCTGGTGACAGAGAGTGATTGCATTGCATTTCCATCTTCTGGTTTCTGAGTGCTCCTGTGGGTTGGTGTGTTAAGTGGTGTGCAGCTCCCAGTTTACTGGGCTGGCTGCTCAGCCTGCAGGGTCTGTCATTTGTGGACAGGGTGGCTTTTGGAGGACCTGGTACAAAACCTCATCCCCAAATGTGTCTCACTCTTGTCTTTAAAGAAGGAATTACAGCTTCATGGTGACTGCACTAGATCTCTGCAGGGTGTAAAATTCTCACCCCATGGGAGTGAAGCTCAGTGACAAGAAGTGCTCCTGCTGTGCCTCGGGGAACCTGCCTAACTGATACAACAAGGCCCAACAGTGTTTCTTCCTAAGAATGACTTATGGTTAACCCTCCCCCAGAAAAGCCCACCCCAAACCCATGACTTGGTAAGGGATGCCCTGGAACTCTTGGCTGCGTTAGAAGATCCCAAAGCCTGGCCTGTGGCAAAAGCAGTAAAGGGACCAAGTTCCTGGGTGTTGGAGAAGCTGGGTGCCGTGGTGGGGCTGGAGCAGTGGCAGGAGGAGGTGGGCTCGTTCATCCCTGCCAGGTGCTCCTGGCCCCATCCCCTTGGTGTGAGCTCACCCTTCATTTGCACAGCCCCTCCTCTAAAATGGTGGCTGTTTTCTCTGTCCTTCTGTTTGGTTCAAGGAGAATTTTCTAGATGCTTTGAACTGTTTTAAAGTCCTCATCTTTCTTTTTCAGCATCTTTACAACAGAATAAACTTTACACTGTACCAACTGAGATGCAGTTTCTGGCAAGTACTGAGGAGTAAGTTAACTATAAAGTTTGTATTAGAAAGTTGAGAGAGAATGATCCCCTGACCTAGACCAAGTTTTAGGAATTTGAAATTCAATCATTGCAATGTTTTGATTTTACCGAACGTCCCAGTCACCAGAAGCCTGATGATAAAAACCCTCCTCTGTGTGTCCAGCATCCCTCTGCATGTTCAAATCATTACAGAGTTGTTTTCAGCCACTCTGAAATCATAGCCAGAGGTGTCTCAAGCTGGGGATTTGTGGCTTGGTTTTCTCAGGAACATCAAATGTGTGAAGCCGATGATGTAAAACCCCCCAGGATTTACACACAGGCGATGGTCCTGCTTTGATAACAAGCGTGGGAAGGAAGCATCTTTTCAGGAACACAGGAAGAGATGTTTCTTTCCTCAAATCTATCAAATTTTAGTTCTTTTTCCTGTTGGCAGTCCTGTGGACTTTATGCTCAGTCTTAGAGGCTGCTGAGGGGCTGGGCAAGGCACAGGCACCCTCTGCTCCTGTGGATGGGTCTGAGGGTGCTTTGTCCTCTGCAAGCCTGACAGTCCCGTGTGGTGCTTCACCAGCAGACCCCTCTGCAGCACTGAGCTGCTAAGGTGTCCTTGAGCACACTGGTAGCTTGGATTTCTAAAAACTGGGAATTTTCCTTCTGTCAAGGCTCTGAAGTGGTTGCACTGTATTTAAACCAGGGCTTTCACCGGATTCTCTTTTGGACTGTTTTAAAGCAAAGATCTGGCGGAGGAGAAGGAGATTTCCAGTGATGCTCTGTCAGACTTAAAGAAGGAGGAGGAATACAAAACAAACATATGGAAAGGTTTCCTCATCTCAATCCCATATGCAGCCAGCATTGGAGGTACAGCAACACTGACAGGAACTGCACCAAACCTCATCCTTCTGGGACAGCTGAAGAGGTATGGGAAGCTGTCCTGGGGGATCCTTGTAAATCCTGCAAGACAGAGGCATGCTGGTCATCCCTGTAGGAAATCCCTTTCTGTGCTGAGTGCTGGTTTGGAAAATTCATGCCCTTCCAGGATGTTTTGGGAAATGAAAGCAGGGAGTGCAGCAGCCTTAGACTTTAATAAAAAGGTTTCCAGCATAGCCAGGCAGGCTGTCAGCCAAACTGGAGCATGTGTGCTTCACCTAACTGATGCTTTTAATCCCATTGAATTTAATGGGACTTGACTCCACGCCTACAATTAACCTGGTGACTGTTTTGATGAAGCAGACTCTGTAGTGCTTTGTGAACAATTACAGCTACTGCTCTATGGGAGAAAGAAAAATAATGAACCCACTACTTCTGGCTTGTTTTCTTAGTCATAAAAGATTCCTCCTCTGTGCATAGGAGCAGAGGTTTGTGCCAACCCAGGTGCCCACAGGTATTTCTTACCTTTGCTGACCTCTACAAGAAGTACACACAGCCTGTCCTGGGCACTGCAGCATCCCTGCGAGGTTCATGTCCAGACTCTTCAGCAGTTTCAGTAGCAGGATTTAATCCTAGGTGTTCAGGAGTATCTTTGTATGAAGGCATTGCCCATCTGGAGAGAGATTTCCAGATCTTCCCTTGTGGGCTTGCACAGCTGGGCTGGGTGAGATGGGGGTGGCAGGATGTCCTGGGGGTTGTCCCAACACAACGCTCCTGACATTTCCTTATGTCCAGATAACTCCTAGGGCACACACAGGGATAGTTTTTAAATGCACAGGGGCAGGTTTGTGGGATATTTCACTGCTGATTTCCGATGCTTGTTTACCCGTGGATGGAAGGCTTGCTTTCCCATCTTGCATTAACTTGATTTTTCCCATTTGCTTAGTTATTTTCCAGAATGTGATGTGGTGAACTTTGGTTCTTGGTTTATGTTTGCATTTCCTTTAATGCTGATTTTTCTTCTCATGGGATGGCTATGGATCTCCATCCTGTATGGAGGAATTAACCTGAGGTATGTTGATATTCGCTATACCTATATGTACTCTGGTTATATTAGCATTTTGAAATATGTATTCATCATAATTCTCATCCTAAATCTACTGATATCACCCAGGATCATCTTCTGGAAAGTGGGAGAATTTATAACTAACTCTAGCATGCCCATCCTCTAACAAGTCATCTCTTTTTAAAAAGCTGATATACAATAGGAGGGTTTTAAAGGTATCTCTATTTTTTAGTTACATGTACTTTATCCAACTGAAATATGTGTACAGAGTATGTATGATATTCATTCAGTTAAATGTATAATTTTTAAAGGTTGTTTTACTGCCTGACCTTGGCCTGTGGAGGGTAAATGGGAGATTTTTTAATGACAGAAGGAAAAGCAGGATCTAGCTTTGAAGACCATGACAAAATCTTCGTTCCCCATAAAGGAGACAGCGTTTCTTCTTGGGGCAAAAACCTGGGTTTGGAACAGGTTACTTCACAACAGGGCTTAATTTTACAACGACATGTTAATCTGTAACTGAGAATAACATGTTTTTCCGGTAAATCTTTGCTGGATACATGCAACCCCTTAGTGTGCACAACCTAAAGCGATTGCAGCAGTGCTCTGCTGCTCATGTGGAGCCCTTTTTCCCCCTCTCACACGTGATAGCAACAGAGTCTTGCTTCCTCCAGGGACCATACAGAATTTGTAATATTTAGAAAAGTCTTTAATTGTTGTTTTGACTTTAAAATGCTAATGGGGGGAGAGGGGGGAAAAAAAGAGAACAGGTGTCCAAATATTTACACTGTCTCGGACATAGTGGGGAGAAGGAAAAAAAAAAAAATGAATGGGAAAGTTTTAATCCAGAAAATGCCGAAGGCTTGTCCTTAGCTTGCGGGTGGGGCTCCTCAGGAGGCTCTGCGTGTGCCGTGTGATGCTTGGCCGGCTCCCACCGCCGAGAGCTGCGCTGCGGAGCCCAGCCCGAATTCCCGGGCCCCGTGGCGAGCGCTGGCCATGGCCCCGGCACATCCCCAGCGCCTCCGGCCAGGGGAGAGGCCGAAGCCCCCCGGTGAAAGGCAGAGCGGCTCCGGTGCTCAGGGAACGTGATGCTCTGTGTTTGGTTTGGCCGGTCCCCGGCTGCATTGGGATGCCAGAATTCCCCAGCGGGGAGGAAGAGGCTCTGCGGAGCTTTGCGAGTACAGCCAAGGCTCGGCGGGAGCCTCTCGGGATGCTCGGGCTGTGACCGCCCGGGCAGAGTGGCCGAGCTTTCTCTATGGGCAGGGCACAGGCAGGTGGGCATTTCAGCTTTGCTTCAACCCAAAACACATCAAAAGGCTGAGGTATGGGCTGGCTGAGCTGAGGCTGCTGTTAATAACACCTCCCAAAAAATAAGAAATTAAAGGTCTTGAAGTGCAGGAGCTTCTGAATGATCAACCATTCAGCCATATAGAACATCCAGCCTCCATATCCCTTTCAAACAAAAAATGAGTTAAGGAAAGGTAGGCCCCACAGGGATGAGCAGATGCATCTGATACAAAACCCACAGATTCAGGTTTGTGGGTTTGATCAAGGTCACAGGCAGTGTTAGAAACCAGGTTCATTGCCATGGGATGTGGTGGGAGATGAAGTGCAAGATATGAATATATCATTTATATGCACACCCTACAAAGGAGCAAACTGTGTGCAGTCAGTGCAGCCAGGCTAAGAGGCTTAGCCAGGAGCACATTAACATTCCTGGCCACTTAGAAATTCCTCACATTTTTGTTGATCCTCAGCAGCATCCTGGGATCACCCAGGAAATTACAAGTGACTTGAAAAATGAAGGGACATATTCATTTTCTGTGTCACCCTATTTCCTAGTCGTTCTGCCCAAGTAGGTAACTTGCTTGGAAGGAAGACAAGGAAATCCTGCTCTGTTGGGACTTTCATTTGGCAATCGCAGCCCAAGCTGGAGGAAACAGTTCAGAATATAAATGAGAGAAAACGTCCTCACCTCTGCAGGGCCTCCTTTGTATGAATGCATAGACAAAGGATATATAAAATAAGGCCTTGTTACCTTTATCTCAGCAGAGATTTTCGTTGTTAGTCTTCATAATCTGAAAATAACACAAAGTGAGCTGCCAGAGATGTGCAGCTCTTTGAACCTCACAGAGCAGGTGCTGGAGAAGAACACTGAGTCCTGCATGTGCTGCAGTAGAAAATGCAATATTTCCTATGTGTCACTTGGGTCAGAGGCATGTAAAAATGTAATTGTGTTTCTTGGCAGGGGCTGGAAAACAAAAAAGTCAAATATAAGAGTGGATGCAGAAGC
Source organism: Vireo altiloquus (assembly GCA_013396875.1). Taxonomy (NCBI): domain Eukaryota; kingdom Metazoa; phylum Chordata; class Aves; order Passeriformes; family Vireonidae; genus Vireo; species Vireo altiloquus. The sequence continues at coordinate 196,777 of VZRF01011317.1, read as the reverse complement.
CCGAGCCAAGGAAGTGATAAAGGAGGACTATCAGAAACTGGGTCCAACAAAGTGAGTTGTAAAGTTGGGATGGAAATGAGAAAGAGATTAAGTGCGTTTGCAAATATCCTGTTTTAAGAGTGGAGGGCTGGGGGGAATGGAGTTTTTTAAAGAAAATTATACCTGTATTTCCACTCAGTCTGTTTGCAACCTGCTGAACTTTGCTTTTTGCCTCCTCCAGCCTCTTCACCATTGCTAGTGTGAATAATTGCAAATAGCAGCTTTGCACTCAAATCTCCGGAAGAACAACATTCCTATCACAGAGGGAATTCATGCTGGGTTGTTTAATTACTCTTTATGATTTTTCTACTGTAGGAACAAACCCAATTCTGTGTGTGTTAGGTGCTAACTAACACAGGCTGGATTTCAGAGGTTTGTGCATACCTGTCCTGCAAAGCAGGAGGCATTTGCTGAGAAGACTGGCAAATCAAATTATGGATGTAAATCAAATAGATTGTGGATATACTTTAAGAAATCTTGAAGCTCAGAGAAAGTATATAGGTCGGATCCATGCCATGGAACACATTCTTTATTTTTCTGATTAATTCCTTCAACTATGTTAGTCAAGCAAGGAAAGTAAAAGCTGGTACAAACTGCAATGATGGGGATTATATTTTGGAGTAAGCAGCAGAAAGAAACATGAGTTTTAGACTTCTGAGAAATGCCAAAAAAAAAGGGGGAAACAGGAAAAGCTGAGTATCTCTAGAAATCCAACCCTGGATATGTCCAACCATCCACTGATATTCTGGGCAGCCAAGGCTACTGAAGGCTGTTGAAACTGTAGGTTTTATCCTTAAATGGTCTGTGTTTCCCCATCTGTAAAATAATATTTTCATAGTCAGGGCAATGCTGTGAATATCCAGCGATGTTTGTGTTGTGCTATCGACATTGTAATTATTTCTGTTGTGTGGAACATGGAGTGGTTCTTCAAAGACAGCTCTCTGTGCCTGTGCTGTAAATGAAAGAAATTGGTTTATTTGTTCCATTCAGTACATTATCGAGCAGCCTGCAAAATGTCTCTGAAAGAATCAAAGTCCCACTTTGAGGTCTAGGAGTGGGGAAGTCCATTAAGCTGAGCTCAATCAATTTGATTAGCAACCCCATAACTAAAAATCAACTCAAGCAGCCTCTTCTCAAGAGCTTATATGCCCCTGCTTGTGCTCAGAGAGATTTTAAATAGAATTTTGAGGCATCATCTAGGTTAAATTTTAACTCCACTAGATACTTAGTGAATATTGCCTTTTACCCTGCAGTTTTCTGTGTGTCTAAGGGACAGTGTTTAGATTTTGACCTTGGAGGAATTTGTTCCTGCTGTCTTATGTAGGATTTGAAGCTCAGTCATCCTTTTGTACTGCTCGAGCTGCAGTGACACCATCCCTGGAGGGACATGGTGAGAAGAGTGACCTTGAGGAGCTGCTTGGCCCTTTCTCTGCCACACCCAGAGGGTCAGCCTTGCATCCAGCTGCTGTGGCATTCCTGATCTCCATCCCGCCTCTCCTTAATGCCTTCCAATAAGAGAGAATTGCTGGCAAACACCACTATTTGCAAATAGATTTACAATCTGCTCCAACGTTTCACTGTGGTTGTTTCTAGAAAATCAGCCTCACTTCTCAGCCAAGATGCTGCAGCAGGAGCTGGATACTCATCCTTGCTTGGATCCACCCCTTTAGCACATCAGCATTTTAAGCTCATTTCTTTTCATTTCAGGTTTGCAGAGCAGGCAATTTTCTTCTTCTTCTGCATGTTTGCAATCATGTTGTTCTCCAGGGATCCCAAATTCATTCCAGGTTGGGCAAGCTTGTTTGCACCAGGGTAAGACAATTTTCATTCCACTGTGCCATTCTGCAATAACATTTCCAAGTTATTGAGATTCCTGAGTTTCTGATTATATTGCTTGACACTGTTACTCAGGTTTCCTGGAATAAATTAAACTGAGTATCAAGTAGCAGAGCCAACTTTGTTTTTTCTGTCTCCTAGAGGAGGTGCATGAAGCCAGTGGGAATTTGGGATGTGTCTGCTTAGGCCATCCCTAGGGTTTAATGTTGGGAATGCTGTTAATAAGTATATTTACAGTGAAATACTGAGTTCTTTAGGCAATCCACCTGTTTCACTGGAGGTCTGAAGACTGAAAAGAGATGGCAGGAGTTGTTTCTAAATGTTATCCTGTCCGTTTGCCAAGTTTGTGTCCCCTGTGACATTCATACCTTGTGAGGATGAATAGATACAGCAGTTAGGGAATGCTAAAGCTCAGAGAGGGTGTTGTTATTTATTAAAGGAAGAGACCTTCATAGTTTTGTGAGTTTTTTTCAAATAAAACCCTAGATTAATAAATGATTCTTTAATATAGCAAAGTAGTTATGGACTTTTTCCTCATCAGTTAATAACTCCTTAAACCTAACACATGCTTAAGCTTTTTACTGGATGGCGCCTGTGTTTCACTTGAGAGTTGGAGCATTTGCAAAGTCCTCATATAAATAAGATGGTTTGGGCTCCGTCTCTCTTCCTCCCTGTGATAGGCTGAGGAAACTTGTCCTCATGACTCTGCAATCAGAACAACCAGAGCATCAGTGTGGAGGGGATTAGATCTTGGTTTTTACTTTTGTAGGGCAGCTTTTCTGGGGGGTTCACAGCCCGTCATAGAAATGTAGCTCGTCAGGGAATTAAAAAAGAAAACTGTGAACAAGGAGCATTGTTCAGACCTGATGGAAACTTGTAATCTTCTTTGGTAAATCTCTGTTCTCATAAACCTTGTAATTCTACAGGCTTGTGCTTCTTACAAGTGTTTCTGCTGCTTTTGCACAGGTTTATCTCGGATGCTGTTACTGGAATCACCATTGTGATTATACTGTTCTTCTTCCCTTCACAAAAACCCTCCTTCAGGTGGTGGTTTGATCTGAAAGGTGAGTAGCAGACTCCTCCAGGCAGGGTCTCTGTGCTTGCCTGTGTCCCAGCAGGGCAGGCATGGGGCAAGAACTGAGGCTCTCCCCCCTCGGCCCTGCAGCAGCAGTGCTGGCTGTGGGGAGCAGCGTGGCTCGAAGATGCTGTTTGATCCTAAAGAGGCTTCTTTTCTGAGGTACCAGCAGGGGCTGAGCAGTCACTGCCCTGCTGCTGATGGCAGGAATGACTCAGTTGCTCCCAGAGCAGTCAGGGTTGATGCCGTGGTGGGGTGAAGTGACCTGAAATGGGTGTTCATTTACCATAGCAAACCTGATTGTGGAACAGAGGTTTGTCTCACTCCCCTTTTAGGGGAACATTGACCTCTGAGAGGGCAGGGCTGGGTTAGTTGTCCATTCTTAGATATAGGTGCTCTTCCTCCGTTTCTAGAATGATTTAGAATTTGAACTCCTAAAGCCCAAACTCTCCCACAGGTTTGGAAGTCTTGGGTTGGTCCTCTTGAGTAGAAATGAAATACAAATTTTAATTCATAAGCTGCTTGGAATAAGAGATGGCTGTAATGTGGAGAAGTATCCGATGAAGGCCCTTTGTGGATGATGGAGTGTTGCCTGGGGTCTGTGGGAACAAAATACCAGCTGCTCTGAGTCATGCACATTTGTTGTGTTGTCCATACACAGGAAGATGTTTAATCAGGCCTCCTGTGGATAAAATATGTGCCCTTTTTCAACAGAAAGTTTCAGTCCCATTAGTGCATCCTTCCATACTAAGAAGTGACTTTCGGGGGAGATGAGCTCTCTGCTATAAAACTCACTGGCTGTTGAATGACAAATGGAAAATTAATAACATCTTTATAATTCAGATGGCAGAAAATTTCCTCCTTCCATGGACCCCATCCATTGAAGACAATGTTTATATCTGTTACGGAGAGAAAATTAACCTGATATTAAATATTAAATCAAGAAAGCCTCAAAGAAAACTTTAATGCTATAATTTTATTTATTTTTTTTTTACATCTGATACTAAGTTAAATGTTCCTTTAACTCAAGACAGTCTTTGTGTGAATTTGATCAGCAACTCATGGTCAGTGAGCTTCAGCACTGCTGTCAGACTCGTGGTATCACTCTGTCAGGCGATGGCTGATGCTTCTCTCCAGGTGGGTGTTTGACACAGGCCTTTGCTCTGTTTCTAGCACCAAACACAGAGACCCAGCCCTTGCTGACTTGGAGGAAGGCCCAAGAGACAGTGCCCTGGAACATCATCCTGCTGCTTGGAGGAGGCTTTGCCATGGCCAAGGGCTGTGAGGTGAGGCCCACAGAAGTTGCTATGTGGCATCATCCTGCCCAGCAGGGTTGGATGTTATCAGGGTGTCACTTGGTGTTCTCATTTGGCTTTGGAAAACTTGTATCAATGGAGTCATCCCACTCAAAGGACATGTTTCTCAACTCCAAGTGACAACAGTACACAGCAGATAACTAAGGAGGTTACAAAGCTGCTTGCTGTGAGACACCCCGAGGGCAGGTTCTAGTAGAGGATCACCTTCCCTGCAGGGATGCAGGAGGATGACTCCCATTTTTGCTCTCCCCTTCTGCAGGAGTCTGGCTTGTCTGTGTGGATAGGAGGCCGTCTGCATCCCTTGGAGGGTGTGCCACCCCCAGTGGCCGTCATCCTCATCACGGTTGTCATCGCCTTGTTCACGGAGTTTGCCAGCAACACTGCCACTATTATCATCTTCCTGCCTGTCCTGGCAGAGCTGGTAAGGTCATCCCATGGCAAGACCAGCTTGTCCTCTGCCCCCTCCTTGCCCTGCCTCCTGGGTGGGCAGGTTTGTGTTGGGTCTGGGACAGGCACTGGGCAGTTTTCCTGCTCCTGGCTCTTCAAAACCCTTGGGAGCAACAAGCTCTGTAGCATAACATGGACACTGAAGGATAACAGTCCTTCAGACTTTGTTGTGAGATATGTGATTATTGAGCACAGAGTGTGGGATAGGGCTCTGCACACTCCACTGGCTATCTGCATCCTTTGATTCATCTGTTGGCAGCTTGAATCCCCAAGGTGCAATTTCTGTTCCTTTCTGGTTTTCCAGGCCATTCGTCTGAAAGTAAATCCCCTCTATTTAATGATACCAGGAACTATAGGATGCTCCTATGCATTCATGTTGCCAGTCTCAACACCTCCCAACTCAATTGCGTTTTCCTCTGGACATTTGATGGTTAAGGATATGGTAAGTACCTTTAGATACATAAAATGATGAAAAACAATCAGTGTGAGTGTTTAAAGAAGGGATTTTTTTTTATTTTTAGTACTTCAATATGTAGTAAAGTGAGAAGACAGGAGTATCAACAGTATTTGAAGGCACAGGATGGAAGGAGCTCCTATGAAGCTGAATATTTGGAGCCACCATGGCTCTGAACAGTGAAAAAAGTGGTCTTGCATGTGATCAGCATCCCCCAGCCCTTGGTCCTGTCCTAGTGTCAGCAGCTCAACTTTCATAGTTTTCTGAATGCAGGAAAAGTTCCCCAGCTCAGTGAAATAAAGCTTATGAGTAAAATTAGGCTTAGTCCCAGTTCCTGCTCACATTCCTGAGGCTAAACAGATGTTAAAGTTTTTGATGGATCAAAGCTTGGTAAGCAGCTGCAGAATGGCCTTTGTGGCTTTAAGCCTGCTTAAGATGTTGCTAATATTAACAGCCATTAAGCCTTCCATTTTTGTAATGTTTGCATTCAAATAGCTTCATGCTTCACATGCTGTAGATGTCCAGTCTAAACAGCTGTCTTTGTATTTCTTTTGTAGGCAAGAACTGGGTTGCTCATGAATCTTATGGGAGTTCTGCTTCTTAGCTTGGCTATGAACACATGGGCCAAGAGCATCTTCCAGCTGGGGACCTTCCCTGCCTGGGCCAACATCCATGCAGAAAATGCCACCTCACTTGTGACAGCTGTAGAAAATGTCACTTTAAGTGCACTAAATAAAATATGAACAAAGCCACCCCCGGGGAAGGACTCACTCACTTAGGACTGGGGCACTGGAATCATCAGAGTTTGCCCAGGAGGAAAAGCCACGTGGCCACTCACACTGTGTGGGACCTTCTGGTTTAATTTTATTTGTAGAAATCCCGGTCAGTGTCACCACATCCACTTGTTATTTTCTCTGGAGACCTTTCCCCACCTTCTGCAGGTACAAATCCGACTCTCCCAGAGACCTTCTGTCATAGGTGGTTGTTAACTGGACAACCTGTAAGCATGGAGCATCTTTGGGTAGATGCCTGTCCCCCCATGAGAGCTGGCGAGCCTCGCTGCTCTAGCTTCTGATACCCTACCTCGTTTTGGAGAGCAGCCCTGGGAACAGGGTGGAGGCAACTGGATTATTTATGTGCAACCCAATGTGAGTGAGCGTATCAGAATCTGGCTGGGGAGAAGGTGGCGTGGCCAGGTGCTTCTGGCAGGGTGTGAGGAGGGAGTCTCATTGCCAGCTCGTGAGTAATTCTCTCGTGGAGGATGAAGACTATTTTTAGGTTGGTGTGTGAAGGGATGACTCGGGAGGTGTGTTGGTAGGACTTGGTGCATTGCTCCATGCTTTGGAAACTGGAAGGCCACAGTTTGTTTCCAAACATGTTCGATGTTTTGAAAACCTGGGACAGCGATTGCTGCCTGGTTCTTTGCACTGAGTACACGGATGGGGTTTGGGACCAAATTAATTTCTGACGTAACTTTGGACATCGGTGGTGCTTCACCGTTGGTAAATGTGGCCAGTCTTAGGTTTGTGAGATTGACTCACTCACAAATGACCCGCTGAGTCACAGGTCAGTGGACAAGTTGCATTGGAATATTATTGAAATTTCTTAAAAATAGGCTTTGATTCTTAACGTCTTTTTAAATCAGATTGCTTGGGTACTTTCAATGAAAGCATTGCAAATTGACTGTGATTTTAATCACCATTTTATCCGATTATTTTTATTTTATTTTCTGTAAGAATCTAAAGTATTAAACTTAAATCATCAGTCATTGAAATAGATGATTGAATGATAAAGGATCTGATTCTTGTTTTATGGAAGGTGAGTAACTGGATCCCTGTTCTGGGACAGTTTTCTCTGACAACGTAAACTAGTGGAGCTGACAAAATGAACTGGCCTGGGGTAGGGATCCAACACATCCCCCCTGCTCCTGTGCTGCTGATAAACCCCCAGGGCCGGGTGGGAAGGCTGGCAGGGAGGTGTTCACCAGCCACAGCTGCTGCTGCAGGGGTTACCCTATGGGGGTTACCCTGGGGTTGTGTGGCAGGTGGGGACTCGAGGGGGTTGAACCAAAATTGCCAAAACCAGTTGAATGTGGAACTTTGATCAATCAAGTTAAAAAAAAAAAAAAAAAACCAAAAAAACCAAACCCATAATGTTCAAACAAAATCCTTAATGATTGTGGAAAATTTAAAATAAAGCACGTTGGTTAGCACATCACATGGTCCTGTTTGCTCTGTAGATTGAGGGGAGAAAAGCAAAGCTCAAGCCTCCCAGTGCTCCAGCTTCATCCCTGATTTGAGCAGTGGCTCCCCAGGAGGGCAGCACAGTCCTGTTGAAGCAGGGGAGCAATGGGAAAACAAACCCCTGGCCCAGCATCTCAGGGCTGCTCTGCTAAAGAGCCTTTGAGCACACCCCAAATCCCTGTTCTGCTTGGCTGGGCTGGGTTTGGGCGCTGTCGTTCTGCTTGGATGCTCCTCATCATGCCTTAGCAGAGATGGGCTGAATGGGAGGGGAAAATTGCTCCCTGCAGTTTGCTTTTACAGCCAGCTGTCCATGAACAGCACGGGATTGCTGTCCTGGGCCAGGGAACAGGGAGCAGGGAACAGAACAGGCTGTGCCCGCAGGCGCTGCAGGAAGGAGCCCTGCAGTCCCACTGCCCTGAGCTGCTGCTGCTGCTGCTGCAGGGGATCCTCGTCAGCCACTGGGACAGAGCTGCCTCTGCCCCTGCAGCCTGGAAAACAGACAGCAAGGGCTCTGGGATCATCCAGTTCCGAAAGGTAACATCCAGTCCAGCTCCAACACTGATGCTGGGGTCACAGGTTTGTTTACGGTCTCGGCTCCAACTTGGTGCATCCTCGGTGATCGAATCCAGAATGGTTTTCCTCAGGCTTGAAAGCAGAGCTGAGACCACAGAGTTTGTGCAGAAGTCTCCAAAAATCACTTCCAGTGTCCTGGCTTGCCTTGGCACTGTCTATCCAGGGATCAGGAAGTGTTTCACAAATGCAGCCATGGCAGGTTTGTGATATCTGGGCCAATGTGAGAAACTGAGGCAGAGAGGGCACCAGTGACTTATCCAAGGTCCACAACGAGGCCTTGGCACACCTGGGAAAGGTGTAAGAAGCACCTGTATCCTAAACCTCTTTAGTCCAAGCTGTTTGCCAGCTCTGTCAGAAGCCCCTGTGTTTCCCAGGGCTCCTCAGAGGATCTGATTTAAGGCATGTGGACAGCAGCATTACTTAATTCTGCTCTTTTATACCCAGGCATCTGTGAGAGCTGGACTAGTCTGGCATGCTTGAGTTTTAATTTATTTAAACAGAGATTTTAAGATTTAGTGTTTCTGGGGTTCAAAGGTGAACAGGCCTGCATGAATAATTTCTGATTCCATTTGCTGCTGCTTGTACTAAGATTTGCCAAAAGCAGCTTTTAATGGCAAGTCAACCCCATTAGTCTTGAAGGGTCTGTGATATGGGTAGAGATATGAAAATTCCCAGGAAAGGGTATTTCAAATTCTCTAGTAACCTTCTATGACTTTGACTGTGTTATTTTAAAGGAACTTTGCTTGCCTATGCACCATTTTTCCAGGAATGTAAAAATCCAACAACCATCACAAAAGCCATTCACATTAGCAGCCTCCTTGTGAATTTTAATTAACAGGAAATGCCACTCACGCATTGAAATTCAACATCCAGAATATCTCTGCTTTACTCCTTTGATGTTCCCCATCCAGTCCTGGACCAACATCCATATGTTCTCCTGAGACACTCGGAGGAAAATAATTTTGGTTTATTTACAGTAGGAAAGCATTTTGTCGTCGTCTTTTATCCCAGAAGCATTCGAGTTGCTTTACAAACTGTTCACACGGAGGAGCTGCTCTGTGGGTGCTTACAGCAGGGAGTGATTCCAGAGCTGTGCTCGTCAGTTTGCACTCAGCAGCGATGCTGGAATTTCAGGAGAGGCAGGGAAAGATTAATGAAACAAATGGAAGTCCAGCATGATAGGGAATTCAGCTGTTACAGGTTAGATAGCCTTGGTTCCCTTATCACATTTATCCCTCATCAGTCACTGAAAGGATATTGCTGGGATTTTCCTATATTTCTATAGTAGTAACCTAAGCTCTGGCTCTGTGTTACTGTAAGTTGTTAATTTGTGTGTGATTTTAGCAAGCAACCACCCACCCCTAATTGGTTAATCCTTCCCACACCCTCAATTCCTCGAATGGGCAGAATAACATGATCCACAGGTGCTGATGTTACTGCCACAGAGAATTGTCTTCAGACCTAAATCATTCTATTTTAGCCCTTCTTTCTCCAGTCATCTTCTAAAACTGTGCAGTTCATTCCCCCCACAGCTTACCTGGGGCACAGTGTCACCATGACCAGGTTACAGTGTCACCACAGGTTGAACTTGCAGGTGTCTTGGCACAGACCCACCCTGAACACCTCAGTCTGCACTCAGAACTGAGTTTAAAACCTCTGTGCTGGTGGGTACAGGCTCAGTCCTCATCCCTGCTCCGAGTGAAGCCAGGCTCTGCTTGATGCCAATGGAATCCTCTGCTGCCTCATAGTTCCAGCAAGCTGCTCACAGGCATGTGGGGCTTGGTTTCCTCCTGTACTGCTAAAATGTCAAAATTGGTGAGGTTAGAAAATTTTAGAGCTTGAGCTCTACAGAGACTGGAGCTTGTCAAGAAAGCAAATCCCCTTTATACCATCTGGAAATCGCACAGGGTGGGAAAAGCCACCTTGGACCATCCTGGGAGGACATAGTGTTCCTCCTTATCTTCATCTGAGTTTTTCTCAGAACTCTCCCAACCACAGGGTACTTTTTTTTTTTTTCAGAACCAAAATGAGCCAGACCTCAGGGTCCTTGAGCAGTGTGACCACAAGATGTCACAGTTGCTTCATTGCGATGCGTGGTCCTGCCTTTCCCGTGTCCCAATCCTGCCCCTTGCCCACTCCCAGCCATTACCTGCTGTTCTCCAGGTATTCCCTAGGAACACACACGCTGATATTTGAGGGTTTTGCTGCTGTGTTTTGTTCGTTGGGGTTTTTTTTTTGGCAAACCATACTTATTCATTGTGTTCTGGGGAAGGTTAGGCATTTATGTTTCTAGCTCATTTACAGGTAGTTCAATCAAAGTTACCCCAGGTTTATGCCCTTGCTCTAGGTCCAGCCAGCAGAGAACAATTTTGAGTTGAGCCAGAGGAAAAAATCTCACTGCAAACGCTTCTGGTGCTGCCAGAGTTACTGCTCAGTGTCCCCACAGACCTCAGGTGCCTTTGCCAGATGATGTAGCAGACTCAGAAAACACCACGATGCTGTGGACTTGAGAGGGTTTTGTTCTTCATAGCCTATTGCTAAATTTATTTTTTTTTTCTGCCCCAGAAAGCTGCCTGCATAGCCTGGATGGGGTCCCAGGGGCTGATGCTAAGATCAGTTCACTCTGAAGTAGAGCAAGAAAGGAGTTTAGTCGTAGGAGAAGCTGATGAGGCTTGCAGGATCCAGCTATGGGTCTTTTGGGTTAGTCCCTTATAGTGTGCACATTGAATTCAAGACCTAATTCATGGCCCTTGCAAGCAATTGCTATGGATGCTCCAAACAAACAGCACTTTCTTTCCCGCCCGCCTGGCTGGTGCCTCTTCCCGGCTGGAGCCAGTCAGAGTTTCTCATCCGGCCTCTGAGCTCCGGGGCACGGGGGAAAGCTTAGCTCCACCAGCCACACGGCAAAAACAAAACCCCCAGCTACAAAGCGGAGCTGTTGAGTGGAGCAGCCAGGGCACGAGGGACCTGGTGCCTGCAGGAAGGGCAGAGGGAGCAGGGAGAGGTTTGCTCTGCCTGTCGTGCTCGTCATTCCTTGTCCTCCAATGCCTGCCACTGCCGCGGGGTCCAGCCATGTCCCCTGGGGAAGGTGCTGCTCTCCCACCTCTCTCTGGAGGGCAGAGCCCCACGTGCTTTGTCCCCAGGGGTGGCCGGGACAGGGCTGACCTCCAGCCCTTTGCCCTTTCCCACCCAGGGGAGCATGAGAACATCCCAGGGGCCCTGCAGTTCCCAGCCGGCAGGAGGGCTCGGCATGGGACAGCCCATAAGGGATGGGCTCAGCGGCAGCTGGGTGAGCTCTGTCACATTTGCCCACAAATGGTGGCTTGGCGTGAGAGCGTCTGGCCAAGGCACAGGTGTGGTGGGAGCCAGGGAAGGCTCCTGTAATCCCCGAGCTCATAACTGAGGAGCAAACACCATGGTCGCTTCTCACCTCCAGGTGAGCAGGTTTGGTGGCTGGAGCTCTGTGCTGGGCTCATCCTGTGGGCCGGGCAAGTTGGTCCCCTGGGGACTGCACATCCTGGCCTGTACATCTGGGAGCTTCTCAACAGTTTGGGAATCCTGACTGCGGCTGGGTTTTCTCTGCAGTGGATTTGCTTGCTACAGGGCATTCAGAAAGGTTCAAGTTTGAAACGTCCTCTTGCTCAACTAGGACTGTGAGATGAGCCTCGAAGCTGCTTGTGAGCCCTGCACACAGTTTCAGCAGGGAGTAGCAGCCTTTCAGAACAGATGAGCAGTTACCAATGCGTTTGCTGGATTCTGCTGTGCCCTTTGTGCCATGGCTGATGTCTGAAAGAGGAAAAGGTCCCTTTCTCTCTGAGAGAGATGCCAGCCCTGCTCGCTGCTTGCTGGTGGGCAGTGTGAGGAGTCATCTGATTTCCCCACAAGGAATGATGACACCCCAAGTTCCATATGATCCTCGTTCCATCTTTGTCAGCCCATGTGTCACTGACTCATTTTTTTTTCAGCTACGTGTCATTAAATTAAGCCTTCTCTGCAATAACAGTAAGAGCAGAAGTGTAAAGCCCGAGCAGTGCTGAGCATCTTGGCACTGTTCTGTAGTGCTGTTATTCCCTGGGCTTCACTCATCAGTTCTTGTACACTGCAGGAATTGCTGGTGTTGATGATCTGAACTACCTTAAAACATCTTGGTTTTTGAGTCCTGGCTCTCTGGTGCTGCCTTGGTTTCCTATCCTGCCTCTCCTAACAGCCACATCCAGGATCCTCTTAGAGCAGTAAGACACTGAAACATGGAGAGTTTTTGGGCAAGTTTGGGGCACCTCACTGCCACTGGGTACGTAAAATCAGCTTTAATCCCTCTCTTTCCCTCTGTCTTGATAGCTGTTGTATGGCTTTTCCACAGAAAACCTCCTTTGCTCACTAAAACTGTTCCCCAAAGGATAGCTGAGGCTGCTGTCAAGTGGGAGAAAGGGATTGCCTGGCTGGATTTAACCCTGGGGACAGGCTCTTCTCTCCAGGTTTCCGGAGAGTCACTCCAGATGTAAAGCCTGAGAAATTATACTCTTTCCCAAATGTTTGTTTCCATTAGACATTTAAATAGCTTTATGGGACATTTCATCCTGTCTGTAGTGGCCAAATTCTTCTCCTCAGAGATTTCCTCTGGCACTGCAACTTCAGTGTGAAACTGATTTCTCTGTTTGTCACCCTTGAACATGTAGCTTTGTATTTGGCCTCCTCTTAAGATGCAGGGAGAACACCACTCAACTGCCTCTTGTCCATGTGACACCTTTTAAATACAGAGCTGATCTAACAATTTCAATAGAAGCCATCAGCCTCCTCGTTCTCCCTCCAACATCCTCTAAATAAGCACTAAAGCCTCAACCACTGCCAACAAGGTGATCCCTCAGAATTATTATCCCTCAGAAATAGATCCCTCAGACTCTATTAGGGTTTTTATAAAATAGCACAATGCTTCCCTGTGCTCGCATTAATAGAGGAGCACTTGCATCGTACTTAGTACTTATTTTTCAAGAAATGCCTTGAACTTCCCTGTCCTGCTGCTTCCAGGGGAGGTCTCAGCCCCAGCTACTCGGGGAAGTTAGCAGGGAAGTAGAGAAGGGTGAGACCAGAGGCACTCAGAGGAGGACATTGTAAAGCCAAGTAAGTGACCACCTCAAGAAAGCTCCCTAATTAGTGTTTAAGAACTTCCTCTGCCAACACCCAGGAACTTGTTTTTTTCCAGGATGAGAGCCCGTGTCTACTGCGAAGACCTTCTGCTCCCAAAGGTGCGCAGAACTGTGGCACAGCTGTGGTGGATTTACTCCAAACCTGTCCCAGCAGATGGCAGAGAGCTGTGCACCTTGTTTCTGCAGTGTTCCTGCATCACAGCAGTGATAGGAGGCCTCTTCTACAACTGGATGTTTGCTTCCCTGGAGTACTCCTGGCGCCTCTCCGTTGCCATGGCTATCTCCTTCAGTCTGCTCCTTCTCCTGACCCTCCTTCTGGTGCATCCTGCCCGCTGTGTCTTCAGCATGATCATGCCCACATTAGGCACCAAACAGGGCCGGAAGCTTCTCTTCTCAACCTGCATCATGATCGCAGTGGTGAACATAACACCCAACATCATAAGCAACATTAAAACCATACTGCAGGTTGTTAAGTGCATCTGCAAGAACTCCTCTGACAGTCTTCTGAACTCAACTGCCCTGCTGGAGAAAGTTTCCTGGGAGTTTGGGGATGCAATCCAAGAAACCGTTCATTCCATTTATAAGCCTATGAATGGACATTTTCGCTTTTCATTGCTTCATAACAGCTCCTTGATTTACCAAAAAATGCACCTTGCGGGTGAGAAAATTAGCAGAGAGTTCTTGTCTGTTGAGGTACTGGTCAGAGACTCTATACGAGTAGCCAACAGACTGGCTGCAGGTTTCTTCATGCTCTATCTCTGTTTTGAGTCCACCTGGTATTTGAAAAATTATCTCACCAACCTCCACTTTGACAATTTTTACCTCACCAAGAAGCTGGAGCGTTTAGCCGTGGACAGAAAAGCAGCTCATCTGCTGGTGGGCTCATCCAAAAAACTCATCCGACCAACAGGCTTGAAGCTGTCCTGGGAAGAAGTGGTGCTGTGCCTCGTGCAGGCCATGCTGGTCACCGTGGCCCTGATGCTGATGCTGGTGGTCGTGGCCATGGACCACTTTGCTTTCAGCGTGGCAGACGTGGCAGTGAGAAGGGCAGCTGAGTTCTCTGCGGTGTCCGTCAGCCTCAACATCAAATACAAGGTCAGTGCTGGGGTGTCCTGCCCTGCCCTGCCCTGTGTGGGGACCCCACCCTGTGTCACTTCAGGGAGGTGGTGGTGGGGATTGCAGTCTTTGTGCCCTTATTTACACAATCCTGACTTCCCTCCCCAGCAGCCAGCTGGGTGAGAAACAGGCTTTGGGACAGGAGGCGGTGGCACAACCTCAGGTACTCCTTCCTGTGGATCAAATAGCAGCAGACTAACACTCCAAATTTCAGCTTCTTGGGAGCTTGGAGGGGAGCAAATAGTGCTGCAAAGACACTGCTTGCACCAGTCTGGTGTCCCTGTCTCCAGGTCCCTTCCCTAAGCAAGGTGGAGGAATGAGGGTCCCTTGGACACTGTCCCTTCACTGCAGAGTGAAGGCAAGTCTGAAAGGAAGGGGGCAGCTGATGAGCACCAAGGATGTCTCCTCAGCCTATTGAATGGGCTGTTTCTTCAGCATAAATCCCTGCTTGCTGGCTTTGTGTCACCCTCTGCAATCCTTTCCTCAAACCTCCCCAGTTTCTATTTCTGTATTCTTTGGCTTGGTGTTTTAGGTTCCCTCTTCTGCCACACAGCCTGCCTCTCTCCCCAGCCCTAGGACCCTTAGTGCAGATACCTGCTTATGATGGATTTACAGGAAAATAATCAGGTCTTAGAAAAAGCCTCTAATATTCAGATATTCAGCCACTAATACCATGATCTGGATGATGTCTTTCACCATAAATATCAGATAGTGAATGCCTGTTATGATCTCTGCAACAGTGGATGAAGATATCAGAGAGGACTGGGTCTCACCATTCCCAGTACTCAGTGCCTGCACATCACACTGTTATTCAGCCTGAAGTGTTCACACTCTTCAGTGTCCTTCTCTTAATGCTGTAACAGTGATTCCACACCCCAGGCTGATGTTTCTGTAGTAACCAGTTGATTTTGGTTTCTTCATACCCCACTTACCTATTAACTCTCCCTATTTCAGGTTGAAATAGGGATCATGCAGTTTATATTCAAAGTATTGGGGGTTCCTTCCGAGGAATTACCACTCGGGGACTTCGACAGGACCTACCACCATCATCTGGTCTTCAGCTCTGCCCACTGCAGGATCAGCCCCCCCACGCCTCCCAACCCCTCTGTGCTGCTCGTTGTGGGGCTGCTCTTCTGCATCCTCTATGCCACCGTGTTCCTGGAGACCTACGCTCGCCGCCTGTGCCGGGAAATCGCAGCCTCCTTCTTCCCGAGCTGGGAGGAGGAGCGAGTGCTTCACCTCTACAGGAAACTGTCCAGGAGGCACAGGAAGGAGAAAAACTGTGTGAAGGGTGCTTTTGGAAATCAGGATGTCTGACATCACAGCACAGGCTTCTGCCACAGGATCATATATTTAATTTTCCAGAGTTAGAGAACTGTTTGGAGCCTGGGGAAGAAGTTGAAATGTCACATTTTTTGCATTAATTTGAGAAAAATAGGCTACATTTCCTTTTCTTTTTTAAATATCTAGAAAGTCTAGAGTCAGATGTTGCAGGAATGGTGGGAGATGGCTCATATGACTTGGGCATGTCTGCAGCATTAGGCAAAGACATCTGGGAAATACATGGGAGGTGGGGTCAGAGAGGAGCTCACTTACCTTCTCCACCGCATCCAGGCTGGAAGAAGTACACACTTCCTTTCTTTCTTAAGTTATACCTTCAGCCAACAAAAAAGGGAACTCATTTGACTTGATTAATTTAATTTTCAATGAGTTTTTCTTTCAATTTTCATGCACAGAAACCTGGGTACACTGGATAAATTTAGAAGATAGTTTATTCACCGAAGAAATTGTGACTTCAACCTGCTGAAGTAAATTTAAGACCAATATGACCGTATGGGCATGGGTGGTGGTGGAAATCAGCACATGAGGACTTTACAAAATCTCTTAAAAATGGCTGTTCAAAATAAAATATAAATAAAATAGCTGAAGGACCTCAGAAGAGAATGAGAACAGTCAATAAAGGTAAATTTGGGTGTCACCCTCTTTTCCCAAGTAAGAAATGATAGGATGAGAGGAAACAGTCTCAAGTTGTGCCAGGAGAGGTTTAGATTGGATATCAGGAAAAATTTCTTCAAGGTCTATCAAGCACTGGCACAGGCTGCCCAGGGCAGTGGTAGGGTCACCATCCCTGGAGGGCTTTAAAAGACACGTAGATGTGGCACTTGGGGACACAGTTTAATGGTCCCTTGGCAGTGCTGGGAGAATGGTTGGAGTTCATGGTTTTAAATGTTGGGTTGCTTCAAACTCAGAAACGACATTATTGTATCCAAAGAACAAATACATCACTTGGGCAGCATCTGAAATTTGTTATTTTTGATAGGCAGAT
Organism: Vireo altiloquus; assembly: GCA_013396875.1. NCBI lineage: Eukaryota > Metazoa > Chordata > Aves > Passeriformes > Vireonidae > Vireo > Vireo altiloquus. Next base: position 180,208 of record VZRF01011317.1, on the reverse strand, counting down.
TGGGCACCTCTGTAAGGGCAGGAGCCAGAGGAGAGGGAGATAAATCCCTGCCAGGTTAAAAACTAACCAACTTCACAGCTTCATTTCCTCGAAGCATCTCTGCTGTTTTCCTCCCTTCTTCCATTAAAGTCTTCATTAAGCTAATTATTTGACATAATGCACCTCAATGAGATTAAATGACAGAAATTAAGTGGTAGCTGCTGCCAGATGCACCAAAATTTCTCATCTTCTGAGGCACTTGAAACAAGTATGTTTGGATTATATTTTTTTAAGCATCTCTCTGACAAAACCCTGGTGAATTCATCTCCCTAGGTTTCTTAATGCCCTGCTGTTCTGATGATTAATCCAAACACATTTATGCCTCTACAGCGACAGGAGGCTTTGTCATGGTGTTTCTGTAGAAAATGCCCTGTGCTCTACTGTTCGGGTGAAAGCAAAAAGATTTCCACTGAGTAGCCAAAATTATCTGGGGCTGGGGATTCAAATAGGTGGGAGGAGAAGAGAGAACCCCTTCAGACACAAACCGTCCAAGCAGCATGTGGTCTTCCAACAAGAACAACTCGATCTTTTTGACATTAGCCATGTTGTCCCTTGTGCCAAATTGGGCTGTCATGCTTCCCCCAGGCAGGGGAACTGGCAGGAGGCAGAGCTGCTGGAAATTGCTCTGCTCTCCTGAGAGGCATTGTTGCTCAGCCAGATAAAGGTGTGACAAAACAGAATTACAATTGTAGGGCTGAATTGCCCACTGGAGGGGTGAGCTGCCTTGTCAGGGTTTGCTTGAATGATGCATCAGAGAAATGCTGAACAGATTAACCAGCAGGAAACGTTAATTTATTCACGTATTTTTTATTAAGTAGGACCAATATAAAAGCCTCGTTATTTGCTGAGGGATTTTCGTCCCTCAGAGCCCCTCCACACTCACACCTCATTCCTGCTCATTGTGGCTCTCATTGCTTTTGTTTTCACTCAGCCCATCCCTCCCACCCCAGAGGCAGGAGGAGATGGGGAGCAAGGCTTTGTCCTGTGTCACTGTCAGTCGGGTCCTGAGTGTCCACCTCCTCCGTGGGGAAAATCCCTGCTGGTCAGTGCTGCTCCTGCTTTCCACTCATTTGCTGTCCCTGACTGCAGGGAAGTTTCACCTTCTGGCTTCTGGGTTTGGATATCTGTGAACTTGAGAGTTCAGGGTCAGAGGTTTGTGTGCAAGGAGGCAGAGGCAGGGCTGGAGCGCTCTGAGGGATCTGGGGAGCATTTGGTGATGGGCACCAAACCTCCTTCTCTTGCTCATTGGGGCCAATGCCAGCCCCTGATGCTGTGGCCCTGCTGCCAGGAGCTTGTCACTCACTCAAATCTGCTTCAGCTGCCACCAGTGGAGATGTTGCCCTGGATCTGTGTCCACAGCTGCCATTTCCCCCAGGAGCTGCCACCACGTGTGGACCTGTCAGCCTGGCAGGACACACGGGGTGAGCCGGGCAGATCTGCTTGCCTGGTTTCTTCTTTGCACTTATCGAGGCTTGAGGCTTCTTAATTATCTAGAGAAAAAATTTAATCACAAGAGAGAAAGGCCCATGGGTTGCTTTTTCCTCCACCAGTGCAACAAAGCCAGGGGACAGAAAGACACTCGCACACAGGACTAGTTCTACCCTGAAGCCCCTGATTCCCTTGGAATTTTGTGGTCTGTTTTAGAGAAGGGAGGGAGGTGAACTGACTCCGTTTCCTCAGCCTTGGGTATATTAGGTAAAATATATGCTAAGTTCCTGCTTATGGCTGGCTGGCAGGCAAGAATGAATGGCCTTAATATTCTGAGGTGTGAGTGTAAATAATCCAGCTCAGACAGTCCCTAGGAAAGATCTCATTCATAGTCACAAATCTGCATCTACCAGAGCAGGCCGGCAAGCAAGGAAAAGCCTCTCTCCAGAAGTACTTCCTGATTTTTAAGCAAACTCCATTTTTACTGCATTTATCCTATCTATAGTATTTGTAAATTCCATTTTTTATTGCACTTACCCTATCTATAGTATTTGCACTGTGATTGCAATGGAGAAGAGACACCTCCATGCACCAAATTTTAGAAAAGGAAATATTAATGGACATAAATAAAAGCAAAAAAAGCTACTTTATAGCACTGTGCATATAATTCATAGTGAGGGTTTCCCAAGTCCTTTAAAATGTAGATTGTGTCAGGTTTTCACTCTGAACTCAGTGCCTCACATTTTGCAATAGAAAATTTCCATTATGAAGTTTGCCTTCAGCCTGCAACACAAACAGTGGAAATGAGGTAGAAGCATCACTAGTTATCCCAAAAGGTTGCTAAAAGCTAGAATGTGGGTATAGAAGCCAATCCTCCAGGCTCGTTTCTTGGTCCCCTGATTTCCAGAACTCCAAGCACGTCACTGATTCTCACTCTTCAGGTACTCAGAGAAGCCCTGAGATGTGTGACTTCATCAGGAAACTCCAGGGGTTCACAGGATAACATGGGCACCTTGAGGAGATGCTGAGGAAATGGAGTCAGTTCACCTCCCTCCCTTTGCAGCCCTTCCCAAGGACCGAGGCAGAGGCAGTTCTGTATTTCTTTGCTGCTGAGTAAAATATTTAATTGCCAGAAGAGATGTTTTCAACACACAAATTTGACATAAAAAAGTACCAGGATTTCACACATTTCTTACTTAGATGATATTCCAGTCTAATATTCTGTAATTCCTCATCCTACCTGAAGCAGCTGCAGAGATACTTTCATATCCAAGAAGGGAGAGAAGCCAATTCTGGGAATTTATTTCCCAAGAGATTTAAAATAAAAAGGCCAGTGGTCTGACTAGTCAGGGGTGATCCACAGCTTGGATGAGAGGTTTTCCTTTGAAATGCGTTGAGAAATAGCCAAGTTGAAAGGCTGAAAGCTTTCTCTTTTGCATTAGGAATTGTGCTGTTCAGACAACAGAGTGGGAACTCTCTGAATTATAGGAAGGAGCAGGTCAAGCCGAGGCTGTGGCTGGGATGGGATGAATCACATCTTCCTTTTACCAGGAGAGGGAAGAAATTGTTCCATGTGCCCAGTGCTTGGTGCTCTGCACTGCCAGGGCATCAGCAATGACAGGTTCACAGGAAGGGAGGGAGGGAGGAACTTTGGTCTCATCTAGACCTTTCCTAAAAATAGATGCCTAAGACCATGTGAGTTTTGTTCTCTCAGGAGCAGCTGGTGATGCATGTGTGGTCCTGGGCTCTGTGAGAGGTGAGTATGGTGCTCTGGATGGGGCTGATGGGAGGAAGGAGCTTTCTCTGGCATTAGAAAAAATTCCTCTAAGAGCAGGGAGGGACTTGCCCTCTGTCTGGACACTGCAGTGAGCAGTGCACACAGGAAAGACTGAAAAAATATTTGAAACCACAAACGGGGTGGAGGCTCCTGAGCAACAAGAGCTACTGCAATTTCACCATCTGCTGTTTCGGACTAACCAGAGCAGCTCTGAGGAGTGAAGGCAGATGGATCAGAGACATATTTTTGGGGGGAAGATCTGCAGCAGCAGGACCAGAGAGGCCAGCTTTAGTCAGGCTTTTTCTGTCCTTTTGTGCCCATGACAGCTGTGTAGGGCGCAGTGGGGGAGTTCAGTGATGAAGAACTTTACAGACACCAGTTCCAGTGTTTCCTGGGTGTTTCCATCAATGCTGACTACAGACTTGGAGCATTTTATCACCCCATTTTGCCACACCTGCTTGCTGTGATATCCGGTCATGGTATGAGCCCCAGACCTGGATACCAGGGCTCATGTTTCCTCCCTGATGCTTGATATGGCTCTGCCTGCATGAGAGGGGAGCAGGAGCAGAGCTGGAGGCTGCTGTGCTCTCTCAGGGCTGTGCTCATCAGGTGTGCAGTGTGTGCTGTACCAAGTGCTTGTTGTTACAGAGTTATGCTGTTGACATTTAGATGTCACAGAATATGAAATAACCCATAATTACAGTCTAATTGTTCTGCCAGAGTTTTATTCTTTCATAATATCGCACAAAGAGCTTTTATCTCCCCTCAGCGTTATCGTGGCTATTATCCCCCCAGGATGCCCCTCCAGCACTGCACCCACCCTGATTACTGTTCTGAGAACTGTCTGTCCCTGTCCCAACTCCAGGCACGTCCTACCCTGCATGCTGTCCTCGGGATGAGCACTGGGATGGGTGATTTAGGTAGGATGTGTCCCAGATGGTGCCCAAAAGGCACATCAGAAGATGCATCATTTTTCACAGCACAACTCCAAGCCTTACTGGTTCTGGCAAAAGCTCAGCTTTGGTTGCCCAAACCACAGTTTCCTCTTACAGACATCAAGATTCAGGAAAGACTGGGACTCCCAGTGCTTCCATTTCTTTGTGCTGCCCTGAAAGCCAATGCTTCCACCTGCTTCTCTCTCCTTTTGCTCATCCAGGCAGAATTCCTGGAGGATTTGGCACACTGGTGGCAGAGTTTATTGGTGATAGCAAAAGTTGTGAACCCTGACCTGATGCTGTGGCAAATGCCCAAGCCCTGCAGGGGCCATGGGGTGCACAGGTGATGCCATCCATGGATGTCGGGCTCAGTGGGAGGGGAAGGGACACTTTGGGCCCATTCTCCCATGGCACTTCCTGGCTGCCACAGCAGCCCAGAGCAGCACTGCTGGGGGGGATTCCCTGGCACGCAGGATGACAACGTTTGTTTGCACAGGCTTTGTAAAATACATCGTGTCCCATGCACACCTGGCCTCACTCAAACCAAATGTCTGCAGCTGTAGAGGCTTAGGAGTGGGAGGAAAGTGGCAGCCCAAGACCTGCACAGAGCATCCTTTCCCATGCTGGTATTCTCTGCAGAGCTGGATAAATCCCCAGTGGCTTTGTTCATCCACTTATCAAATCAGTCCAATGCATGCCACTAGAGAGATTTATTTATTTATTACTATTCAGGCTGCTCATCCCTTCCAGGAACTACCTGGAGCAGAGTCTGAAGGATGCACCTATTGAAATTTTAGTAGGGACAGTTCACAAATAAACTGTACTCAGATATGAGAGGCTCATGAATTAAGCACCTAATTTGAAATATCTGTTTTAATCTGTTTGATAATTCTGGGGCAGTGAGAGGCTTTTTCCTTGAGGTCTCAGGCTGCAAACACAGCAAGGAAGCTGGGGAAGGGAGAAGGGATAATTTTCCTGGTTATGAAAGTGGCCTCACTTACTTTCTTTAAAAGCTCAAATAACAGTTATTAGCTGAAGAAAAACCACCAGTTTCTTTGTGTCCTGAGGCACAAAGGCATTTGCAAAATGCAGTGCATCAGAGATTTAATAGCAACAGATCTTTAAAAGAGATTATACAAACCAGAGAGGAAGGTACCCAAAAGCCAGGAGGAAACTCTGCCAGCGAGACAGGGAAGAGAGGATCCTGAGATGAACCACAGAGCTGCCTGTGCTCCCTGAACCTGGAATTAACAAACCATCCCTGTCCTCATATCAGCACAGGAAAGCATCATTTCCCTGAGACAGCATTGCCCCAGGCTTGATGTTACGTTAAGAGGCTGGAACTCCTTAAGCCTGGCACCACCAGGTCCTCAGGCACCTGCTGCCCCATGAAAATGCTGCCTGTCCTGTTCCCCGAGGGAAGAGCCTGGAGAAATTCTTATCTTCAAACCTGAAATGGTTTCTCCCACAGAAATCCACATCACTGCCTTCCTCTTTAATTGTTTTACATTCCTTCAGTCTTCCGCGTTTTCCTTAACGCTGTTCCTTCCCACATCGCTGGCACATACATGATGCAACCCAGGTCCAGAAGCTGGAACCTCCGGGGCTGTTCACATTAATCAGTAGAAAACTACCAGGTTGTTAATTTTTTTTACATTTTTGTGTTCATTAAGCACAAACTCAGGTCGATTTTGCATCTGTTTAATTCGTTGACAGCTGTGTTTTTTCTTGATCTCTGAGGGCATTAACCCAGAAAGCCCCAAAGCAATTTACTTCTTGGCTGTGACTCCAAAACACGTGCAGGTGATTTTGACAGAACTTCTCTCTCCTTTGTCTTTTTGATCGAGCAATAACTGCTGCTTCTGTCAGATTGACTCATACCCCATCCCTGCTGGCACTTGTCAGCCCTCAGGCTGCTTAGCAGAGCCACCAGCACCTTCCTGCCTAGTCCCTGCTGAGCTACAGGAGTGCAGAAGTGGGAATTGCTTCCCCACCATCACTTGCAATTCAAAATTTGGCCATTGCCTAGGGCCCCAAACCCTGTAACCAGTCTCTCAAAACCACTTGTAGTTTCTGTAATTCCACTTCTCCACATTCACTGGCACCACATGGATGCAGCCTCTGAGCCCTGACTCCAACAGCAGAAGTTTTATGGGTTTAATATTTGTAGGCTATGAAGCCCCAGGGAATGCAAAGGAGTTTTTCACAGACTTAGGTAAGATAATCACTTTCTTTTAGCATAGTTTACTAAATATGTGAAGCCTCAGAGTTCTCTTCTGTTCATACGGCTAAGGGAGCTGCCCAGTGAGGCTGTGAGAGGAATGAGCTGCACGAAAGACATCCTAAGCCAGTGATGAACTGAGCATCCAGCCCAGGCACACAGCCCTGCTAACCTGGCCATGGGGCTGCACAGGCACCCCTTTCCAAAAACAGCCCTGCCAGCACCCAGGGACATGGCCATTCCCATTTGGGAACCTCAGGAAAATGAAGACATCTCCTTCCTGATGCTTCAGACAGTGGGCGATTGCAGGTATTCACAGAGGATGGCAGTACCAGGCAACGCCTGCAGGGAAGGAAATGCTGATTTGTGTTAAAAGAACAAAACATGGGATGTTACTTTTAAAAATCAATGTCTTTGGCCATCAAAACATTTAGATTTAAGTCAAGCTGGAAGAAAATATTTTATGTAAGTGTCAAGTTGGGTAGCCTCTTAAATACATGCCTCAGTCACATCCTGAACATCACAGTTACTGAAGGAGTCTGTAAAGGGATCACAGCAAACCTCACCATTTTGACAACAAAATCCCCCAGTGAGTGCATTGGGCAGACACACATTCCCTCCCAGCCCTGCCCCAGGCTGGTGATGGACACAGACCAGCTCAGGGACTGGCAGGAGGAGCTGTTTCAGTTGGGGTGATTTAACACTGTTGTTATCTACACTAATAACTGCTGGATTGTCAGTGCCACAGAGCAAAGCAGCCAGGGAAATAATTACCTGCAATTTTCCTGTGCAGTGTTCCAGGTTTGAGCCAAAACAAAAGCTTTTTCCAGTGTCTGCAGGAGTTTGTCTTGATTTTATTTCCTCATCCCACAAAGTCAGTTCCTGGAATGGGTTTGAGGAAGCAAATGAACCCCAGCTTCCCCTGCAGGACATTTGTGCCAGATTTGTCCCTTCTCTCCCACACACAGTTCCAGGACACAGCCCACATTCTGAGGACTCCCAGCATTGCTGTGAGACAGCAGCAGTGGGATGAAATTGTGGAATTGTGTCTGTGTTGGAGTCACTCCAGAGCACCAAAATACACAACCACTTGGATTATGTGAGCAAACACCCATGCCCACCATGCCCAAAGACTCCCAGTGCTTCCCACAAAAGTGCAGCAAGCAGCTGCCATGCCTCCCAAACCTGGGGCTGGTGAGGGCAGGGGTGTGAGGCTGGCCAGGACACAGAGGACCTGGTGCAGGCTGTCAGTGGACCCCTAATGAAACCAAATGGAAAGAGAAGAAGAGAATAATTATCCTTTACAACTGACCCAAAGGTGAATGAAATGTCATGAGAAGTATGAAAAACTGCATGGATTGTCACCTGTCAAAGGGCAGCATAAGGTTTCCCAGAGCAAAGGGGAAAATACTATTTGCCATGGCAAGTCAAAGCCTGGGCACAGTGCTGCTCCTTGGGCTGAGGCAAAAGGTATTTTATCCACCCAGATTTGTGCGGCCCAGGTTTAGAAATTGGCCTGTGAAATGCTGGGCTTGAATCACTCAGCAACACAATGATCCTTCACACTTTGGATACGCGCCTCAGTGTCTGGGATTAACAGGACACCTTTGCCTTGAACTGAAATCTAATCTCATAAAAAAGAGAACTCTCCCCTTGTCCTTTCCTCCACGCCACAGGCTAGGGGGGGTCTTAGCAAAATTGCTCTTTCAATTTGAAAATACATTTTCTGACATTGCAGAGATGCCAGGAGCAAGCATGGAGCTGACAGCAAATTGTGGCTACTGGTGACCAACAGGAGGACACTGGATCTCCCAGCCAGATCATCAGAGACACCAGATACCCCAGCCTCATTATTGGAAAGATTTGAGATCTCCCAGTCCAGGACTGGGTAAGCCTTCCCCCTAATGAGTGACACTGTGCTTGTTCGGGACAGGGATGGCTACAGAAACACAGCACGAGGAGGTCACTACCCTACATTCAGGGAAGGCATTCCTCTGCTCCAGCCCAAGGAAAACAGGAAAGGCTGTGGATCTCAGTGGCATCGCTCTGCTCCCATCCTCTTGAACATGAGGAATAAAAACTCCTCATCCTCAGCTCTCCTTGCCCTGGGGGAACAGTGAAGCCTGTGGCTCGGCTGGGGACACTGGGCACCCACAGTCCGGGGTCCCAGAGCGGACCCTCTCACTGTTGGGGTACATTCAGCCTCTGCACCTCCCCGCTCTCTCCCGCTCTCACCTGCACCCTCCTCCCCCATCCCCTGCCTGGGCTCCTTCCTCCTCCTCCTCCCCGTTCGGCTCAGCAGTGCGCTAGGACCCGGCGGGCGCAGGCGGGGGATGCCGGCGAGGGGCGATGCGGGATCCCGGGGGTCGAGGTAGCCCTGGGGGGCGGTGGGCTGTCCCGGGGGTGTCCTGGTGGTTCCCGAGGGTCCCGGAGGCTAAGGGAAGTCCTGGAGGGCCCCAGGAGTCTGGGGGTTCTAGACAGTTCCGGGTAGTTCACAGGAGCTCCAGGAGGGTCCCGGGGACTGGAGGGATCCTGGCCGCTCCCTGCCCCTCCAGGAGGAGAGTTTGCAGAGGAGAGGGATGCAAGGAGCCGGGCGACTGCAAGACTTGGGGCGAATCGTGGAAAAAAAGGGGAGGGAGGAGCCAGGGTGGGCGGGAAGGCGGGGAGGGGGCTCGGGGGCAGCCCCGGCTCCCGGCTCCCCGCTGCCGCCGCAGCGTGCGCGGGGCTCCGCCGGTGGCTGCGGGCACGATGGAGAACGGCTCGGCCGGCCCGGGAGCCGCGCTGGGCAGCGGCAACCAGAGCCTGGGCAGGATGCCCCGGCAGCCCCTGGAGCTGCAGGTGGTCACCATCCTGCTGGTGCTGCTCATCTGCGCCGCGGGCATCGCGGGCAACGCCATGGTGGTGCTGGTGGTGCTGCGCACCAAGCACATGGTGACCCCCACCAACTGCTACCTGGTGAGCCTGGCCGTGGCCGACCTCATCGTGCTGCTGGCGGCCGGGCTGCCCAACATCTCCGAAGTGGTGGCTTCTTGGGTGTACGGCTACGCCGGCTGCCTCTGCATCACCTACTTTCAGTACCTGGGCATCAACATCTCCGCCTGGTCCATCACTGCCTTCACGGTGGAGCGGTACATCGCCATCTGCCACGCCATCAAGGCGCAGCTCCTGTGCACCGTGTCCCGCGCCAAGCGCATCATCGCCTCGCTGTGGCTCTTCACCTCCCTCTATTGCCTCATGTGGTTCTTCCTGGTGGACACGACCCAGGTCACCTTCTCGGATGGGGCGCAGGTCATCTGTGGCTACCGGGTCTCCAGAAGCCTTTACATGCCCATTTACTTCTTGGATTTTGCTGTCTTCTACCTTATCCCACTGGGGCTGGCAACTGTCCTCTACAGCCTCATTGCCCGCATCCTCTTCGCGAGCCCCCTGCCCGGCACCTTGCAGCATTCCTTCCTGGGCTCCATGCACCAGGGCAGCTCCCTCAAGCTCTCTGGCAGCAGCAGCAGCGGGGCCCTGAGCTCCCGCAAGCAGGTAGGGGCTTCTTGCTCTGCTGGGCACGCCGGGCTGCAGGCAGCACAGCCAGGGGCTCAGGGCTTCGAGGGGCATTCTGGCAGGGGACGAGGTGCTACAATACTTTTCTTCCCTTTGTGGAGGGAGTGGGGAGCGTTGGTTTGCTGCAAAGAAGCCCCTCAAGCCCAGCTGGGGTCTGGCAGCACAGATGGACTCCCCCTGCTTTGGTCGGGCTTGGTAGAGCAGGACAGGGCTTCAGCCGGGGAACGGCAGGAGTGCAGGCACTTTGCTGGCTGATTAATTACTGATTGCCTCTCCGAGGAGGACAGGGCTGGGTCACGCTGTGCCAGTGGGACTCACCTCTCAGACAGTGTCCTGTGCAGGTGAACTCAGATTTAAAGGAGGAGAGAGAAGGGAGAACTGTCTTCCCTTGGAGTCCAGCCCTGGCTGCAGGACCCCAGTCCCTGCAGCTGGGGGAGTCACCTCGCTGTCACAGTGGTGTGTTTGCATTTCGGTGATTCCCGTGTCTCTCAGCTGCCAGCTATCTCCCCAGTCCTTCTCCTCCCACCTCCTTCTCTCCTCAGTCCTCGTCCTTCTCTGTTCACATGGACAATCACTGCCTCGTGTCCCACCTCCTTGGACAGGTCAGTATCTAGACATGGGAGTCAGGAAACCTTCCCATTCTGAATAAGCAGAGGCCTGTGGAGCTTTCCTTTTAAAGGAAAGGGCTGAATTTGGGAGTTTGGCTTGAGTCCTTGAAATCATTAGTTCTGTTGTGATTTCCAGATAGCCCAAAGTAGACTTCAGCCTCCCCTAAAGTGTTTCCAGCTCAGTATCTTGTTGCCTGCCTTGCACAGGAGCTTCCATTCCCCAGGAGAGACTAGTCAGGGTCACAGAGGGGAAGCAAACAGTGCAGAGGATGTGTATTTCTTCATGAACTTCTAAGTCTTTCCAGTTCAGCTTTTCCTCCCTTTTCCTCTAACACTGAAATGTTTAAAGCAAGTGCTGACTTCTTTAAAAGCATTTGCCTGCTCTCCCGTGGCCAGTGGCTGCTGCAGGAGCCTCAGGCAGGGTGTTTGGGAGCGAGGGCTCTCGACTGGTCCATGGATCTCTCCTTCCAGAGCAGCAGCTGGAGGGGCTGTGCCTCTCCCTGCAGTGCTGTGGGGTGGCACAGGGTGCTCCAGCATCATCAGGATAAGTGGTTGTTGGGGCAGGATGATGGCATTCCAGCTCCTGAAAACACCTCGTGCTCTCTCTATGGTTATACCAGGAGTTTACTTGAGTTTTTCATTACCTCCCAAAATATCTTAGCCTGCAAAGACTTCCTCTGAATGGCCTGACATCACAGTGCTGGCATCATAAGGAATAAAGATGGTACTCAGTTTTTAAACTGTAAAGCAGTTTTCCAGGGCTTCCAGTTGATGGGTGTGCGTAGCTCTGGAGATCTCTCTGACCAGAGTACAGGCACTCAGTCAGCATTCCTCCCCTGGCCTCTCTTTACAGGGGAACTGCCTCTTCCAGGCCCCATGCTCAGAGTTGCCTGGGAAAGCTCCTAAAGGGGCTATCTCATAGGTGCCCATTTTTCTCTCTTGCCTGGATGGCTGGGGGAGTTTTTCTGTGGCTGTGCTCATACACAGCCCCAGAACCACGCTGCTTTTGGGGTGTGAAGACGCTGCTGTTCTCCCACCAGTGCTTCTGAAAGCCTCTAAGTCCAGAGCAGGACAACACAAGGTGTGAGCTTTGCAGTGTTTATCACTTATACAAACACCTCCAAGACTGTATTTCACCTCCCAGAGAGGGACCACTAGAGGGAGTGGGATTCCCGAAAAAAGGATGACGGTGCAGGAACAAGGAGGGAGGATACTGGCTGGGGAGAAGCATCTGTGGCTTCCAGGACAGGGGCAGAGGCTGGACACAGCTTTGTGAGACACCACTTCTACATTCTTTCATATCTTTCCCAAAAGGCAACAAACTGTGGCAGCAAACAAGCTTCACCCAGCACTTAATGCACCACTGCAAGATCTTATTTTGGAAGTGTCCTCATATTTCCATTAAACCACACACAGCAAATGCCTTCTATTTTGGCCACAGCTTGGTAATAGTCCCTTTCTTCCAGGGAAAGTTTTGTTGCCACTACCAATGACCCCCAGTTTCTACTCATGGCATTACAGGAAGGCATAGTTTCTTTTGATGAAGTAAAAAAGTACTCCAAGAAAAGCTGAGACTCTAAATATGATCTCAGTGCTTACGTCCATACTAAGAACTGGATTATTGCACAACTCCCCTTCTGACTTTTGAGACACCACTGCCTAGATATGCATGTGGCATCAGTGTTTAGTCATAATTTCCTCCTCAAGGAGGAAAATGTGTATTTTATTAGTATTTGTTGGAGGAGGATTGTCACTTACCAGAAATAGCTGTTGAAATTATTAGGATGACTGGTGTTTCAGGGCAAAACCCCAATTTCCTAAACAAGCTTATGCTGAGCTGAGAGCAATTACTGCCACTTCTGAGTTCTCAGTTTCTTTTTGTTTCCAATAGGTTTATGTAGCTGTTCCCTAGTCTGCTGAAAATTAAAATAACCTATGGCCAGTAGCTAAGTAACCCCTGTATCAGCACAAGTAGTACAGGATTCCTGACAGTCTCCTCTGCTTCCGAGGTTGCTCTGTACCAGAAGCCAATTCCCTGGAACGATATAGGTGGTGTAGGAAACCAGGAAACCCTAGAGAAGATGAAGTATATCCCATGACACCCCTAAAACCAAGGTCTCCACCTTTAGAAGTATTTCCCCCATTCATTTACTGTTGCGTACAGTTTTCAAATTTGCATTCTGGTGCAGAAATTCCCATGGTTATCCCAGCCCATTCCCAGGATGGTGAATACTTTTTCTAAAGAGTTTTAAAGGCTCTTCAATGGTAGATGAAAACCTATAATTTCAGGTTTTATTTATGCAAAATGATTTCCTGATTAAAATGGTTTCAGCAAGAAATAGCACCATGGCTTGGGTGTTTCTTTCAAATGCTTAGAGAGAGAGAAAGTAGCTGTCTGCACCACTCCTCCAGGAGGGAAAGTTCTGCTGGATATTTAGCACCATCTGGCTATTTCTCTTTTTGCATCTTCCCACCATCAAGGTGACCAAGATGCTGGCTGTTGTGGTGGCCCTCTTTGCCGTGCTGTGGCTGCCTTACCGCACGCTTGTGGTGGTGAACTCCTTCGTGGACCCTCCGTACCTGAACACCTGGTTCCTCCTCTTCTGCCGCCTGTGCATCTACCTGAACAGTGCCATCAACCCCATCATCTACAACCTCATGTCACAGAAGTTCAGGGCTGCCTTTAGGAAGTTATACAAGTGCCAGGAGAAGAGTGCTGAGCACCCTGCCCTGTCCACCACCCCGGTGTACTACAGCGCTGTGAAGGACTGCTCTCATGACAGCTCTGACCACAACCCCACGGAGCAGGAGGATCTGAGCAGACTCCCTGCACCTGCAAAGAAGAACAAACAAATCCTGTGAGCCTGAAACAACGTGGGCAGTGGGAGCTGTGTGGCTGTACACACTGTGCTGGGAGGGTGCCAAGAGGAATTGCTTTGGCGTTTCAGCAAGCTTCATTCAATACTTCTTCAGGGCATTTAACAAAACATGATGTTATGGGCAAATTAATTTGCTTTTCCTTGACGCTAATTTATTCTTGTTTGGTGAAGCGTTAGGCACGTGTCAATATTTAGCATCTCTAAAGCATCTATTGTTAAATACAGCAGTGCAACCCCTTTTTGTGTTAAATGCAAGTGCTGAGCTGGGCCTAAGCACTGAAAGGAATCCCAGGAACAGAAGGGCACTCAAGGAAAAAAAATACCTCTTTTTAGAGTGAGTCTCTCCTATCCAAATTGACATGCCTGTGACACAGACACCCCACAGAAGCTGCTCCTCTGGAGTCCTTTTGACGTTAATGAGGACAATTAGACACTTCCACGTGTCTCCTCTCAACACTTTCCTGTGAGGAATGCACATCCCTATAGAGGAGGTGAATGCCTCCAAAACGTGAGGCCATTGACTGTAAAGGGACTCTCTGGGGAGACTCCTACATTAGGAATAACCAAATTTGGGTGTCATGAACCTTATGTCATGTCTCTGGAAACATTGCAGTGATGGTAGCACAGAAACCCAAGGTCCAGACTAGTTGGATTTGCTACCATGAACAAATGAATGTAACAGAAGTACTTCCAACATTGTGGTCTGAGTTTCTTTTGGATAACTTTATTTTTCCTGTCCAAATCCCTCTGGTTGCTTCAGCTGGAAACTGTACTCTTGTCCTGTAAGCCCCAGTGTGGTGTAGTCATGTACCACAGAGCAGTGTTGCTCTCTGCTCCAGCTCCAGTTGCATTTCAATGGCAGGTGAAGAAATTCTATTATTTCCTGTGAATAACTTGTGAAGTCCATTAAGTGTTTTGTGATTAGTGACACAAATATTTGTTGCTGCTGTCATCTTGTATGCAAAGTAGATATTCATACCCTGCAGCATCCAGGAGACCTGTCCAAGGACTTGCCCCAGACTTGCAAGAGACTATCTGGACTACGAGTAAAATCAAAAAGATTACATGTGAGCCAAATCCTAGGGCTATTGCCAAATAAAACAAGTGTCTGCCACCAGTAAACCTCAAGTGACTGTCAAGTGTTACTTGAACAGCCAGCACAGCCTCACTAGTCAACACTGGCTTTCATCAAACTATAGTGCTAGAGCTCAGAATTTTGCATCCAGTCTGGAAATATGTGTGCAATATTTTCAAGAGAACAAGATGTTAAGTAACCATTCTGCATCTACAGGAAATCACTTTGCTGGGTGAGTCAGGCCAAGACCTCAAGTCCCTTAATGTGTTGGAACTGTCCAGGACCTATTTTGTTGTATTTAGGGAGGTTTTGCATGTATGGTTATTATATTGCATGTTATTAAACCATCTACATTGCCCCTAAAATAGGTATAGGATAAGAGAAGACAACATTGGCTTTTTGTAATTATTTTAAATACAATGCATTTGAAATTAAAGGATTAATCCTATTTTTGCACTGTTTTGTGTATATTGTGAATTTAGGAACAGAGTTCCTGTATGTTATTGTTAAGAAAGTTCTGCACAGAGATTTGGGATTTACTTCTTGTAGAAAATTGAGGTGTTTTTGCTAACATGTGAGGATTTGCATTGCCAGTGCCCCAGATCCATGGTGCTGTCCCAGATATTTTTCTNTGAGGTGTTTTTGCTAACATGTGAAGATTTGCTTGTAACAATCTTTTTTATAGTACAGACATTTTTCCCCTTAGAACAGGATTTTGCTTAGCAGCTCAGAATGAACCATTGATAAAAGCATCTGCAGACAAACCAGGGCAGTGAGGATCAGGGTAAGGCAGAGGAGGAGGAAGGGGATCCCTGGGTGACTGCCGCTCATTCCCTGGGGCCTTGAGCACAGGCAGCATCTTCTCAGGGATGGGCTGTCCTGTGTCCTCCAGCCCTTCACCCTGAAGCTGCAAGTGCAGAGAGCTGGATGTGGGGAGGGGATTTACTGTCAGAGCTTGGAAACCCACCTGCATCCCGACCTAAGCCCTTTCTCAGATGTGGACATGCAGTTTGACAGATGGCTTTGATGTCTGCGAACACAAGGAGCAGCTTAATTCTGAAGCATCTCCAGCAGGATGTTTTCTACCTCATCATCACCTTTCCTATTTTCACTCTTCCCTTCTGTGCTTCTCCTCCCAGACAGAGACACCATAAAATAACTATTTTCTTAATTAAATTTCAGCCTCAGACCAACAGCTAATTGATAGGTCTGAAATATTTGTTCAACATACTTGAGATTCAATTAAAATGGAATCTCTTCTCCCTTTTCTGCTCTTAGCTGCATGACCCTTTGCTATTTTTTGAGAAGTAATTGGCAGATAAATTCTCCTGGAATTTATCTGGAACCACGAGATCTCCAACAAATGCACCAGAGCGTTACACTCTGTAGATGAGGAACAAGTTACTGTTCCTTCCCCCTGCATGTGTTCTGACACTTTAGGAGGAGCTGAGAGACTTTTAGGTGGAAGTGGAGGCAGAAGGTCAGCACTCAGCTTGCTAAAGAGATGCTGGTTGAGAGGAGAGGCAGCTGCATGCTGCTGGGAAATAAATCACTAGCAAAAAGGAATTTAAAGGAATAACTCATCACTGTAACATCCTTTGGATATTCAGGGTGAGAATCAAAACTTTAATTCCCTATAAGAAATCAGAGAGCTCCCTTCAAGCTTCAGCTTGCATTACCTTGTACCCTGCAGTATTCCACCCTGCTCATAAAGTCTCAAGCTGTATTTTGCCCTCAGCATTTATTTGTCTCAACGGCATGAGTGTGGACTGTGAGTTTATAAACATGCCAGCAAATAAAGAATCTATTTCTCCTAAGTAATTTTATTTCTCCTAAGTAATTAATCGCATCGAAGTGCAACTCGACATGATCTAACCTGTTACTCTCCTAATTAAAGCTCATTATTTCTAACCCCTGCCCTTTCAGGGGTTGTTAACCTGGTAAAACACCATCTGGTCTCTTCAATTACAAACAAGTACATCCCCTGGCAGGAGCGGAGGGCTCTGGCAGTGCTGCAGAGCACTGGAGTGAGGGGAAGAATTTGTGAGTAGAGCAAGGGGTGAAGGAGGCAGAAGCTTGGGGAAGAGCTGATGGGAGAGTGGTGAGTGAGGTCTCTGGGCCTGAAGAACCATAGGCTGGCTAAAGCTCCAGCATTCCTCAGGGAGTTTCAGTGTAGGAGACACCACATCCAGAACATTTACCTGAATTTGGCTGGTCTCAGTGATAGAGGCCACACAGAAATTGCCTCTATGCAAGGCATGGATGGGACCTCAGCAAGGGTTATTTACTCTGGCAAAACAAACAAGTTTAAGTAACTTAGCAAAATCTGTAGTTAAATCCCCTATCAGGTTGTCTTCTTACTTTGTCTCTAGATTTGGGTGGTGGGAAATTGGGGAAATAGGGCATCTATGCCATCCTGTGTCAGAGGAGAGTGGCCATGCATGTGGTTTTTTGGGGTAGCCTCTCCCCTATGATGCCGGCCAGCACTCTGAAAGCCAGCCTGCCCCAGGGCCACATAATGGAGTAAACCACAAAATACCAGCAGTTCCCTAAAAAAAGTTATTAAAATACCCTAACGGCACCCAGCACCTCCCTGCAACCAGAACAAGCTTCTACCCTGTGGTACCAGACCTCGTTACTAAGATAAAATAGTGGTACCTTTAAATGAATAATATTCAGATCACTGAAGTGGATGCTGAGCAATTCTTTAAATTTTTAAGAGCCACAAAAAATGGTGGACCACACCTTAGGGAATGAATTGGACGCAGCCCTTTTTCAATCTGGTCTGGCCCAGTTGCTTCTTTGAACTAATTAGTTCAAGCAGATCACAATTAAAGAGATGCTAATAAAATTGGGGGACAGTCCTACAGCAATATTAATGTAATCACTCACAATTATTTGTTTATTTTGTAATTCCTGTTTCCCAAGGCTTCTGGAGGGCTCTTTGGCCAGCCCTGCCCACAGAATTGCCTCCAGGCTTGCACTCAGGGGTTGCTCCTCAAGATTCTTCAAACCAAGGCAGTAGTTCCAGGAGTGCCCTGGGACACACAGCAGATCAAAGCCTGCCAGTCCCGTGGGACTGACTTTAATTTATTAAAATATCCTCAGTTTAGCACTTAAGCAGCCCTACACATTTCTGCCCTGCCAGGCTCTAAATGAAGACTTCAATGGGAGGGCATTGCCAGTGCCCCAGATCCGGGGTGCTGTCCCAGATACCGCCTGAGGGAGGGAACGTGATGGCAACACCACAGGTCCCTGTGTCATGGGTGATGGACAGAAGTATTAAGGACAATCTGTGCTTTATAATTGCTGAATTTTCTTTAATAACCACCTTATGAACTGGGCTCTGAATGTGCTGTTTCTATAGAGACAGGGAATGCTGTGAGTGCACCAGGGGCTGCTCGCTGCTCTTCTAAAAGGGAATCAATGCCTGAGAACACAAGCTGTGAAGCCTATAAAAACTGTACTTTCTCAAGGCGACAGCCCTGGGGTGGTCCTGGTGCTCATGTGGTTTTGAGGTCCTCAGCAAGGGCCCAAGCTGGCTGATCCTGTCCTTGTGGGCACGGTGTGGTGGTTGCTCAGAGGAAGTAAATTAAAAGCAACTTTTTTCAGCTGAGCAGTGCCAGTATTTCTGGCAGAAGAGGACCAGAGAGGCTGGCCACAGTATGGTCCCTTGCTGCCAGCTCCGAGCAGGGCATGGGATGCCCTTGCTAGTGGTGTCATTAATGCTCGTGGGACTCAAAGTAGCTTCCTTCAGGAAGGGTCCTGAAGCAAAGGCAGTGGTATAGAGCCAGACCCATTCCTGGTTCCTGGGCCAGAAAGGAGCACAGAAACCCCTCTGCACATTTCAGCACCTTCTCAGTGTCAGGGTCACCTTCACCCCAGCTCTGACTCTTTCTCTTGTGCAAAGATGAAGACCAAAAGAGAGGGTAGCTCCTGAGAGCCCCCATGCCCCACAAGGACAGTGGAGGACAATGTGGCTGTCCCCAGGACGCCTGGAGAAGTCACTGTCAAAGGACACTGGGGCTCAGATTGCACCTTCCCTCCCACCAGCGGAGGGTAAGGCTCCTGCCCTTCGACACAGGATCAGGCCAGTGCCTTTAGCCTGGTTCTCACATATCAAACACCTCCCTGCCTGCACTCAGGGACACTTGGCTGGACACTGTGGGGACTTTATCCCTGAAACCAGCAGCTATTGAGACAGAGAGTCCAGCACCGTTCTGCTTACCCCGGGGAAGGTGCAGGCTTTTTGTTCTGCCTTTATTAATACTTTTAAAGCAATGTGTCATTGCTTCAGCAGTAGACTCACCTCCCTCCCTGCTGCCTCTGCCACACATGAGCCAAAGACCTGCTCCATTCACCAGCCTGAGATTTATGAGGTGCACAAGGCTCCAGTTACCCTGCTTAGCCCGGATGATGAATGAGATGGAGCTGGTTGTTTCCATACCAGAAGCAGAGCAAGCCCAGAGGAGAGTAAAGACATAACTTCATCAAACTCAGCTCCTTAAGTCTCTACCAGGGCATGACATCTGCCACGAGACCCCTCACACTCACAGAAGCCAGGGGCAGCACTCCTGCCCATGAAGGCTGAGCCTGTGCCCCACCAGCCTCCCTGCACAGTCCGGCTTCGCTCATGTGAGCCACTCTAGAAATAGAAAAAGGATTGAAGGTTTCGGCTACTTTGGATTCCTCAGGCCCCAGGGCCCTGCTGCTCTGGGCTGGTCCTGGGCTCTGCTCTTCCGTCCTCCCCCATAAATCACCCAGCTGCCATCTCCCTCTGCCTCGTGCCTGGCTATCCTCTCACCCGGGCTGTTTCAAGAGGCTGAGCAAGAGGATGGTGCATAGGCAATGGAGAATCACTCCTCCCCAAAGCCAGGAGGAGCAGCCAATGACGCACAGCTCTGAATGAACTTGGCAGAGGCAGCAATGGGACCTGTCAGCGCCCATCTGCATGGCCTGGGCAGGCCCTGGGCCAGTGAGATCCCTTTCCTCCTGGCCCTGTGCAACCCCTGCCAGAGGCCAGCACGATGGCAGCACATAAAGTGTGCTCAGAAAGTTGCAGGGTCCTTAAAGGCTGCCTAAAAGCAGTTAGTGAAAACAACTCTCTTTGCAAAGTACCCCCATCAATAAAAAAAAGCAAAATTTTGAAACAGGTAATTAAGAAAAAGCTAAAAAACATCTAGATGGCACCAATGAAATTCTGCACTACTCTCTGCTTTAAGGCCAGAGTGAATGTGTCAACATGGAAAGAAACCTGGAGATTCCCCTGCAAAAATCCACATGGATAGAGTGAGCAGATAACTGTTTATTATTGCACATAATCCAGCAGAACAACCGACAGAAAACTCTGGACAGTAGTACACAGATTGTAGTAAACAGCTTGCAAAATCTGTGATGAAGGTATTCTTGTGTGAAGAGTGAAAGGTATCTGCATCTTTGTAAGACCTGAAAAGTATAACACAAAATCCTAGCCAGTTTTGAAAGCATGCAGTCTGAGGTAAATCTGGTATTTTGCATCTAAGAAAATGAAATTCCTAAGGGGCTCTCTCTAGGTATATATATATCCATATCTCAGTGCAATATGGATACAGTTATATGTCACATAAAAGCAAATCTACCTACTTTTCTCAGAAGGTTACTAAGAGGAAAGCACATTACTGAGTGCATATCACATGCATTAAAAATAGGGGGGGAAGGAATTACCTTAGCACTGTTGAAAAAGATCAGTTTTTGTGCTTAGTGATAAATAAAAGCCCCTCAGGCCTCTCAATGGAAATTGTCTTGGTGGTGAATAAAAGCAGTTGGCATACTGAAACTGCAGAGTTGGCAAGTGAATGCCAGCAAATGGAGATAAAACGTCAAAGGCAGCAGAGCCTGGGGTTTGCAATACATTTATATTCAAGGAAAGAAAAAAAAAAGAAAATAAGCAAATTGCTACTAAACTATGCTCTGTAGAAGTGTAGATGATGCTGCACAGCTTTCTCAGGACTGGTACAGCCACATGGCTTTTAGGAAAGGATCACATTCACTTCTCCCACACTTAATACCACGTATTTGCTACTGTGGCAATGTTCCTGAGCTGAATAAGGTTAAAAAATAGACTTGGTTCACAAAGAAAAGTACTGAATTATTCTCACTCTCTTATGCCATAACTAGAGTAGATAAATTAGGCAGGTTTTGCCCCATGTCTCCAGTGAGTGTAAACCCCTGTGTGTCTGCCACTCCATCTCTGAAATCCTTTCACTGACCTTTGAAGCAGACCGGGCATCTGTTTTTTTCCTCAACTATCATTTCCCCATTCTTTCCAGTCCAACAAGGTTTTCCCACCCAGTCCTGTGCTGTGGGACTTCAGGATACACAGAGGTGCACAACCAACTATAAATAACATCTCTGATTATCTTAAAAAGGGATAGAAAATACAGGTTGCTCTTAAAAGAAGGAAGAAACATGTCCAAGCACTCAGCCTCACACTAAACTGTAACTTCATCTGTGCCGACTTTCTAAGCTTGCACTGCTAAGGATCAGAGCAGATCATGGTGGAAAAATCTCCTTCCAAAGGTCACTCCCTGTCACAGCTTTGGGAAAATCGGTGCAAATTGCCCAGGCCTCTCAGCCTCGCACACATGAGCAACAGCTGCAACTGCCCCACTGTACTCTGCCGCTGCTGGAAGCCTGGCTGCTGCATATTTCTGAGCCCAACACCCAAATACACTGCAGTCACTGCACCTTTTTTCTTTCAGGAATAAGGTAACCTCTCCCACAGTAGCCACCCTGCATCCTCTGGCTGGAAAGTCTGTTGGTTCGGTGCAATGAGAGCCCAGGACACCCCTGCAGCCTGGCATGCCAAGGGGAGTAATCTGCAGGTGTATGGAGGCATTTCCAGCAAGAACCTCCTTGTCACTGTAACTCACAACATTTTCTTAGAAAAAAAGGGGTAAAGGGACAAATTCAGCACACCTTCCTTTCCCATTAGTGCGGGAAGCCACCCACTGCAAGATGCTCCTGTGCAGAGCGTTGTTGGTGGCTGGAGAGCGCTTGGATGGTGCCTGGTCCCAAAACAGGCCCCATTTCTACCCACAGCACCCCCACGGGCACCAACAGCCTTGGATCCACCAGTCCCTCACACCCCACCCTGCGGCCCCCTCCGTGGTGCATCGGCCGCCATGGGCAGGACTCGGGTCACACTTCAACAAGCCCAATTTCAACTTGCTCCCCCTCTCAGTCCTCCATACGTGGAAAATGATGCCAGGTGACAGGGGAAAGAAAAGACTTTTTGTTCATCCCTTTGGATGACTTCCAAGCATGGAGAGCAGCGTTGTCCACGCTGAGCCACGGCGCGGCTCTCATGAGTCATTCTGGTTGCTGTATTGCTTCATCTCCATGCCATGGATGATAATCTTTGGAAAATCTCTGACACCGAGTCAACCAAGGGAGTTACAAAACACATCAGTGTGCACACATGAGACCTTCTCACTCATTTACCTACAGCTACAGATAAATCCCTCATCCCTGGCATGGCAGGACAGTTGATGGCTTTGGTGAGAATAATTTAAGGCAACTGCTATTTTATACAAAGAGGAGACCACAGTGCAGAAACCCTGGCTTTTCCTTGGCAGATTGCAGAGGCCAGCCACAGCCTGGGAGCAGGAAACTGAACTGATCTTCAGGCACTCTCGTTTAAGGTTGATGTTTGCAATGCAACCTCGGGATCTCAAGTCCTCCTCTTAGGTGTTTCCAGGTGGCTGAGCTTTAATCCCCGCCAGGGTCTGAGGTCTCCACCAGCAGCAACGCCTGTCCCGGACACAGATAAATGGGAAAGTCAAGGGAGAGCAAAACACATGACCAACACATTACAACAGCAAGGCTTTCGCCTGTGTAGGCTGAGTGGGACTAAAGATATGACAGAAAGCAGTGCCCAGCAGAGCAGTTTTGTCCTCCAGGAGGCCTCAGGAAGGCAGTGCAATATCCTCACAGCGGCTTGGGAGATGCCTCTCCTGCTACATTTACATGAGGCTCAAGGGTCAGGTTCAGCCTTGATGGCAGATTTTATTTTAAATATTTGAATCCAAGGTGACAGAAATCTTGTGTAAGCTCAGGACACATTCCTGCCCATAGGAGTCCCTCAGGCACGAGAAACCTCACAAGATTTTATTGCCATCAAATCCAAATGCAAACCCTTATCCCAATTCAAGTGAAAGACCCAAGCAAGCTCCAGTTTAACCTTCGTCTTATAGACATTTGGCTCATGTTTAGTAAAACAATTACTAAACCACAGTAACAGCCACCGAAGAACTAGCACTGGTGCAATTAAAGCTGCAGATTTCACAATTTCATATTTTCTATGTGTTCTTGCCTCTTGATGGTCTGAGTGACAAGAAATACCACAATGCATGATCTACCTGGCAGCAGCCACGTTGGAACAGCAAACTGAAAGTGTTTCTTGAAGCATATTTGCAGCAAACAAATTTCATATTTAAGATTGCACACTCTTGCACTGGAAGTCTCACCCCGTGAAACACACCCATGGTACTGGGAAGGCAAAACTATATGGTGGGACTGTATCCCACCAACACAGTTTATGTTCTTAATTTTGAGAAAATTTATGAAATCATTTCATGCAATAATTTTATCACATTTTATGGAAAGTGAGTCAACCTTAAAACATCCAGTGACATCTACAAATTGAAGTTAAAATCTCATTCTGCTTCTTACCTTGTTCAAGAGGCTCATCATGTCAAGAAATGTACAAATAGGATGGCCAGACCAATGTTCAGTAAGATGACCATGCAGATCACGATTGTGTTAGGTCCCTGAAGGAAAAACCCAAACCAGAGTATTACACACCACAGTTACAGGGGAAGAGACAGATACAACTTGATTCTGCAGTTCAAAAATGCCACAATCACCCCCTTCTAATGCACTGAAATCTGGTACTTAACAACCTGCCTGAATTTCAAACTAGGGGAATGTTTATCCTATCCCATTCCTACTTCTTCCCTGCAAATTCATTCGAAGGATGTTAAATCAGGCTTGTTTTGCAGCTAAATTAGATTAAAGGAGACCCTGAGCACAAGAACATGAACTGCTGATCCCATGTCAGGCTGCTCCTCCCAACTCCTTTCTCCATCCACATTGCCTGTGTTTGTAAAATTTGCCATTTTTAGCATCATAGAATCATGGAATGCTTTGGTTTGGAAGGGGACCTTGAAGATCATCTATTTCCAAACCCCAGCAAATGAACCCATGTGAGATTGCTGTAATTTCAGACCAAAGTATTTCCAAGCTGTGCTTTTCTAAAGTCACATTGGAATCATTCACATCCAAAGGGCTGCAAGATGGGACTCAGAGGGCTAATAAAATATCTGGGTTTCCAGCTGTATTTGCTAAGAGCAAAATTGAGTTTCAGTGATTGTATTTTAAATCTGGGAAATTGGCTGGTGATTCAACACCACAGTTCAGCTCAGGAGGTGCCCGTACAGCAAAAAAAGTAAATATAACAGGTAAAAGAGAAACACACTCAAGTTTTCCTGTTTTTTTTTCCCCCAACTTTCACATCCAAGTTGGCTGCTAATGGGGTGGGAAAAGAAGGTGAGAAAAGTGTATAAAATTAATTGGAAGATGCCTGGTTTTGCACAAATTTCGAAATACAATGTCTCTGAAAGCATGTCTGCCCAAGTAAAGAGAGGAGGTCAAAATCGGAGGGTTAGGAATGTCAGGCCAAGCACCCAGAGCAGGGGAGGGAAGGTGGCAGGAGAGAGGATACCACCACTCTCCTCCAGTGGGCTCTACGATCCCAAAAAGAGTCTCCGGGCACCAACAGGAGCCCACTGGAGCCCCAGGCCCGCAGGCTGTGCATCCCTCTGGGTCCTGCCAGACGTCATGGAGAACAATAAAGGAAAGGCAAAGATGGCTCCCAGGGATGTCCCACATCACCTCTTCGCACTCCTCCGCCTTCTGCGCTGCCACCACCGCCGCCGCCTGGGCCGGACCACGCTTGGCTCCGGCCTTGGGCTCCGTCCGGCCTGGTGCCCTGGCCTCAGTCTTCCTGTCGGCCGCGGGCTCAGCCCGGCCCACGGCCCTGCGCTCGGGGCTGCGCCGCTGCTGCGGCTCCTTGGGACGAGGCGGCTCCGGCTTGGCCTCTGCCACAACCGATGGTTTCTCCTCCTGGCCCTGTGCTGGGCCAGGGGTGCCCCCCCGGCGCTGGGGCTCCCCCCGGGGCTCCGGAGAGGGTGGCTCATTCTCGGGGAACTGCTCCTCCTCATAGTCCGTGGCGGGGGTGACCGGGGATGTCCGGATGGCGTAGCTGTGGTAGCCCTTGAAGTGCTCGACGTCGGGCTCGCGCGCCATGCGCTGCAGTGGCCCAATCTCCATCTGCTCAGCGGGACGGCCACGGCCCCGCGAGGCTGGGCGACCCTCGCCCTCGGAGGGTGCTGGGCTCCCACCGCCTGCCCGCCCACCCACCTCAGCCCAGCTGCCTGGACGGAGGGCCCCGTCCTGCCGAGGGGCTGCCTTGGCCCGCTTGGCCTCTGGAGGGGTGGCGGCGGGGCTGGGGGCCGGGCTGGCGCGGGGCCGCGGCTCCTCCTGCTCATGGAGCTGGGGGCTCTCAGGTGGCGTGGGGGGCGGCGGGGCAGCCTCAGGCCGTGGCGCCTCCTCCTCCATGTTGACCGCGTGCTCTGCGTTCTCAATGATCTCCTGCAGCAGCTTCCGCTTTTGGTACTCGGGGCCTGTGGAGAGAAGGGCTGGTGTGAGGAGTCACTCTTGGACTGGGTACCCCAGTACCGTGGCACCATCGTGGTTTTGGCAGCTGTGCACCCAATACTGATGGGTTTGGGGACCACGGTGTGAGGGTCCAGGCTGGAGTCTGGGAGAGGAGGTACTCCCCAACCAGACCCTGCTGCCAGGAGGAATTTCCTTCAGGAACAGCTGGAGGCTCCAAGCCTTATTGTGGGAGGGCCAGCTGGGAAGAGCTGAAGGAGCAGGCAGGAGCTACAGATAAGGATAAAGAAGCTGAAAATCAGCAGCCCAGCTTCTTGTGGTCACACAGATGGGTCATGCTGGGGCTAAGGAGGATTCAGCTCCCAACCAAGTTTGGGTTGTTTCTATTTAATGGCTGGAAAACTCTTCTGTGTGGCTTCCTTGGTGTCTAACAGCATGGAAACTTCACCAGTGATACACAGGATCACCAGGGTCATCCACAAAGGCAGGATCCCCAAATGATCTATGTGCCATCCCTCATGATGGGAAAAACATGTTTCTTATATATGGAGCAGGATTGGAAGCTATACAGCCCTCCTCTCTGCCCTGAGCAGCAAAATTACCTGGCACCATCATGAGAGGTGACTCAAGGCTTCAGATTTCATTTTGGCCTCATCTCACACACTGGACTTGGGAGCTCGTAGCAACATTGCCTCACTTCACTTCACCTGTGACTAAATCTTTACTTCTTATTAACCCTAATGCAAATTGCAGCCCAGCCTGGGTCAGGGAAAGTCAGAGAGAGCCTGACACTGAAGATATCCACCAAAATGCATCACTAAAGAACTGGGAATATCTTGTGGAATAACAACCCTCCACAGTGCTCCACATGCTGAGACATGCTGGTAGAGGGGTCCCCGCACATCATGATGCTCATAGCAAGTGAAAACAAGAAGAGCATCCTGATCCTACTGGGCAGTGTGAGGTCGCAGAGCAGCTTGGTTGAAAGCAAAGTGCCTCCTTTGGCCTCATACTGCTGAACCCCAGTGATGCCGAGGGATGCAGATGTATGGGGCTTGTTCTGTGCTCCAGAATGACACAGATCTTGGAGCCACACCATCCCTGGCTGCCTTGAGGTCCCTCTTTTCATCTCCTCCATCTCGAGGACTGATGCAGACCTGAGTCTGGTTAGGAAATTTGACTTGGTGCTCCTTTCCCTTTCATAAGTCAGTGGTATGATTTGTACAATGCTACCTCCTGTCCATGCAAGCAATGCCTCTGCTTGGAGAGGCAGTGGGGAAAAGGAGGGCGCTGATTTTAGCTGCTCTGCTCTGCCTGCACACTCCTGTCAATCAGCAGGTGACCCATTCAGGGCCATTTATTTCTGGCTGCAAGTGAGTTATTTGGAAGCCATTCCAACAGTTGTTCAGACTCCTCAAAATAGGCTGCAGGCTCCTTGCTCTCTCCTGCTGCTTTCTTCTCTTCCTGAATAATTTACAACACAAAAACTCCCAACTGCCTGGAGGGCACACACTCACCTCCCCACCTTCATCTCCCAGCCCATTCCATCAAGGGTTTTGGCTTACATCTTTCTCCTCTAAGCTACTAGGGATGATACCCTAACTGAACTCCAGGGCTCAACACTTATTAGGGATAAGAGCCTGCTGAGCAGGATTGCCTCTGCCAGACACAGCACAGTCTATTTGCCAGGATAGCAGGGAGAAATACAGCTACTAAACACTGCTGGACTCTCCTGGCTGCGTGACCAGCAACTCTCAGCCCTAATAAAATCCAAGGCTGGACTACTGTCTGTTTGTTCCTGGATGGTGCAACCATACAAGAAGAGACATACTCTTGTTTACTTTGGGAATTTAGAGGTTTAAAAGAATCGTAGAAGAATAACATGCATCAGGAGCTTAGAAGGCCACTGAGAGAGGCCAGGACCCAAGTGAGGCCCTACATAACAGCAGCAGGAGGATCCAGCACCCGACGAGCCTGGAGTGGAGGTCAGGCTGCCCCAAGTGTTTTACAGAGACTGTTTCAATTGTCTCATTCAATTGCCATGGCTGGAAAAAATAATCTAGCTAGATGGCCAAAACCTCCCCTTGGGAATTCCAGTTTCCTTTGTCTCTGTGCTATAAATACCCCAGTGTGCAAAGGGTGAATGTAGAGCTGTGAGTGACAGCTGGGGGGCTTATGTGAGGATCAAGCCATTGTTAAATGAAGTGCCACAGGTTGGCTCATGCCCATGTCCGGGTGCTCTGGTATTTCCCCACTCACAGCCAGCTTCAAGGGGCCTTGCTGGGTGGTGGGGGGGAAGGGGCAGCCCTCCAGCACGGTGTTTCCCCAGCTTGTAGAAGCAGGACAAGGCGAGAGTACATGGAATTTAGGAAAATCTGTCAGCATGACTCTCCCCAGCCAGGCATCAGCTGTTAGCTGTTCCCGTTTCCCACTGTGTGCCCTGTGCTGGGGTGTGGTACAGGAGATGCAGAGACACCGAAATCAGAGCAGGGGCAGGTGTCAGGTTTTGCTGAGCAGGAGTCAGCCTTTGGCTTCTACTACCAGTTTTGCCATGGTGATAGTCCCTTGTGGTCTTGCCTCAGTAATCATGGGACACTCACTCCAGGCAATAAAGCCAGATAATAAGAAAGACAGGATGAAAATGTAGGCATCTGGAATTTAATTTTCTGCTCTGTTATTACATTCTCTTCTGTAAAGGAAAGTTTTCCAGGAAGAGCATATCTCTAGCTAACTCAGTCCAGGGAAAGGTAATGGCATTCACAGTGTTGCTTCTAATATTACACTTCCCATCTACTAATCCTCAGTGCTTGGTCTCACAGAAGGAACCTCCCAAGTGTTTTCCCAGCCAAATAATTTGCAGTGATGCTAACAAATGAATAGAGAATCAGGGAAATAGTATTTTGTATTAGCTGCTTTCTTATAGGACATTACAGTCTCTAATTAGCAGAGTCTGACTGTTCTGAGGCCCCACAGGATATGGGTTTGTGAGTCAATGTGCAACACAGTTCCAAGGAAAAGCCACAAGGGATGTATCTACGGGAGAGCTGCAGAGAGCTCCGAGCTTGCTGCCTGTCCTGCCTGGTGTTTTGAGGGCTTTGCTGAGTGAAAAAACATGAGAAGTTGAGAAATTGTGGGGTTCTCCTCCAGGCTATGGTAACACAGTGAGTAAAACAGTGGCGTAAGGAGGACAGCAAATCAGCCAGGGCAAGGGGCTGGCTGAAATTGAGCAAGAGGATTTAGGATAGACAGGAGGGCAACTTGTGGAATTACAAAGTGGGTGAAGCACTTTAATGGATTCCCCATGGAAATTGCAAGACCCCTCTTGGAAGATGCCTCTGATCCTACCTGGCTGGTAGAAGTCTGGGGAGAGCTCCCTGGCCATCATTCTGGCTATGCCAGATTCGTTGTTGGCTGCTTGAGCTGCCTGCTCAGACCCTTCAGCCTTGGCTTTGGCATGAGCCGTCCTGCGGAGAGAAAAGGGGAGAACAATGAGCACCCTCTGAGCCAAGGTCATCCCAGCTCACACAGCAAAACCTGGCTAGCACCAAAACTGAATCAGCCCATCTGGCAAAACAGCACTCAGAATTTGCCCACATGACCCAAAATCCTACACTCAGGGAGAGAAGAGCAGATTTTCAACAGGGAAGGGGCCCACATGCTCAAGGGTAAGGTGGAAAGGTTGCACATAGGGAACAGGGCAGGCATATGTGCAAATGTGAGCACGTTCATGTGTTGCAGTGAGGCAGCAGGTGCTGCAGAATGGGCTGGCTGCTGTGCTGCTCAGAGGAATGACCAAGGCATCACACAGGCATCTTTTGGTGGCTGAACTCCTCTGTGTGTCACCAGCCCCGAGCTGCTGCACCTCGCCAGAGGCAGTGTGACTCTGCTCAGCACACAAGACGGGTTTTACCCCAAATTTCTCTCTTGTAACTCTCCAGCAAACAACATGCGTTGTCCAGGGGCTTCTTTACTTGCTGCAGCCTGAGGGGCTGATCTCACCAGAGCTATTGTCTGCCTCTCAGCTTGGCTGAGTCCTCTCCATTCCTTCCGAACACATCTCCTCCTTGCTCCATAGGGCTACAAGCTATGGGAGTTATTTTATTGGCCAGCTGTCATATTCCTCACATGCCTCATGCTCGGGGCCCTGTGATCTTTTTGCTAAAAGCAGGGCTGGCTTTACAGCCCAGCTGCTCAGAGTCTGGGAAGGAGATGACTTCAAACAGCAACGCTGCACCTTAAAAATAAGGGCAGGTGAAGCACAGTATATTCAGCTGCTTTGTTGCACTCAGGTCTTGCTGAGAGCTGCCTTCCACATGCTCTCACTGTCATATTTTCCAAGGCTCCCCATATTCCCTGTTTCACATACAAATCCACATATTTTTATGTGATAAATAGTTAGCATTCCTCAAACACCAATTCACTCCAAATCACAACCTTTAATGCGGTCTTCGGGTGTCTGATGAGCCCTTTTCAGGTTCAAGTTGGTATCTGGTCATGTTTTAGGACAAAAAAAGAGGAAAGATGCAGTTCTTACTCCTGCAGTGAAAACACTCCAGAGGAATTTTTGGACTGTTAAGTCATGAAATGAGGATCAATTCCTTCCCATTAAACTGAGATGCAGTAGGCAGAAAAGACAGGCTGAAGTCTGAATACTCAACAGGTGCAATGAAAAGGTGATAGAAATGCAGTTCTGAGACCCTTACAAAGGAGAAGATGCACATATATGCCATTCTGAGTAGCTACAGGGAAAGAACTAAAAGTAGGGCATCAATCCCAACTGATATAGGCAACAGTGTGACTTGACAAGGGGCCAAAAACTGTTCAGGGCCTTGCGATAGGGAAGAGGGTGCAGAGCTGCTGTGGCTCAGCCTGTCCCTCCCTGGGATGACATCCCACTCTGCTGGAGCCATGATTCACCTCTCTGCCCACACTCACACATTATCTCTCTGCTTTCTCTGCAGGCTGAGCTGCCTGGGATTGCAGTCATTCTTGGTCTTTTTATCCAAAATTATTACAGCTCCTGAAAAACCCAGAGACATGATGAGGCAGAAAACAGCATTTTTAAGCTGCTGCTCACAAGCAGGGGGTCTGAGCCAGTTCTGAACAGAGAAAGCACCTCCTTTTTTGGTAGCATATAATCAGCGTGATTAATTCCACTATAATCTGGCAGGGGCCCGGGGGATGTGTCTGTGCTCTCCATGCCTGGGGGATCAGAGTGGGCTGGGTGTGCTGTGCCTGGGGCACACAGCCTGCCTGGCGCCGGCCCCAGGGAAGAGGCTTGCAAAGGGAGGATCCAGCTCTTCATCCTGGCAGGACGTGCTCCAGGCCCTGCCTTTGTCCTGCTGCTCCTGGAGGATGAGATTCACCATCAAGAGATAAAATTCTCCCTTTCAGTTGCTCTCTGAGCCAGGCAGATGCTATCCTGACCAATTCCCAGCCAGACAATCAGCCAGCTGGCTCCAGCTGGGGCAGCAGCAGGCAGCTCCTGGCAAGTGCTTTCCTCAAAAAGCTCCCAAAGAAGTAGTCTGGAAGTGCACTAGAGTGGGGGGTCTGCCCTCACTAGTAAGGACAGAGCTGGACATGTCACCAAGTGGGTGCAGATGGCTCCTGCATGCTCAGCTCTCTCCCAGCACCTGGGGACAACACAAGAGAACAGCCTGGGGATGTTGGAGATTATGAGATAGGTCCCAATCATGCTTTCCTCCTGCTGGAGTTTTGCTTTCCTCCAGAGAAGCTGCTGGATGCTACTTGGGTGCAGTTCCTGCAGATAAAGAGATGGCAAGACCAACAAGATGCAGCCTGGCTTGCAGAGGCTGCAGTGAGGATGCTGTGGGTGGTGGGGAGCTGAGCCATCACTGTGGGACACCACAACCCCAAGGGTAGCAGGGCTCTACAACGAGGGGTGTGAGGCCAGGGACACTCTGGGGCAGCTCCCAGGCTGCACACATGGAGCAGTGACAAGAACCTGAGCAGCACAACTTAGGCATCCTTCACTGCCCCCATGGCAGCTCTCACTCTGGGACACAGCTGACCTCTGCTCCTGTCCCCCTGCTCGCAAAGTTATCCAGAGGTGTTTGATTGCAGGGGGACTATGGTCAACACAGCTGCACTTTCATATCTGGCACCTCCAGCAGACCACATGTTGGCCCAGTCGGCATCCCAGGAAAGCACTGCTCTCCCAGCCAGCAGCCTGGCCCCAGCAGGAATGCTGATGCCCTGTGCTGGATCCCTCCGTTACTGAGATCATTTATACGGCAGCAGCCAGGGGATGAATGTTTGGCTTTCAGAGACATGGCATGGTGTCTTAAGTACATCTTCCCTGGCTGAATTGTACATCCCCAGGGCACCAAGGGAAGGCAGTGCTGCTCGCAGCCCTCCAAAAAACCCACACTGAGGGTTTAGAAACACTGTGACAAAGCCCAGCCTAGAGGAAAGGGCCCAGCCATAACAACAGCATCTAACTGGCCTGGAGTATCCCTGAATTTATTTATTTATCTGCGTGGCTGTCAGAGCCTGGGAGCTCAGCACAGAGGAAAACTTGGCCCTGGCAGTAAGCAGGAGACAAACACCAGCTGCCCTGGGAGAACCCAGTGCATGCAGCACAACAGCCTGCCCCATCCCACGGCCTGGGGTCTGCCAGGAGCACGAGTTAAGGAATGAAAAAGCCCAGGGAGGCTTGAGGGTGTCAGGAAGGTGATTTTCAAACCTCAGAAGTGAAACACACAAGAGGAAAAGTTTCTTCCAAGGTTAAGATCTTCTCAAAAAGCACAATGAACTTTCGCAAAAACGAAATGCCAGCCTTGACAAATTTGATGCTAATCAGGCACACTTTAAGCAGGGCCACACTATTTTATTTACTGCTGTTGTGTTGTCAGCTCCCAGTACCTCTGCAGTAAACAGCCCCTGCAAAAACCAGCAGAGGAGAACGTCTGGAGATAGAAGAGCTCAGTGGGAAACTGAAACAGAGACCACAGGGCTTTAGAGCACCCACAAACAGAATTCAAAAGACCCTTTTCAAGGCAGCACTGGAAAATGAGCCATGAACAATAAATAGATCCAGCTGGAGGAAATAAGCACCAAGAGGGACCTTTGCAAACCCACACCAGCACTCCCTGTCCCAAAAGGCAGCACTGCCAGGATGAGCGCTTCCCAACTGCACCCTGAGCCATCTCCCTGGGCAGTGCTGTTAAAAATAGCTCCAGTAAATTCTTTGCAAGGAGGAGCAGCAGCCCGGTGCCAAGCTGAGGGGAGGCATGTGGGCAATGTCTGCAGCTCCTGTCCCAGCCCTGCTGCCACTGCCTCCTGGCTGGATCACAGCGGCTGCCGGGCTTCACACCCCAGCAGAACGGGAGGGTTAAATGCATCTGCTGCTTTATTTGCTGCTCAGGCATGGCTCTAATGCTCTAATCGTTTTTGTACTAGTGCAGGACAGAGCACCACTCCCATCCTTCCTGGCCATCTCTCAGAAACTCTGCCTGAATCATTCCTCCAACTGCTGCTAAAATCCCCCATGGACACACGAGCCGCAGCTGAGTGCCGTGCTAACAGGTGAGGCCCAAACCCAGCCAGCATGCCTGTCTCTTTGGACAGTTTATGTGGTTTTGCACATCCACATTGGATTAGACCACAAATGAAACTGGAATTAGCAGGGAATACTGCAAATACCAGACAGGGCTGGGGTGCCTGAAGATGCAGCAATGACCTTGCAGCTAGAAATAGGGGAAGAGTTCAGCTCTCTGCCCTCACATTTGCTTATTAGGAGAATGACAGACCTGTCCACCACTGTCCTTTCTTCTCCAGGGTTGATTCAGCAAACCCTGAGCAAGGACCAGCTGAACACCCCTCCAACCCAACCCATTCTGTGATTCTATGATTCTTTCCATTCTTGATATTAGGAGCTGTCTAGAAGACCATTAAGCGAAAGTAATTCATCAGTCAGTTCTAGGAAGAGTCTTCTGCTGAACTCCTCTCTCCTGGAAACTGGCTTTTCCACTCCCAGCCAAATCCCTGCTCCAGGATCCAGCAGGAATAATTTTTTCCTTCTGAAGAAACTTAAAATAATTGTTTATCTTGTCTGCAAGACTCAGAAGGGATCAAGAGAAAGCTGAAGTGTTTTTGTTAGTGGCAACATGGTTCCTTCTGTGCTCACATTGTGAAGGGCAAAAGGACCCAGACCTGACAAGCACACACCTGGGCTGGGACTGGGACTGGATGACATTTAAAGGTCCATTCCAGAATTCTATAATTCTACATCCTGACTAGGACAGAACTTTCTGGCTTCTCCATTTGACCCACTATCTTCATACTTCTGTCACTTCTATAGCTGGAGCATCCCTTTCTTCCTGCTCAGTCCCAACCCATCTCCTTTGTGTCTTTACCTCTGCCTCCATGTGCATCCAGATAGCAGCAAAACTCTGCTATCCTCATTTGCCTGTAAATGAGGACTGAATATGCCTCTTCAGTCCACCTCTCATGCCACTTCCCCTGCCCTCAGTCAAACCTGTCTGTCCCATCCCATGGGTGTCCTGCCCTGACAGACAGCTGTACCATTCACCCTCCTTTTTCTCTTTTTGCTCCATCACTCACATGCATGTACCCACTCCAGTTCCACTCTGACATCCCTGGGGTGCATGAGCCTATACTGCTTTATAATACGGACTCTGCACCTGCAAGGTGCGATCTAAATTGTGAAATAAGCATAAATCACCACAATTTGCCTCCTAAAGGAAACACCTCCATACTACTGAAGCAGAAATCCAAAAAGTGAAACCATCCTGACCTTGCAGAGCAGCTCATGAGATGCCCTAGGCTTTTTCCTCCCAGTGCCAGCACTTACACAGAAGTGGCAGCACTTTGTACATGCCCAGGCTACTTGGCTGGATAAATCAGACTTTTTCTCCTTCCTTCCACAGAAAGGGCATGACCAGGCCATTAAGTCCAGAGAAAAGCATCCTTTTCTGTGCAGTGCTTTAGGAGCACAGGCCTGGCAGAACTCCCTGCCACCTAACAAGCTCAGCCTTTATGATTAGTTGGTGAATTTTTAAAATACCGAAATGTTATCCTTAGCTCTAAATAGCTCCGAGCCACTTGCATCTTTCACTGAGGGATACTTCCCCTTGGAACAGTTAAAGTGATATTAATCTTTCGGCAGACAGATCTGCAGCTGTCTTCAATAAGATGACAACCTACTCACCCCAGCCCTGCGTATGGGAGGATCTGCTCAATCAATCTCCAGGAGCCGAGTGGGGCCAGGTGGGCAGTGGTCATCAGGGCCCAGCTGTGCCAGCCTGCGTGGGAGCTCATGGGCTGTGATGAGCCCCTGGGGCTGGCACAGCCCACGGCTGCTCTCTGTTTCCCCCACAGCCCCAGGATGCAGCTGGCAGCTGCCCAGAGCTGGCTCCAAATGGAGCAGAGCAAGTCAGAGCCTGCTGGCTCAAAGGGCTGCTGGAACCAGGATGGCACCGCGGCCCATGGACACTGCACTGGCCTCAGATGGGCAGAACAGGCAGCTTGTGGCCCTGCTCCAGCCTGTCCTGCCAGCACAGTCAGGCTGGGAGCAGCTTGTCAGAGCATCCTCAGAGATATGTTAGGGAAGAAGGAGGATTTGCAGCTGCCAGCTGAACCCTCTCCTTCTTTCCCTGGTTTTCAGGGCCACTCTGCTGCTCTGGGTGCAGATTGAGTGGAGCCCCGAGAAGCAGGAGCAAGTCCCTCAGAGCCACACA
Source organism: Vireo altiloquus (assembly GCA_013396875.1). Classification (NCBI taxonomy): domain Eukaryota; kingdom Metazoa; phylum Chordata; class Aves; order Passeriformes; family Vireonidae; genus Vireo; species Vireo altiloquus. The sequence continues at coordinate 145,256 of VZRF01011317.1, read as the reverse complement.
GCCTTGGGGCTATGCCCAAATGCCAGTGATTTATTCCAGCTTCCAGGAATTACCAAAGGGACTCAGCAAATGCCATGGGGACCCTGATTTAATCAGGTACTACAGACAAAAGGAGACAGATTATCCCACTGACAAGCACATCAAAACATCTTTACAAGACATATACACTCAGGGTCCTTCAACCCTTCCATCCCCAGTGTACTCCTGCCTCCCTGCCTGTGCCTGCCCTGCCCTTGGAATTCCCATTTCCAAGAAAGACCAGGGATGCAGCAGACATTTGTTTTGAGGGAGCCTGCCTGACCCAGGAGCTGCTGCCCAGCCCGAGGTTCTGCCAGACAGCATCCGTAAGTGGAGTGTGTTTTACCTGATTGCCTGATCCACCAGCACTAAAATTGGTCAGAAAGTCTGTGTTTTCACTCTAAGTTTGTCGTTTTGTTCAATCAAAAGTAGTTAGCAACTTCTAAATCAAACCTTTTTCAGATTTCAGCAATCCAAACAAAATGAGTGAAGAACTACTGCATCTGTTTTGTAGAGGTTTCTCCCCAGTTAAAAAAAAAAAAAAGGCAGATTTTTGTTTTTAGGAAATGAAGGCATATTTCATAAAATATTGCATTTGCCCAAAACCCCAATTACTTATCAAAATTTAAAGTAAGAGCCTTTTCCTCCCAGCCCTCTAAGCCTCTGGAGTTGATGTTCACAGATCTGAGGTCCAAAGAAAGAAGAGTGGGAGCTGGGAGGGCACCCAGCCCACGTCCCACCCTTCAGTGCCTGCAGCTCCCACACACCTGTATCCAAGGCTGCTGAGAGCACCCAGGCAGATGGGACACCAGGTCCCTGCCAGCCCTCACTGAGGAATCATCAGGCTTTGCAGGAGCAAAACAAAAAAACTTGGACTGAGAAAGCCAAAGGGCTCTGGCTCAGCACCAGGATAAGCTGAAAAAAATTCCCCTCCTCCAGGAGAAGGGAAGGTTTCTGCATCACAGGCTTTCCATTTAAATTGGACTCTTTACTTAAATATTATTTCTTTTTCAAGATAATGGTACTTCACATTCCACCGAAATGATGATAACCCCTGAGCAAAGTATGATTGAATTGAATGATTTCAAAGCCCAGCTCCCTGCCTGCTCATTCCAAGCATTTGGATGGGAGTCAGAGCCTTCTTGTTCCATGCAGCAGCAGATCAATTGAACAAGACACTATCATTTTCCACAGTCATTTTTGCAGATTAAAGTCACACTTCATTTTTCCCTTTCTGTGTTTGTAAGCTGTTGAGATAAGGATTTCCCACAAGGTCAGAATAAACAGCCCATTAATTCCACTTTCCCTGCCTGGCTGGCTCTCTGAATTGTACCCATCCCTGGGGCTGACATCCTGCCATCCCATCTGTGCTGCTCTTGAGGGGATCCCTGCAAGCCATAGCCTTGCTTGCCTCAACCCCGATAACCCAGGGAGCCCTGGAGAAAGCTGTGTGCTGTCCAGCAGATGTCTTCTCCTTGGAGCTACTGAAAGTGTGTGTTCCCTCTTACCCTAATAAGGCATGAAAGTGCCTGAGGAAATTCATGTGAAGAGGGTGGAAAACAGATAAAGCCGTGCACCCTCCTCCAGAGTCAGAGCACATCCCGCAGAAGGAGCATGGTGGGCCAAAAATGTGTCAGTGCTGGAACTGCAGCCAGCCTGGATGAGGCTGTTCCAGGAGAGAGCTGGAAGGAAGGGGTGAAGACATCACACCATCACTCTCCCAGTGACACTGAATCCCTCCAGCCCACAGAGCCTCACACACAGCCCCCCTGTGTGGGGGGACACACTGTGGGGGTCCCGCAGCTGGGGTGGGTGTCTGATCCTGGCTCTGGACCCCAGCACTGGGGCTTGCTTTCCCCATGGCCACACTGGATCAGGAACAGAGAAGAGCTCACCCAAACCCTACAATGCTCTCCCTGCATGGCTCCAGTGGATGAGTGGAACAAGGATCAGGCAGAGGTTTGAAAACAGCAATATTTCTGCAGAGCTGGAGACTGCTGTGCCACACAGAAAGTGGGAGAGTCCCAGCCCTGGGCTTCGGCCGGTGCAGAAATAGATGCCAGCAACTGGGTTTCTATTAACCAAGGGTGACGAAACAGGATTATCCTCTTTATAAACACACCAAGCTCTGTGAGAAGTGTCTTTACTGGGACAGCAGGACTGAGGAGCATCCCCTCAATGCTGTGTCCTGGCACACAGCTATTGCAGGAGCTGTGTGGCTGCCCTTGTTTCTCCCTGTCCATATGCACAGTGACTCTCTGAACCCTGCCCATGGAAGCACTGAGATGCAGATTCCCACTACGGGGGCTGTGGAGCAGCCAGAATTCCTGGAGCAGTCAGAATACCCAGCCATTGAGGAACTGAGCTCAGCTCAGGCCACTCCACTGCCTCCAGGTGTGGTTGTAGCTTGCTAGGAGTGACCCTTCCACTGCATCCCGTGGGGAGGTGGGGGTAGTCCTTGGCCCTCCTGCACCTCCATGCACTTGTCTTTTAAGCCCCCTGAGATGTCAGGCTGTGACATCTCTGATCTTTGGTGTCTGATCACACAGCTGCAGAAATGCTGCTCCCAACTCCTGTGACCCTCCCTGGCAAACAGCAGCCAATAACCCACCCGGTGCTGGGAAGAGCTCTGCCCATCCCCTGCCTGCTGCTGCCTCCTAATTACACACCCATCCATCACACACGGAGGTGTGGAGACCTAGAGCAGAGAGATTGTGAGGCTGGGAGACCAGAGGAAGATCAATTGCTCCCTCCTGTCCTGGCAGGGACTGTCCTGAGCCACTGCTGCTGCTGCCCACTCTCACAGGGTGGCCATGAGCATCCTGCCCTCCTCCGGCTTTAGGCCTAAAGGTCTGGGAACGTGATGAACCCCTGTAGTGTCTAATGCCTCTGCCTCTGGCTAAGAGAACACTTTAAAAAAATCCTAAAGCTTTTCAGAGCAAATCCCAAGTCTGATTCAACAGACCTAAAATCCCAGGTCTGAAATCAGGCCTCAGGGAAGCTGAGCTGTGCTGTCAGCCCCAGGAGCACCAAGGCCACCATGGCCACCAGCCCAGCGCTGCGCTGGACACACACCATGCCTCACCAAAGAGGTGCCCTGGGAAGTCACTCCTCTGGTTGCCCACTTTCCCCACCAGCAGCTTAAACCCCCAAGAGCAGTGGGGACAAGGGCAGAGCTGTGCCAAATAAAGCACCTTCTGAGTGGGAGAGCACAACCGAGCCCCAGCGGCGTGGGCTGCCCCAGCCCCAGCTCTCAGCTGTCACACTTGGGCCGCGCTGATAAAGCCCTGCTCTGCCTGCCCTTATTTAGTCAGGAGGCTCTGCTGACTCCAGCGATTTTGGGACGTCATTTGCACCACACACCCGCGTTCCCCAAGGAGACGCTCGCTGCTGCCCGGCCATGCAGCCTGGAAATGCTGAGCACAGGGAGACAGCGGCGGCGCTGCCGGGAATGCAGCCAGGCAGAAGAGGCTTGGAAAGTGATACAGGAGCTGTCAAGTGCTCTTTTTATTTGAAGGGAGAGCTAAGATGTGCCCCAAAGTCATGGGTATAGATAGAAAACCAACTTAAGCTTCAAACCCAGGCAACAGCTCACACTGTGAGCAATGCCCACGTGTTGGTGGTGGGGAAGCCACATCAATGTGATTCCTGGTACAGCCCAGGCTCACCCCCTGGGCAAATCACCTAATGAGCAAATCCCACTGAATCAGGAATTGATGCCTCACGCTTCAGAACACAGTCTAGAAATTTGTACAGATATTACACTACAACAAAAATAAATCCGAAAAGTATTCACTTGGAGTTGCATAAACCACACAGGGGCTACAGGGCCAGCACATGAGGACAAACTGGTGAAGCCCAGCAGCCATTATATATATATATAGCCTCTAATATCTTGCTTTCATATTGAACCTGTGACATCCGGCAGATATATCTGAGGTGTTACTGCCAGGACATGCACCCATCAAAGGACGTCAGAGCTTGGCCAGACCCGTGCCTTGCAGGACACATGGCCAAGTCCCTCCATTGATTTTGGTCCAAGTCACTGGGAAGTACAACCACATGCAGAAGCAGACCACGTCAAACACTGCTGCAGTGGGACAGAGGTGGGATTTGCAGGATTTACACTCATTTTGTCCTTAAAAAGCACCAGAGAGAAGGAAAACCCCTGTAAAAGCTGCCCAGATACACAGATTTCAAAAAATCAAAGGTTCCCCCTGCAGACAGTCCTCCTCTTCCTCTTGCTTTATTTTATTTTCATCTGTTCTCAAGAGATGAAAGCCAACCATTTTCATGCTTCTCCCTGTATTCTGTGGGACCATCCCCATTCGACAGGCAAACACATGCTGCTCCCCAAGCACAAGGAGCATCAAGTACCCAGGGTACAAAGCACTCTATTCTGTACCAGCCTGTGTGCCCAGAAAACTGCAGGGCAGCTGTTTCACACCTCAGGATGGCTTTGAACCAGCTCACTCATGGCAGAGGGCAGCTGTACCCTCCTCACAGTCTGCCAGCCAGTTTGTCTACTTCAGCTCCGGGGAGGTGAAGCCCCAGCCATGATCCCAGGCTCTTCCTGTGCTTTCCATCCACCCCAACTTTTTTTCAAAGGAGTCCCCAGTCAAGGTGGAGGGTGGGAAAGGGGAGGTTGGAGGGAGGCAGCAGGTGCCTTCACCTGCACTGCAGAACAGCTGTGTCCCAGCTCTGACAGGAGTCCCTTGGGATCACAGGACAAGTCCTGGAGCACTAGCAGTACACAGAGATAGTGAACACCAGACAGTGTGTGTTAACCCCACGTCCATCCGTGGCTACTCCTGGGCAGGAGCAAAGCTGTGTCTGCCAGCTGCCACAGAGGCTGCGCTCCAAGGTGACTTTTCTGCCGAGTGACAGCAGCCTCGATGAGGATTCATACTCCAGCTTCCATCAGCTCCATCCCTCCAGCTGATCCCCAGTGCTGCTGAGAGACATGCCCAGGGCTTTTATCCAACATCCGAGCAGCACCAATGGGCTTTGCATAGGGTGAAACTGGCTGACCTGGAAGGGCTGCTCAGGACAGCATGGCCCCATGCCAAATGATTTCCACTGAAATAATGAAAAACAGGGCTTCTCCCTCAGCTGACAGTGAGATGATGTCCTCAGTTGCTTGCATAACTGGGAAAGCAGCTGCAGTGCCAACCCAGGAGGATTCAGGAGGGAGCTGAGGAGGCCAGGGCAGAGCTGCTGGGGCAGAACAGGCAGCAGGACAGGCAGTATCTGGCTCTGCCCACGGCCCTGGCTGGAACACCCGAAGGGAAACAGCAGGTGGGTCAGGAGCTGTGAAGCAGCCTGGTGCCACAGACACCCTCGGAGCAGAGCATGGGACAGGGGAGGTTTGGTGACCACACTGACCATCGTCCCTGGCTGCCACTGCTCTGCTGCCCAAAGCTCCCAGACAGGGCACCCCTGAGTGCTGCTGACAGCCGCTGGCCGTGCACCCTGCAGCTCAGCGCGTGCCTGGGATTCCTGCAGCACAACTGGCCGAGGCAGCTTCCAGCGCTTGGGCTTGTTTTCCTCGGAATTTCTATCCCTAAAGAGCCTTTTATGGTGCAAAAGGGAGAAATCTGGCTTTCTGCTGGCCATTTCACCCCCAGAAAGCAGAAGGCTGGATGTTACGGCAGTTTAGCTCTGCAAGGGGCTCCCCTTTGCCACAAGCAAATGAAACTCAAACATTCATAAACAGCAGCACAGGTGTGCAGGGGTAGTTGGGAATTTGCACAGCCCACCTGCTGTGTTCTGGTAATTAGTGCCTAGTAATAATCTTACATACAGATATGCCACATCTTCCCCCAGGAAAGGATGGGTGTAGCCTCAAAGGCATTTTTTCAGGTAAGGGCCACACTGCCATCTGAGGAGAAACTTAAAGGCTACATCTAGAAAGCTCCACCTCACAGTCAGAGCTCAGGCAATGCTAATGATAGTGCAGCCCTTCTATAAACTGTAATAATCCATTTTCACAATCTGTCTGCAATTACTCTGCCCTGGGTGTGGAAACTGAGGCAAGGTTCAAGGCCAAAGCAAAAGGCGGTGGCAGAGCTGGGGTTTAAACTAAGGATCTTCTCCAGGAAAAATGATGTAGATTTATTCTCTACTCCAGATCTGAGGTGAAAGGAGGGGGGAGGAGAGCACGAGTCAGATTTACAAAAGACATCAGGTAGAGAGAGCAGCTCTGAGCAACACACACCAGGAATAAACGCTTATGGAAATACTGAGTTATAGTTTACAGGATGGGGAGCCTGAATTCCCCTCTCCCAGTGGGTCCAGCTCAGCTGGAAGCAGTGCCGCAGGAGCAGGACCGGGATTCTACACTGCCAGCAAGCACAACGATCCCTTCCCTGCCCAGCAGCCACACCACTGCAGGGTCTGCTGGCCGAGGACTCCCTGGAGGAAACCAGCTTCCACTCTTATTTCCTCCAGCTCCAAGGTTTCCTTAATAGGAAATTATTCCCCGGCCGCACTGGGGAGGGATGCAGTCCCCCGTCAGGGCAGCGGGCGCATTCCAGCCCCTGACTGAAAACACCACAGAGCCGCTTTTGATCCAAAGTGTAAATAGTGTATAATAAAAAGAGGTTTGTGTAAACCAGCCAAGCTCTCAGGGAGCAGCGTTTGCAGCTCCAGCCTCCTTATTCACGCCGTGGCCACACGTTTTTCCCGGGCACGGCAAAGCTGGTGTCAGGCTGAGCCTGCCCTGCCAGGAGGATCCAGGGCCCCACGCCACCCCAGCCTGTTATTTTTATCCTAGCTGGCCCTGCACAGAGCTTCACTTGCAATCCTGCTGCTCCACCAGTCCCTGTGGCAACTGAGTTTTGTATAAAAAATCAATCACACTCCCCACAAAAGTTTGGAGAAGAAATGGCCACCAGGAGAGTAAAGCAGGGGTTCCTCCAAGGAGCAGAATGGGGTTTGGGAATAGGAGTCCTCCTCATTTATTTTTCCCCTCTACTTGATAATGAAGTAACTGATAACTAAACATGAATTAAACGGAATGAGACAGGACAGCCATGGAGTCACAGCTACTGCCCAGTAGCTGAGCAAAGCCTATGCAGGGTGAGGATTTCTTGGAGAGGCCAGGTGAAACCTCAAGGACTGTTACATTTCCCCAAGGAAGAGGAGAAGAGTGAAGGCTCCAACTCTGCCTCCCAGATCTCTGTTCTCTGCTGGGTTGGCTCCGAGACTGGCAGGAATGCTTCAGGGTGAGCATGCTGCCCACACAGCTCGGACACAGGCAGGGATGTGAGCTGGAGGAGAACTTCTGCCATTTCCAGGCAGACCCTGAAGCCACTCTTATTTCCTCTCTTCTCCATCCCAGGAGGGACAGTGGAGCAATTACACTCAGCTGCTAAAGTTGACAACCCTAATGCATCCCACAAACTCCCAACAGAGCCACACCGGGGGCTCCAGGGCCAAGATGAGTTCTGCTGCAACCCCAGTTTGTCTGGGACACGTCTTGCTGCTCATGAGCCTGTTGGATTTATCACCATCAAACCTCATTGTTTCTCATGCTGCCCCCTCAATGCCCAACAGCTCTGACAGCCTGGCACAGCAGCAGGAGGTTCCCTGTCCTGCTGAGTGCCAGGGCTGGTAACAGCTCCTGCTGTCCAGCACCTCCCCTCTGGACCAGGGCTGCAGGGGGACAGGAGAGGGGATGAGAAAAAGGACAGCTCCTGATCACAAGGCACGGGGACCATCACCGCGGGAACCTGCGTGTTGGAGCTCCAAGCACCCACCTGGATGCTGCAATCTCTGACTTCTGCCGGGCGATGGCCGCGGCCCTCTGAGCCCCCTCCACGCTCCTGTCCACCTTCTGCCGGATCTTGGCGCTCTTGAGGGGTAACACACGCTTCTTCATGCCCTTGACCAGGACATTGTGGCGGTACTTGCCCTCCTCCTTCTTGCCGTCAGGCAGCGTGGTGCAGCCGTAGCCGTGCCGCAGGTTGTCCAGCCACTCGCCCTCGTACTTGAGCCCGCTGGAGCGCTCGCTGACCCCGAAGCCGGCGCGCTTGTCGTTCTTCCACTCACCCATGTAGGTCTCCGTGGTGGTGGCGTCGATGTCGGACTCGAAGGGGGTGTACTCCTCGCCCTCGGCGCCCTCGCCCAGGCTGACAGTGGAGGTGGCGTCGCTGGCAGCCGAGCTGATCCCGCTCTCGCTCTTGAGGAAGCTGACGCGGCTCTTCTGGCTGGCCAGGGATGACTTGGACTCGGACTTCTTCAGCTTGCCCAGCAGCGAGCCCCTGCGGAAGAGCCCCCCTTTCTTGGGCTTGCCTGCCTCGGCGTCCGCGTAGAGGCTGAGGGCGAAGCCCCCACGGGTGATGGTGGGCGAGAGGGGCAGGCTCTCGGGGTTGGCGGCGGGCGAGTCCTGCTGGGGCAGGGTGCCATTGCTGTGCTCGCTGCGCAGCGAGGACAGGGATGTGCGCAGCGGGGAGCGCACCACGGAGGCCATGCCGTAGGGAACGCTCTGCCGCACGCCGTAGCCGTGCCGCATGCCGTTGGTGAACTGGCCCTGGTAAGTGCCTGCAGGAGACAAGAGGGGCAGGGTGAGAAAGCAGCTTGGTCCTGGGAGAGCAAAGGGAGGTGAGCTGTGGGGTTGCACTGACCCCAACCCCGCTGGTGCTCACCCACATGCAAAAGCATCAGTGCCTAGGGAGCAGAGGACACCAGCCCAAGAGGCTCTGCTGGCAGGTGACGGCTGGTTGGAAAGGGGCTGAGGCACCAGGGGACACTGGTGCAAACCCAAAGCCGCTTACTGTATGGGATCTGGATTTGCACCCAGAGCAGGGAGCGGGAGGCAGCCCTGAGGGGTGGAGTTTGGGCTGTGCAGAGGGTGGCAGCAGCCCCAGCAGGCATGTGAGCTGCAGTGGCACATCTCTCCTTGGCTTGGTGACAGTCCCTTTCAGCCTGTTCTGCAGTCTGCCACTTGCAGGCTGCCAGGACCAGCTCTAGACCCCTGAGTCAGGATCCCACATGTCCACTAACTGCCCTGAAGCCACATCTCCTTGGCGCTGACATACGTCTTCTCTGAGTTCCCAAGATCAAGGCTTGTGCCACACTGCACAAAGCAAGAGATGGGCAAAAAAGGGAGGAGAGAAGCAGCTCTGTGTGGGGCTCCTTCAGCTCTTCCCCCAAAAACACCACCCCACCATAGTCCTCCAGAGTAAGCTCGAGAGGGCAGATGATGATGTGAGACACAGAAAGGATCATGTTCACCATGGCCTGGGCTGCACCTTGGCTCCAGGACCCTGCTAAGGACCAGCAGGACTTCAGCAGTGACACCTTGAAGGACTGGGACACTGCTTCTCTCCAGACCCCCTGATGCCAAAGGTGAGCACATTTGCAGGCTCCAGCAGAGTGGAGACCCCCACTCTGACTTTTCTCACCAACGTGTCAGGAGACTTAAATTAGTTGCATCAGAGGCCCCACAAGAAGGGAAGAGGGCCTGCTGGTGGGGCAGCAGACAGCCTTTACCCACAGCACCCACCACACAGAAGGTCAGAGCATTCCCGAGCCCTGTGGATTTGAACGGGATGGGATGAGCCTGGAATGAGCCATTTTCCCAGCCTGGCTCTCATCAGTCTATAGATGCAGTTGCCTAAGAAACCAGCAAACCACCCAAAACAAAGGCAGCATTCCACTCTGCTCCTGGCATTACAGGTCCTGGAATGGGCCACCCCACTCCAGCCCAGCACCCTGTGGAGCAGAGGCTGCCAGCAGCTCTCTCAGCTCGGGGCACAGGCAGAGGCTGATGGAGGAGCACAAACACCTTTGGAAAGGCCACACTATTCCTTCACTCTCCCAGGTGCTGCTTCACGTAAGCGAAGGGTCAGCCGTGCTGGGAGTATTTTCACAGACATCTGTCCTAAACCTTGTTTGCAAAAAGCAGTGACCTACCAGAAGACACTTGATTTTGGGAGAGCAGGCACTCCCATGGTCCTGGGGAGGCTCAGCCAGGGCCGGGCTGAGATGGAAGGGGGTGATCCATCTTCAAGGCATTAATCTCCCCCCTCAGATGCTATTACTGAGCCCAGGGATGACCCTGCTCCCCAAGGAGCAAATCCAGTTCCTTCTTTGGCGATTGTGGGAGTGCATATTTTACAGTCTCCCAGGCCACTTCTGCAGCATAATCTCTCCTCCCAAGCTTCAGGTTTCGTTGAAATCCTCTTTGGACCCGCCTGTGGAGTGTTAACTTACAGTGCTGAGGGCCAGGAAAGACAAGAAATGCCCGAGTGAGCAGCAGCTGCTGCCCCGGGTGAGCTGCCCCCAGCCAGCCCCTGCCCACCCTGCAACACAGAGGATTTTGGGGTAAACAGTTGGTCTCCCCTACAAAAAATGTAGGGATTCATGTAGTACAGAGTATCTGCAGACTGCAGCCAGCCATAGGGAGCCATCTGCCAGAACAAGGGGCCATTGCCCATTTTCTTGGAAGAGCTTGAAGCTCTGCAAGGGAAAAATAAGGAAAAATAAGCATGGGTTTGGGCATGAGCCTGTAGTCAGGGACCATCACTGGAGATCTGAGGCATCTGGGGGTGTTCTTCACCGTGCTCTCAAATCCCTGTCTGTAAAATGGCAATGAGTCTTCCTCGTGCAAACTGAAGTTATAGAGACCCCCATAGTGCCCCATGTCCCTCCCTGGTGAGGTCAGTGCTCCATCCCACCCGCCCAGCCAGCGAGCAGGGCTGACACACGATCAGGGTGACATTGGAGACCTTCTCCTAGGATGGGAACAACTTCACACGTATCAGGCTGCAGCTGATAATGCCGCCATGTTAATTCCCTGGAAAAGGAACTCTGGAAAAGTCTTGCAGGTTAAGGGGGTTCAGCCACTCCTCAGGGGTCAGGTCAGAGCAGCTGCTGCACTCCAGCAAATCCCCAGCCCCCTCTGTCCCACCCTGAACAGCACCAGAGCCAGCTGGGTGGGAAAAGCCACGTGGCACTGTGGGTCTCCAGGGAGCAGGGATGCCACCCTCAACACAGGGTTCAACACCAGCTCTGCAGGCTGGTCTCTGCTCCCTGATTTCAGCCCCTACAGCACAAGCAACATCGTCTCTCAGCTCACCAGAGCTGCCAAACCTGCCTGGATCAATGGAGGGCACTGACACGGTGCTGCCCATGGCCACCCAGCCAAGGCGGGGGTGAGCAGGCACTGCCATGTCCCTGTCATGCTGCCATTCCCTGCCCAGCTGAGGCTTCATGCCAGGGCAGGGCCATAAACCACCCCTGGAGCAGAGCCAGAGGCTGCAGGGAGCGGCCAGAGGCGCCGGCAGCCGTGCGTCAGGGCACACAAGGTTTGAGCAGAGCCAAGCCCGGCCTCACCAACATGGCCCAGTGCAGTCAGTCCAGGAGAACATGGGGCTGTGCAAAATCTCTCTGCAGCAGGGCTGCACGTCCCCGAGCCACCACCACACCCCAGTACCAAAACAGCCTGGGCAAGGGGGACGGGCAGCACACAGAGCTGTCAGCGAGGCTGCCACCAGCTCACACACATCTGAGGTTCTGAAAAAAAATAATTAAAAAGCAATGGATGTAGAACAAATAAATCTCTGTTTAGGACGAAAATGAGTCAGAGCCCACTTCCCTGTCTCCCCAGCCCTGGTGGTTCATCAGAGTCATGTCATCCCATTGGGGTGTGATTACTGGGGGACAGGATCCCAGTAATCCTTTATTGGCTGCATTTTTACTTGTCGAAATGAGAAAAATCACTGGCTCCCCTTCAACACCCAGGAGTACGATTCATCACCTCTGCACAGCCCCAACAAGGGGATGCTGCCTGGGTAACTTCATAGGACAGGAAGGATTAAATTGTAGGATTGATGAAAATGACATCCCTGCAGCCTTCACCCCCAGACACTCCAAAGGGGTGGGAGCACCCTCTGCTTCACCCCAGCAGCAGGATGGGATGGTGCACAGCTGAATCAAATGCAAAAGCTTCAGCTCCCAGTGCCCTCCAGCCCGGCAGCAAGATCCCATCCTCAGCAGTGACACACTTCCCAGCCTGTCTCAAGGCTCCCATATAATTAGTGATGAATGTAAATTATACAAACAACCATGTAAATAATGCAAACAGCTCAAATCGCATCCCTGCCCTACAGTCCCCTGCTGTCACCCAGATACTGCGATGACAGGCGGGTTAGAACTCAGTGTAAGTGGCCAGGGACATTTAAACAATGCACAGCACCATGTGCAGGACAGGCCAGCAAAAACTGAGTGCTGCTTTTTGGTGCCAGCAGTACTGGCTGATGGGTTCTGCTGGAAAAGAAAGGCAAAGAAAACCACATAGGGACTTAAAAAAAAAATCACTATATTAATTAACAGGTCACACTCAGCCAGGCAGGAGCTTTGGTACAGAGGCAGAAGACAAAAGGCAGCACCATCGTGGCTCTCCCAGGCCCCTTTCCTCCTTTCCCAGCCACAATCCCACGCTCCTTCTGTCCCAGTCCAGGCCTCTTTCCACTGTGCTTGCCCTGCCACAGGGAGGAGTTGCACTGCTCTGTATCACTCATTTCATCTCCCCAGTAAAGCACTTCTGCATTTCTTTTCCCCTCTTCTGTGGTCTTGTGATCACTGACTGGTCTAATTGTTTTCCCGTGGTTAATTGACACAACCGTTTTCCTCAGCACCCTAAAGAACAAACTGCAGTATCTAAAAAGAGTTGGTTTTAGGCTGCTGTGATTGCAAGTGAGGTTTTTATCCCCCATATAGATACATATAAACAGTTATTTGTACAGCAAAGACAGTCTTTGGGCTGGATCGTGGGTATACAGCACATTTCACCATTAGCACTGATACTTTCTTCTGCAGTAAGACTTGACTCTGGGTTTTGACTCACAGTCAAATGCACAAAAGTATCCAGAAAATGAGGCCTTCCTTACAGCATGGACAAAACTCACCAGGCATAGCCAAATAACTACATGTTTACTCATAGCTTATGTTGCAGAACAATGAGTTCCTTCATGCTATGCCTTCCACAGCCCCTCTCACTGCCTGCTTTAATCAGAGCATTCTGCCCCTTTAAAGGGCTCTGAGTTCTTCCCTGGTGGCAGCAGCACATGCAAGTATATCCAGCTTGGATACCCAAAGAAATATATCAGAATGTCACTGTATCTGCCCAGCCACACTTGGAGCTCTGAATCCCATCGCTGATTTCAATCCATGTTACAGAATGCTCCTTAAAGCCATCAGTCTCCCATAGCTTTCACAAAAATAGGCTTTTGGTAGTGAAGAGAAAAAGCAAATAACCCACACAGTGCCTAGGTTAAACTTTACCATGACCCTGGTTCTTATTAGACACCAAAAATCTGCATGGGATTTCAAAAAGCTTCGCTCCAGATTTGGGCTTTTTTTAGCCACCAATCTTGGCCAGACACAAGATTCAAATACAGACAACCCTATATTTTAAAATGTAAATTTTTATGTATGTATATATATATATATAAAGTCTATTTTAAAACATCAGAATCAGCTACATTTCCCTGTAATCTGAAAGCAGCCCAACCATGACCTAAAGTTTCTGACGACCTGGCAAGAGCTGCACATTCCCAGAGCCCTTTTCCTCGTGTGGCTGGCTTCCAAGGGGCTTGGGAATCGTGTCCCCTACTCGAGGGACGGCAGATAGCCAAAGCCTTTCCAGATGTTTATCTTGGCAACCTCAAATTCAAACATTAACAGGCCCCATTAGCAACCTAGCCGCATGTGGATCTTGCAGGTGGTTACTGTGTGCAGGTGAGGAGACAAAAGAGTTTAGGTCCTGCAGGTCAGCGAGACCATTCCACCCCTGTCCTACAGGTGTGACGATGGATGGTGACCCTGGCTTTGGATGCAGTTTTCTGCATGTGCCTGTGCCATCAGAGAAGCTCATGCGTTGAACATACAGCTCAGATCAGCCAGGATATGATGACCCAGAACATGGAGCAGCCACTGGACACCCCAGCACAACCCTTGTGAGCCTTGTGGGGCTGAGCTCAGTGTTTTGGCAGGGCACATCTTCACGGATCAGGGCTAAACTGCCAGCCTCGAGTGGCACCAGGGATCATGCAGCTGGCACGTTCCTGGGTGTGGGACAACACCCTGGGGAGTGCTGTGCTGACAGAAGCAGGATATTCTATCTCCGTACAGGAGAAAGCATTGGCTCATCTTTCCCGCTCTTCTGCCCCAAGCTTTCAGTCCAATATCTAATCAAACCCCTACGTCAAGTCTTACCACTCAAAATTCTCCCCCAGAACATTACCTGGAATTCCAGTAGCCCTTCACCCTTGGAAGGATTTGCGTTTTAGGAAGCAGCAAGGAAGCAACTGTGCAAGTTCAAAGGAGACCTTGACATCTCCGAATGAAATTCCCAACGGCAGCCGTTGCTGACAGTTACCTGACTGCTGCTCTTCACTCACCAGAGCACATCTTACATGTCACCTACACATCTTGTGGCCTCACGCGAAGGTTCTGTGCACCGAACTGGCCACGCTACCTCCACCTGTTAAACCATTCCACAGCCACAGGAGAGAGAGGGGAGAAAATTTAAGGAGCTGGAGGGATGTGTTAGTTCGTATCTGCACCTCCAACATCCAAGGGCACAAGGAAAATGGGTCAACTTGAAGACTCTATTCCCAGGCTTAAAGACAGCCACGAACCCACACAAGTCATTGAGAAATATTTATGAAAAACATAGCCCTGAAAGCCAGTCTTGAATGAGTCCATTTTTCTAATGCCCATAAATGTGATGCTTTTCATTCTGAAGATTTTTATTATTATAGTTATTTTGCTTTATAAACTAACTCCTGTGTCTGTCCTAGATAAATATAGATGCAATTTTGATCCTTATTTTGAAGAGTATTTCATTCAAATCACCCTCTCTATTTAGCTATCCTAAATGTGGCAGCCCGGAACATTACAGTGCTGAAGAGCTACAAAATTACTTGCACTGAAATTCTTGCAATGTTTCTAACCCCAGAATTGCCACTAATGCAAGGACACAATTAGACCGAGCATTTACAGAGCACAACAAATATCTGACTAGGTGGTGCAGTTGTGTAGTAGTAGGGGTTGAAAGCTTCCAAATAACCAAAGGGATTTATTTTGGGGAAAGGCGTGTGGCCACATATTCTAAACAGCTAAGATAGACTCAAAACTCTTCGGCAAAGCAGATGTGCGGGCAGCCCGTCAGAGGCGTGCAGGCAGTGTTGAGTGCGTGGGGAAGGCGTGCTGTGATGCTGGGGGTGGCTTATTTCCGACACGAGAATATTCGCAGCTCGCTGCCTGGTGAGCGAACGCACGGCTCGCTGTGGTCGTGCACCAGCTGGGACTTTCTGGGTTGGTTCAGCCAGAAGCTGCAATAACCAGTCCCTGCGGAGCCAGGAGTCAAAGACTACACAAAATCAAGTTGGTTGGTGTTAACTACCAATACAGACACTTAAGAGCGGCTTGGGGCGATGCTCCTGCTGCTCCTCCGTCACAGACCGTGAGCCGCGCGTGCTGCATCCAGCGGGGAAAATCAGGGCACGCACACATTGATGAGATGGTTGCACCCCAAACTCCCCTTCTTGACTGAAGCACCCCAAGGGCTCATCGTAGAACACTGTGCCTGTCTAGATCTCACTAGGGGGGACAGGACCAGGTCACCTCTTCAGCTGGGACAATATGCAATCGCTGGGTGTGACGCTGTTCATCCCCCTCCCATTCCCTCTGGAGCCACCCTTACCTCCGTCAGCGTAGGTCTCGGTGCCGTAGCCGTCCTGCAGGCCATTGTTCCATGTACCCTCGTACTTGGCTCCGCTGCTCATGCTCTGCCTCGCGCCGTACCGTCCCTTAAAGCCATGGGTCCACTCGCCTCTGTAAACCCACCGTCCTTTGGTCTCGATTCCCAGGCCGTGCCTCTTGCCTTGGGACCAGTAGCCTTCGTAGGTGTTGCCACTGGGCCACGTGTATATGCCCACCACCTCGAAGCCGTAGTTCCAGGAGCCCGAGTACTCGCCCTGGCCCTTGGGGCCGGTGCAGATGCCATGCCCGTGGGCTTTGCCCCCCTCCCAGCCCCCGCAGTAGGCGCCTCCATCATCGAAATCAAACCTGCCGCCGCTCATGGTGCCCTCCGGTGCCCCTCAGCCGGGCAGCGTTCCCAGGGGCAGCGCTCCGGGGCTCCCGCATCCCCGGAGGGAACGGGCTGGGCGCCGGGAGCGGCCGCTCCTGCCTCGCCTGGCCCGGCCGAGGGGCTGGGGCACGGGAGGAGAGAGAAATTGGAAGAGAGGGAGGGGAGAGGGGCGGGCCGAGCCCCAGCCCCCCCGTAGGGGCAGCAGCTCCGCGCCGGTACCTGCCCCGCGGGCACGGGCATGGGCCGCCCGGGGAGCCGCCCCCGCGGCAGAGGGGAGGGATGAGGGTCCCGATCCCCGCGGCAGAGGGACGGATGGGGGTCCCGATCCCCGCGGCAGAGGGANCGCCCCGTCCCGCTCCGCTCTCCTCCCCCGCCGGGAGAAAGGTCAGCGCTGCCCTAACAAGGCCATCGGATCCCAGGAGCAGCTCCCAAAAATAACCCCCCGGAGCCCGGCCCCCGCCTGGGGGCCCTTTTATGAAGGAGGGGAGAGACACATCCCACCCCCCCGCCGTCCCCCGCCCCGGGCAGGGATCCAGGCGGAGAAGAGGCTGGGAAAGTAAATGTCTGCTTAAAATAGAGCCTGGGAAGGGGCCGCCGTGCTCCCCCCGGGCCTGCAGCCGCTGTCCCGCTCCACCGGAGCCCCGCGGGATGCGGGGACGGAGCGCTCGGGACAGGTCACTCACACCGTGTGCAACTGGGCAGAGGCAGAACAAGGAGTTAGAGCTCAGCCATCGCCCGAGTGCAGCGTACAGCTCACTCAGCCCTCGCTCTGCTACTTCCCAAGTGACTTTCCAGGGTAATGCTTTAGGGTAATGAAAGTTACTAGTAGTCATTTACCCCTCTCTCCCAAACAACAAACCTCCCAAATTTCCTTGTGTTTAACACCCAGCA
Organism: Vireo altiloquus; assembly: GCA_013396875.1. Lineage (NCBI taxonomy): Eukaryota > Metazoa > Chordata > Aves > Passeriformes > Vireonidae > Vireo > Vireo altiloquus. Next base: position 128,245 of record VZRF01011317.1, on the reverse strand, counting down.
GCAGAATTCAGTCTATGTGTGGAAAAGACCACAGACAGTTGCAGACACACAGACAGGACACCTGGTGTGTGTAATAATGTCACCAAATACAAATGGCAGAGGACAAGAAATGAAAGACCAGGTTAACAGGCTAATCCAAGCCCTCTCTTCTTCCAGCACAACCCGCCCCATTCCTAAAGACACTGTTACAGCACAACCACTGAGAAATGACCTTCCCTTACTGACCACCATGCAGAGAAGCTGCAGGAGCTGTGAGGTGTTATCAGCCCTTCCATGGGAGATCCCAAAACCCCCCCAAACTCTGGGGCAAAGCTGTCACAGACAGTGGTGGGTTCAGACTCACATAACACAGTTTTGCAGCTCGGACAACCTCCCCATTGGCATGTCTAGGAAGAAAAGGTACAGAGGAACCATACAAAATATAACTGCAAGAGAAGCTGTGTGTATGAACAGCACATAAACACAGAACACCTTCAGGCACAGGTGAGAAGGACCAAGTTATAAAGTTAATTACAAAGGGCTTCACTTTTATGCAGGCACAGGAAGGAATTGGCTCTTTGGTAACGGACTCCAACGTGACTCAGAAGAGCCACTTGGCAGAATCAGCCCTCTAAAGCTTTCTTTTAAAAAGAGTCAGATTTTGAAATTGGCTCAAGTTAAACTTTTTCGTTGTTGTTTTAAACTAAGCTTTTAGACTATTTAGACAACTTTTCGAGGTCTTTGCTGCATGATTAAGAGCCATAAATTCATATTTTCTCAATGCAAAACCAAAGGTTTTGCTCTGTGGTTTCTGAGAAGACCAAAACATCTTAAAAACACCTTGTGGTAACTCAAGAGAAAGCATTAAAGCAGTGGTTGCAGCAATTCATAGTCTTCTATTCCACAATGTTCCAGCACTTGTGAGCTCAAAGATGTCGTAACTGTCCCAAGAGGATGCCAAGTTCAGGACTACGTAATTATTTACTTAGCAACTTTTCCTAATTACACAGCACAGTTGTGAACTGATTGCACACTTTGTTTAAACATTAGTAACTTATGCAGATTTTGGCATTTAAAGAGCTTTTGTTGACCGCTAACCAACCCAACACAAACTTCAGAAAGCACTGACAGTCTGTGTGCACCAAGGCAGCACACAGAGCTGCTCTTATTTCTTCATTTTGGCAGAAAAATTCCCATTCTCCCCTGAAGCCTGAGCCGGCTACAGCAGCCAGCCCTGGCCTGGGGCTGACCTCTAGTGGCACTGCTCGTGTCCCTTCCCAGTCAGCTCACATCTTTGTACTCTCTATTTTCACATCTCCTGGGTTTCAATCCACTTTAACACAGTACTGAGCAGTGGACAGTGCAATCCTAAACCCTGAAGAACAGGTCTGTGGTCACTAATGAATGAAATGGTGAAAGCAGTGCAGTCTTGAAAGGCACTTTCAGCCCCACAATGGTGCTGTGGCTGGAATTTTCATTTGAGAACAGTTAAGAATAATTATTTGAGAAATAAGGTCGTTCTGCACTTTGCAGCCCAGTTGTGTAGAGAAGAGTTAGCAAAGAATTGCCTTGAATTCAGAACACAGGTGGCAGAAATGCAGCTATTGAAGAGTAGGGAAAGAGATGTGGGACCCAGGTACATTCTGCACAGTGTAGATGACACTTCAGAATTGGCAAAACAGGTAAACTTACATGGCCACTTGTTCTAAGACACCAGGTGCTGCCACAGAAATTACAAAAAAAAAAAAAAAACCAAGAGTAACACCAAATGATTTTGCAGGAAAATGTTTGTCTCCATTTCTTCTCCAGACCTTACAGGTCAGAAAAGCTGAGGTACTGCAAACAGTAAAGACAAACCAAACATAACTTTTCTCTCCCTCAACAAATTATTTTATGGGATACTCCTTTTTAGACACTCATAAAAGAGACACTGTGCTGATGCACACTATGTATGGAGAGCTGCTTGCTTCTAAAAGCAGTAAATTCCAGGAAGAATGCAAAGCTGGACGGGGCAGCTAAAGTGATGCTGGTTTAGAAAGACTGGAGTGGAGAGCTCACGATTTCCCTGCAACTGAAAACTGTTCACTCCAGTCTATGGTAACACCTGAAGGAAGGGTAATACTTGGTCCTGTAAAGCAAGCTAAAAAAGAAGGTAAAAAAACCCCAAAACAGGCAGTGTATGAATTAAGACCACTGAAACGAGCAAATGCTGGTTTGGTCACCATAAAAAATACAGTGAGCAGAGCCCATGGTCTCACTTTTCTTTTGGTTAAGCACAGCAGCAACTCCCCTGAAAAATGCAGGGTGTTTCTCCTGCTGCAAGGAGAAAGTTTCTAAGGCCTGTTGGAAATTCAATAAAATTTACTTTCCACTTTTCCAGTTAGAGTACCAAGGGGAGGGTAGGAGATAGTCACATTCCTTTATGAAATAACCACAAGCCTGAGCCTTACAACCTGAGGTCCAAGTAATTTCAAAGAAGCTGAATGACACCAGGTGTCTCACAAGAGCTCTAAACCACCACGCAATCTAGGGACTCTTCTCCAACAAACCAAAAAGACAATTTTGAAAACAAAGCAGAATTAAGTGCTCTGTCTCTTAAGCACAGGCAGGTACACTCTACGTACATTTACCACATTATCTATTCCAAGCTTAAATTATAATGCTGAAACTAAACTGTTTGTCCAGCTTAAATAATGGACATCAGCTGAGATGCAAAGAAGTGTTTTTATTGCAAGCACAGTGAGCAGGGAGTGGGTTGCATATTCACATGATGTGCTTGAGGGCAGATTTAAACCAGCCACCCTCTGGTTTTAGTGCTCGTTGCTGTCAGGTGTACATCATTTCTGCCATGTGAGACATTTTCTTTGGAATATACAAGTAATACTCCATGTATCCCGAAAGATCTTCAATAGTCACGTCATCCACAAAGGCCCTGGCCTGCTCAGAGCAAGAGCGTGGAGAACTTGAGGGAGTTCTTGATGGCAAAGGCTGGGAGTGATCCTCAGAAACCGTTCTATCAGGGGCCAGCGGGAGGGTGTTCTGCAAGCCAGAGAATTTGTACACTTCCATATCTTGCCACAGTTTGCACTGACAGGCTTTATCTGCACAGGCACACGGCTTACTCGTGTTCAGCTTGGACATAGACTGGAAGTCAGAAAGCTCTGTAGTCTTTAGGCTTGCTTTGGATACTGGAGAAGCTGCAGCTGGAGAGTTCTCCTGTGTGTTCTCTGATGTTGACTGAGCAACAGGAACTCCTGAAGACTCATCAGCTCCCTTCTGGCCAATGTCCGGAGCGACACTGCAGTGTTCATGTGCACAAGCTTCCTTTGGGACTGGCATCCCAAACCCACTGCTGTCCTCCTGGGCATCAGCCTGGCTCTTCTGCACCAGTTGGTTGCATGAGGAATGTGATTTTGTGCTGCAATGGATAAACTTTGGAGGATGAAGAATTGGAGACTTGGAACGCCTGCGACGCTGGGTTCTCACAACTCCTCTCGAAGGCTTCTTCACAGACCTGCCGGGGAAAGACACAAAAGAGAACAAAGATTCACTAAAAGACTTATTGCTGAGTTACAAGTAACACTGGGCAAAATCTCTACTGCATTTATATTGCGTGCACCAGCTTTAGGTTCGGAGTATTTGCTCAGAGTATTCTGCTATCTTGGAATTTGACTTTGTTCTAGTCAAGCAGTTGTATAAAATACAAAAGGGACACCACAGAAATTTATCTCAGAGAGTGGGCTTTAAAGGTTAGAAAATGAGTAAAGCATGTGAGACATGACAAAATAATCTTTACAAGAAGGACAAAGCACAACAGCACAAAACTAATGCATCAAGGGCAAAGGGTGGTTTTGTTTCAGATGAGCATGAAGATCTGCAGAGATACTCCAGAAACCAATTCTTTATTTTAATCTAGTTCCCAAGGCACAATGACAGCTTCTGCAGTGCCAAACAATGACTGAAAGAGAGGCATTCATGACTGACTGATTCAAAACCAGCAGCTCACATTTGTATTGAGAAATATCTATAATGTTTAGCAACCTAGAGGTGACCAGCATTTCCTTTCACTTCACATAACTGTACAGAATAGCAGTCATATATGAAGAGAAAAAGGTGGTGTAAGTATTTAAAAAAGTTCTTTAGTAAAGACAATTCAGGTCCCTTGTTTAGAGGTGCACGAACCAGAAACTGTCTACTTAACATTCCTTTTCAATGCAGTATAATTTGAAATAGTTTGATAATCCCAAGATTCTCTTACCCATGCCAGGTTTCCTTAGAAGCACACACATTCTTAGGTTTGGTTTCATCTGCCAGTGTTCTAACTATTGCTCTGGGACTTGTCCCATCACCCACAGAGAGAGAAGTGGTAGATCTGTGAGAGACAGAATGAAGAGTTAACAGTTTATACTGGTTAGTATTATGATTATGAAAAAATCTCATGCATCTTCTTTCCCAGAAAATATTGCTCCAAATCATTTAGAGTATGTTTTGAAAGACCTGCCCACAAAGACCCAAATCAGAAGGACAAGAGCTGACACACTCCTATCTCCAAGGTTTTTGTAACAAACCCTTTCACTGGGAGCTGGTGTTCACAGCTCCACTGCAGATCCAACCCCACGTGTCAGTGACAAACACACACAATGGCCAAATTTCAGCTTCCCAGGAGAGGGGAGGGCAGAAACACCATCACTGAAGAAACACGTCTCTTTTTCCAGAGACAAATAAGCCATTCTTTCCTAAAAATAAATGTTCTTTGGACATAAATAGACTTTGTTTAGCTGAAGAACACTTAAGCCTCTGTCTAACATAGCCTGTCAACATAAGCTAAAACTCTTCATACTCCTGCAAGTTGAATCATTTGAGCCACAGAGCTGTGTCAGACCTTCAGCTTCTATTCAAGGCAGGGACCTTAGCAGATTTAATCAATTTTCTGGTGGTATAAATTCAATCCAGACTCCCATTTTGAAGGACTTACAGTAAGCCCGAGAACAACTTTTTCAAGTTGTGACTTCACATATTACACTGGAATTCCCAAGAAAATTATTTCCCAAATCCTATGCTAAATTAGTTTGTAAACAGGATGGATTCCCTGAAAAGTGAAAGTAAGTCCCCACACACTGATCTAGGGTTGGGTTAAGAGAATCCAAACTATTAATCAAACTAATTTCCATTTAAAGGACAATGATTACAGAAGACAAGATCGAAGGCTGCCAGTAAAAACTCCAAAGTGATCAAATATGCCCAGGTGGAGGATGGGACTAGAGATATTCAAGAAATCAGAGCTAATTCATTACTAATGAGTTTAATTACTTAAACAAAAGATAACTTTAGAAGCCCATCTACTCACAATCTCAGCTCTGTGGTAATTCTAGTTACCACCCTGATCTTTCATGCTGCCTTACCTACCCTTTCACTTCAGTGACTGTAATTGCATCACTGACAACTGCTTACTGGAAGACAGGATTATACAGGTAATATACAATGGTGCACATTTTTCAGCAGAAAAAAACATATGGAAGCCTTTCTTTCTTTAAATTCTTTATTTATATTTAAATATAAAATTACCATTACCAACAGAAGACACATGGTGCTTGTGTTCTGCCACCTGGGACAGTGAAGGTAAGTGCCATGTGTCAAATGTCCACAAACCAAGACAACACAAAAAGCATCCTTTCCCATTTGGTGATTTTGGTTATAAATAGAAATTTTGTGACAGCAAATAGATTGTGTGGGAATCACACACTGAATCTAATGCTCTCCCTTACTGACATGGAAAGAAAGTTTCTCTCCTGGGAAAAGATGTGATTTTACTCTCATGACAGGCTTTCAGAGCCATGGCAATATGCTAACTTCAACAGCAGAGAAAATGTCCTATGGACTTCAGTACTAGTAACCTCTGGCAGCCAGATTTATGCCAAAATTCATTTCGAGCACATTGTCAGCTGATGATGATGGTGAGGTTTCCTTCAAGCCAGCTGCAAACTGACAGCAATCGGACAAATTACAATTCCTTGAGAAGTGCAGTCTGCAGGTAGTGAATTTATTTCAGTCTGTTTAACTACAATGAAGGCTTTCAGTGCCTAACCTTTTGCAATTACCTCATTCCCTCAAATTTCACAGCAAGGATGTTCCCTTCGAGTCCATTTGTAAGATGTTAGGTCTGTGCCTCCCTGTGGTGTTACCTACCCAGCTGTGTCAACTCTCAGCTTTTTGAATGCTGTCTGCAGGCTTTCCTCTTCTCCATCCTTAGCTTCTGATTTCATCATTGGGATGGCCAGAAGGTGATGGTATTACCATGTACTGCTACAAGCAGAAAAAAGACATATGAAAATAAGGGCCAAATTCTTGTTAAAAACATTAGTTGCCCAGCAGCACTGTAATACATGAAAATAAACTCAAAATAGCACACTGAGCACACAAAGCTGAGGTCATTCTAGTAGAACATTTTTGAAAGCTGATTCAGAGCAAGCTTTATGATACCCAAGAATGAAACAAAGAGTCTCTTGTACAACTGTAGGTGAATTAACAATTCAAAGTCAAATCTGGTGTCAACAGCACCTTGCACATACATTACAGTACAGCCAGGCTCTTCCACTTGTCTTACAGTGCTACCAGAATAGTTGTAGGAGAGGTGCAAGTGAGAAGGACTAACACCATTAGAAACAGCCAACCTTCTACAACTCTTATTTCCAAATTTGGGGCTCACTATTACACATACACTTAAAAAAACCTCAAACCAAAAGTAAAAGTAAAAGTAAAAAGTAAAATATTTTTCTTAAAACAAGATAAAGTTTTAAGACAAACAAAACTTTTTGACCTTATGTCTACGTTTCAGCAATAGTTATGCAGTCCTATCAGAACATGATATTTTGGTTACCAATAGCTGTTAAAATTTTCCAGTATCAGCTCGTGAACAAGTACAAAGGCAAACAAATACAAAAAGCAATCAGAAAGCCTCGCTTAAAGTAAAAAAAAAAAAAAAAAAAAAAAAAAACTGGCTGATGTATTTTTTTTAATCTACCCTGGCCATCATTTAATCTAGCTGCAAAGGATACGAAATCTTTCTAAATTTGATGCTCTTTGGGCTTGCTGGAGGTCAGGCACTAGCTGTTTATGCCAGGGTCTAGACTGTCCAGTCCTGTTTAACATCTTCATTAATAACCTGGATGACGTGGCAGGGTACCCTCACCACATCTACTGATGTCACCAAACTGGGATGAGTGGCTGATACCCCAGGGGACCTCGACAGGAACCTCATCAACTTCAGCAAAGGGAAGTGCAAAGCCCTGAACAAACTTTTTTGCGGCAAGGAAAAGAACTCTCTCTTCATGGAGACCTTTTTTATCTGAAGCTCTGCAGCTCAGTTACTTATGCAGGGGGACGAGGGTAATTTCTGTTCCCTTGCCCCCCCATTCCCACTGGAGGTGGCAGCTCTCCCATGGTTGTTCTGGCTGCTCACTGTGCTGTGATTTCACCTGGACACCCTGGATTGCAGACAGCTATTATGACACACACAGAAGGATAATGTATCATAACAATTTCAAGGCACACGTTGTCCAATGAGTCAGACAGGGAGTAAACAGGAGAGGAAGAGGCTTAAACACTGACAACATGATATTCATCTGAGCAAGTTTCTATTTCATTTTCTCTTAGCCAAATACTGCTGCTCTGGTGAAGCAGATGGTCCCTATTGCACTTTTTATTCCTTGGCCCCCCCAGACATCCTCAGATGATTCTTTGAAATGAAAAAAAAATCAGACTACATAATTTTTTTTTTAAGTAGCAAACGCCTGTATTACATAACCTTAGCAGGAAGATGAAGGTAGAAAGTTTTAAAATCACAGTACATTACTCAAAACAGAGTACCCATTTTTAGGCTAAGTATTTTATCATGCTGTCCTTCATCACCAACACCGCAAACCCTCAAAACAATGCGGAATTTATTTAGATAAAAGCCTACTCATTGGGTGATGAAAAGTATAGGCCTAAGCGTTCTATAGGCACCATCCAACTAGCACAACGTAAAAAAAAAAAAAAAAAATCAATTGCTGTGAAAACTAGCCAAAGTCAAAAAACACATCGAAACTCACGTTCTTTACCTCCCAGGAAAATACACATCTTCCCTATTCCGTTTTATTTTCGGCTATTTCGCAGCGACACGGCACTAGCAGCCCAAGGAGCGCAGCGCGGGTCCCGCAGCGCCCACAGGGCAGCTCCATCCACCGCGGGCCAACGACGGGCACGAAAAGGGATGGCCACAAGCTCCCGGGCGTTAAGGGCCACGGCCCCAGGGGGCAGCACACGGGCCGCGGGACAAGAACTTTCATGGTTTCAATTTTTAAAATTTCATACTTTTTTATTTTCTATGTATTTAACCGCTCGGAGTTCCCTCCCCAGCCCTTCCCGCCCTCACGCTGGGNCGGGGGACCCCCGGCAGCCCCCGCCGCTACCCCGCGGCCCAGCTCCGCGGCTCGGCCGTGACTCAGCACGGCCCCGAGCCCCGGAGAGGCTCCCGCAGCGCCTTCCGCCCTCACGAGGGGACCGGCGCGGGAACCGCGCGGGAAAGTCGCGCCGCGGGGACAGGATGGCGCCCACCGGCCCCGGCCGCTGGGGGAACGCGGGAGGACGCGCGCAGGGGACACGGGGATGAGGATGAGGACGGGGATAGGGACAAGGACGCACACAGAGACGGGACCCGCACTCACCGCGCTCCGCGGGCCGACCCCGCCGCCTCCCGCCGCCCCCCCGGAACCGCCGCC